>JAJPUD010001097.1:23471-55096 GCA_023553655.1 Myrmecobius fasciatus
TTTTTTTTTGCTTTTTGCTGAGGCAATTGGGGTTAAGTGACTTGCCCAGGGTCACACAGCTAGGGAATGTTAAGTGTCTGAGACCAGATTTGAACTCAGGTCCTCCTGACTTCAGGGCTGGTGCTCTAACCACTGCGCCACCTAGCTGCCCCCAAACTCGAAGAACTTTCAGAACTTTGTCAAAGACCCTCTAGAACATCACACCATGGTGTGAAAGTTAACCCTAAATTCTATTCTTTTTTCTTTTTGTTTAAATTCATTATTTTGAATTTATCCAAAAAAGAACATTTATAAAAACACTCATAACATGTGCATGTCCTGAATCCTATATAGGGAACTGTATCAAGCTGAGCTTATTACACATACTCATAAAATTAGACTCTTACTGGCCAATCTCCTCACCACTTCACATACACAAACATTAAAACAACAACGATAGCAGTAGTATTTCTATAGCACTTTAAGGTCTGCAAAGTGCTTTAAGTATATTCTCTTTTGATTCTTACAACAATTCTGTGAAGTAGGAAATATCATTTCAAAACTGAGGAAACAGGCTAAGAGTTGAAGTGACTCGCTCTCTATTGATGTTTGCTTGCATTTTATTTTCCTTCTCAGGTTTTTTTTTTCTTGTAGATCTGATTTTTCTTGTATAGCAAGATAACTATAAATGTGTATACACATATTCAATTTGCCAAGTATTTTAACATAATTAACATGTATTAGACTTCCTGCCATCTAGGGAAGGGGGTGGGAGGAATGAGGGGAAAAAATTGTAACAGAAAGCTTTGCAAGGGTCAATGTTGAAAAATTACCCACGCATATGTTTTGCAAATAAAAAGCTTTAATAAGAAAAGAAAAGAATTGAAGTGACTTGCTCAGGCTTATACAATAAGTAAATATATGATGCAGGATTTAAATAGATCCTCCTGACTACAAGTCCAGTTCTCTACCCACTGTGCCACCTAGTTGCCTCATTACACAGTAGAGGCTTGAAAACTACATAGAATTTTTTGAATTTATTGTAGTTGTGGGAGCTGTAACCAGAATAGTAAGTCAAGACAGAGTTTAAAAAGTTATTCTCCCTCTGCAACTATATATTTATATCCTTCAGTTCTCTCTTTTTCTTTTTTATCAAAGAATTTATCCAAAAATAGCTTGTAAAATTTTCTTTATACCCCTTTACAATTACTAATCCTCATACAGCTAAGTGGTGCAGTGAATAGAGGTTCCCACAAAAATTGAATTCATTTCCAGCATCAGACATTTGATAGTTATGTGATTCTGGAAAAGTCACTTAACCAGTCTGCCTCCGTTTCCTCAACTGTAAAAAAAATAATGAGAATTAGTACATATTTCCCAGGGTTATTGTGAGGATGAGATGAGATTATCTTTATAGAGATTTCCACATGGTTCCTGGCACATGGTTGGTTGGTTGATTGTTTTTCTTCGTGCTCAAAGAGGACCAAACTGACATCACTATGCTGAGGTCAAGATACAGTATGTCTGACTGTAGCCAATCAGACCAATATGAGCTCGAAAGGCTCGTATTTACAGATCACTTTAAAACTTAAATATAAAGAATCAGAATCAACTTTACTTTTATTGTATACAATATTAAAACCTCATTCCTGCCAGTACATTCTTAGGATAGAGTCTCCAGCAATCTGTTAAGTATTAGATACAGGTGATGAAAAAAGACTACTTTCTGCCCTCCCTTAAAAGATTAGTGAAGTCAGAAGAATCAAGATCACTAAAACCCACCATTATTTCTATTTTCCATGATCAATGACCTCATTAGAGAATTCTAAGCCAATGAAGCTTGACAGAAGAATGGTTTAAGGAGACACTTTGAACAATTTTGTGAATATATGTGTGTGTATGTGTGTATAAAAGGTTATTGATAAACTTTGAAGTAGGAAAAAAGGTCAGGTAAAAACAGTCCGTATGAACATTTGAAGTTGAGACTTCTCTAAATTTATTCATCTTCCATTTCTTTTGAGCTACTGCAATTCTGCTTTGGTCATGGTAGGTGACTAACAAATGCTTATTCCATTCCATACAATGGGTTAAATTGTCCTAAATTGGTGGGAAAAGACCATGAGGAAATAGTAATAACAAACTCAAAATCCTACTTTTTACTAGCAATGCCATCCATCAGTGTTGTTCTGTATCACAATGAGGAAAAATGAGACCTCATTTTTCATTGTATATACTCAATTAACATATAACGTATAACGTATAACTCAACTAATAGCTAACATAGATATTTGGACACCCCTGAATAATTGGTGAATTGTGTACCAAATATCAGCTACACCTATGTTCTTCAGTTTTATCTGGATATTTTTGTCATGGCTCCAACAGTGCCATTGTCTTCCCTGCCCATCACATGATATTTAATTAGGATACAGGTTCTGTTTCTTATCTGCTAATAATAAAGGACTTTATTGATGGATCCTTATAGGAAGTGAAGCTTTAAAAGTCCTTAGAGAATGATCCAACCAAGATTAACAAGGTATCCTTTGGATAGTCCTATAGTTCCACAGAATGGGATGGATAGATGTCAACTAATATCTATCATGGATTCCCCCTTCCTGAGTTTTCCTCCACTATTTCATGTGACTTAAAGAGGCTTCTGTTCCTGAAACCCAAGTATATTGTCTGTGACTAGCACTTCTTATCCAACCTTAAGCTATAAATGTGACTTTGGGGTGAGTTTCATTGTTGGCAGTAGAATACGAACTATAATCTATATTTTTATTGACAAAATGAGAGGTCCCTGGCCTTCCAAAGAGAAGGCTTGAAGAATGCCCTGAGCCAGAGAGCAGCACCAAATTACAAGTTTCTGTTTGATTTTTTTCTTAATATTTCATCTTTCTCTTTTGTCTCCTGCAGAAGAGTATCTCCTTGACTGAGGGGAAAAACATTAGCAGCAGAATAAGGTGCAGCAGCTTTTGAATGATGAAGTCTTTTTTGTACATAATCTTATTTAAGTTTACAATAACCCTTGAAAGTGAGTGCTGCAGTTCTCTTTTTTACAGATGAGGAAAATGAAATTGAAAGAAGGTCTCATTTCTAAAATACAGAGAGAATTGACTCAAATTTATAAGAATTCAAGCCATTATCAATTGATAAATGGTCAAAGTATATGAACAGACAATTTTCAAAGAAATTGAAACCATTTCTAGTCATATAAAAAGGTGCTCTAAATCTTTATTGATCAGAGAAATGCAAATTAAGACAATTCTGAGATACCAGATTGGCTAAGGTGACAGGAAAAAATAATGACGACTTTTGGAGGAGATATGGGAAAACTGGGACACTAATACATTGTTGGTGGAATTGTGAACAGATCCAACCATTCTAGAGAGCAATTTGGAACTATGCCCAAAGGGCCATCAAATTATGCATACCCTTTGACCCAGCAGTGTTCCTATTGGGTCTATATCCCAAAGCGATCTTAAAGGAGGAAAAGGGACCCACATGTGCAAAAATGTTTATGGCAGCCCTTTTTGTAGTGGCTAGAAACTGGAAACTGAATGGATGCCCATCAGTTGGAGAATGGCTGAATAGATTATGGTATATGAATGTTGTGGAATATTATTGTTCTGTAAAAAATGATCAGCAGAATGATTTCAGAGAGGTCTGGAGAGACTTACATGATCTGATGCTGAGTGAAATGAGCAGAACCAGGAGATCATTGTACATGGCAACAACAAGATTATATGATGATCAATTCTGATGTACATGGCTCTCTAGGACAATGAGATGATTCAGGCCATTTCTAATGATTTTGTGATGAAGAGAGCCATCTACACCCAGAGAAAGGATTGAGAACTGAGTGTGATTTACAAAAGCATTTCCCTGTTTTTGTTGTTGTTTGCTTGCATTTTATTTTTTCTCATTTTTTTCCTGTTTGATTTGATTTTTCTTGTACAGAAAGATAATTGTATAAATATGTATGTATATATTGAACTTAACATACATTTCTACCATGTTTAACATTTGTTGGATTACTTGCCACCTAGGGGAGGAGGTGGGGAAGGGAGGGAAGTTGGAACACAAGATTTTGCAAGGCTTAATGTTGAAAAATTAACCATGCATATGTTTTGAAAATAAAAAGCTTTAATAAAAAAGCCATAAAAAAGAAAGCAGCTGTCTTCTAAAATCTAAAGTAAGGGAGTAGTGAGTGAGATTCCTCAATAAAAGAAGGATTCATTCCAACCAAGTCACCAACCTTTGAGGTGAATTTTTGGTTTAATTTTCAAGGAACTAAAAGTAAAGCTGCCTTGCCTAAAACCACTTCGATAATGGCCTCTTACAATCTCCAGTATTGATATCAAAGTCAGATATCCTGAAGAATTTCCATATTAGATGAGCAAATCAGGATGTGTGAACATAGTGGAATATTCTGGTATCTCAAGAAATAACTAAAGAGGTAGATTCATAGAAACTTGAGAAGAGTTGCATGAACTGGTTCAAATTAAAATGAGTAGAACTAGGAGAAAAATTATACAATTATTACAATCTTGTTAAAATAAACAACTACAAAATATGTAAGAATTATGTTCAATGAAAAAATCAACCAGAATAGCAATGATAAAGTATGTTTCTCATAACCTGACAAAGAGGTAGGGGATGCAAAGAACATTTAGATAATAGTGCTTTTTTAAAGGAGGGATGGGAGAAAAGGAGAGAAGACCTAATAATAGAAAAACTAAGCAGAGGGGAAAAAAGAAAAGAGTATTATTGAAGCGTTTTACTGAATAAAACAGAAGTTTTAGAAAGAGACAAAGAAAATCAGAGCAACTTTGAAGCATGTTGGATTTATTATATTTTTAAAGGATCTGCTCTTGTGCCTCACTACTACTGAAGAGGTTGAGGCTAAAGGATTGCTTTACCTCAAGACTTTTGATTTTTTGATATGCTAAGTCAATGGGGTCCAACCAACACCAATATGGTGAGCCCTCAGAAGAAGTGGGGATCACCAAACTGCATAAGGAGGAGAAAAACAAAGTGAGTCAGAAAGAAAAGAGATCAAAGCTACCATGGCCAGTCAGTTAGTAGAGGTATCAGGCTATGAAGACATCATTGCTTCCATCAACCTGAAAATAATAGAGATCAATAATTTCATGTAACACTTATTAGTTATTGATGGTAGTCACCTTATCTCTCTGAGGCTCAGTTCATTAGTTAAATGGAAATAGTAACTATATTGCATGATAGTTGGTAAGAAGAAGCTTTGTAAACCTTCACTAGATGCTAGATTTGGAGCCAGGAAGAACCACATTCAAATTGCACTTCTGAGATTTACTGGCTGTATGATATTGAATTAGGTCCTTACACTTTTTGAGCCTCAGTATTCTCATTTGTGAAATGGAGCTCATAGGAAAATGGAATCATAGATTTGAAACTAAAAATGACAAAGTCTAACCTAAATGACATGTCCAAACCATATAGGTAGTGAATAGTAGAGCTATGATCCCAATTCATGGCTTCAGACTGCAAATCTAGAGCATAGGATGAAACAGTGACTGGCAAAAGGCTGTTAGGGGCTAAAACACACACAACAAATGTCAGTGTTATCAACATCAATGTTGCTGTTGTGTTTGCTTTTCTGCTTTAAGCATAAGGAGTAGTCATCAAAAAGGGGTCAAAGATACTGGAGTAGTTTGCCATTTCCTTCTCCAGTTGATTTAACAGATGAGGAAATTGAGGCAAATGGAGCTAAATGATTTGTTTAGAGTCAGAGTCTGAGGCTTAATTGCAACATAGGAAGATGAGTCTTTCTGACTCCAGATCCTGATATTCTATCCATAGCAGTGCCATCTAGCTGCCTGCCATCTCCTGCATTCAACTCTAATCTCACTGAGGACAACACGTGTCTTAATTGTAATTGTTTCATTTTCAGATCCTGTGACTTGGCCATCCCTCTAGTCACTTACTAAAGGTTCAAGCAAATCTTTAAACGTCTAAGGTTTGTTTTTTAAGGTTTTTTTTTGGGGGGGGGAAGGGTACCAAAGTATGACTACATGTATCTCTATAAAAATAAATATAAAAATAAAACAAAAATGTTTTCTTAATTTACTGAGCTCAGAGTTCTAGCCTGTCAATATCTTCTTTAACTCTGGCACTTATCCAGCATATTAGTTATCCCTTTTAGCTTTGTGCCTTCTGTGAATCTGAGAATACCCATGAGATCCAAACAGCTGACATAGCAATCTACGAGATGCAGGTGTTTCCTCCAGCTGCCCACACCCAAATCCCCGTCAAGCTGTGATCATGACAAAGAGGGACAGAAGGAGAAACTCCCATCCAACATGGGCATACATAAGTAAACATAAGATGCATAAAATTAAATACAAAGTTTCTAGTAGGGATTGGGGGGCACCAATAACTGAGAGAATAGGGGAAAACCTCTGAAAGAAGGTGGCACAAGCCCAGAAAGCATCTGGTATCCCAAGAGAAGGCATTGCTACATAATAGCCAAGGGGAATACATGAAATCAAATTATCATAATCATAATAATTAACATATAATAATAGCATTTTAGTGCCTACTATGAGCCAGATATTGTGCTAAGCCTTTTACAAATATTTGATCCACACAACAATTGTGGGAGGTAAGTGCTATTTTTATACCCATTTTACAGATTAGGAAACTAGAAAAGAGAGATTAAGTGGCCTCAGAGTCACAAAATTTGCTAAATATCTCAGGGCAGATTTGACTTAGTTCTTCCTGACTATAGTTCTAGTATTCTAACCATTCTACAATCTAACTCCTCCAATGGTCCTGTACATAAGTAGAGGCTAGTTTGGGGCTGGTTTCAGATTATATGAAAGAAAGTACTGTTTAATCAGTTTGCAAAAGTAATCTGGAATTCAGTCCCAATAAAAGAGGACTTTTTTTATCCAAAAAGGCATCTAGGAAGTTAATGAAACTTCTTCAGCAGGGTAGACAGGGCCCACTGAACCCTATGTTTTTGCAATGGCACCTTGGCAGCAGTTTAGAGAATGGTTTAAAGTTGAAAGAGGTAAAGATAAGAGATTATTAGTCATAAATTAGGGCAGTTTGGAGATGAGTCCTCTCCCCCAAACCTTTTCTTTCTTTATGTTTTAGCCCAGGCAACACCTCTTCTGTGAAGCCATGTTAGATGACCAAGTTCTACTTAGAATTACTTTGTTGATGTTGGCTTGTATCAGTCACATCCAACTCTTAGTTACCCCATTTGGAGTTTTGTAAGCAAAATGGATTTTCATATCCTTCTTCAGTTCATTTTACAGATGAAGAAACTGAAGCAAACAGGGTTAAGTGACTTGCCCAGGGTCACAAAACTAGTGAGTGTCTGAGGCTGGATTTGAACACAGAAAGTTGTTTTCCTAAATCCCAACCTACTGCTCTGTTCACTGTGCCACTTAGCTGCCCCATCAGGATTACCTTGGACTTATGTTTCTATATTGGTCTTCCCGACTGGTAAAAGAATCTATGTTCCTTGAATGCAGGCTCTTTTTTTTTTCATTTTCCTTTTAATCTTTTGTTCCCCAGTGCTGAGCATAAGCCTGGGAACCCAGTAAATTATGTGGGTATTCAAATATAAACTTATTTTTATTGATGGGCTGTGATATAAAAAATAACAACACAAAAGCTACCTAGCTTTTGTTATCTCTCAAAGTGTTATCTCTCTCTATCTCTACCTCTAAGTATTATCTCTCAATTATCTTCCTTCAGTCCCCATTGCCTCTCACCACTCAAGGGACACTGGCATTTAGCAGAGAGTATAACAGTAGTATAGAGTAGACCCTTAACAAATGCTTGTTGATTGACTGACTGACTTCAAGCACTCTGCTGATGCCATAATAGTGATTCTTTTGGCAGAGTCAGATAAGGAAGGGAGTACCACATGGCTTAGAGCTGACATAATAACTCAGTATCCCGGTCATGACCCTGATACTTGAGTCACCAGCCCTCACTCTTTTTGCTGACTCAGGACACTATAAATGTCTTAATTGCATTTCACTAGGCTTTTCTCCCCCTCTTAACCAAACCTCCCACCAGCTCAGCCGGAAAGAGAAGGGAAGCTGACTATCTGGAGGATGGGAAAGATATAAATGCAATTGATCATTTATATATGGTGTTTCATCATTACCACTGTCCTTGGAAAAGAATAAGCCTTACAAGGTTGTATCTTCATATTCTGAATGATGAAGCAAAACAAGCTCATTTTCTAGTTAATTTAGCTAGCCCCAAAATATTTTCCAGAAATTACCAGGTAATTAAGACAAAATTAGCTTTTCTCAGTTGAAGTATCTGTATAATTGTATCCAGTAGAATGATAGTAATAACATGAACAGATTCTTCCAATTATCTGGGATGTAGTCAGTGATATGAAATTGTTGATGAACTCTTAGGAGGTCAGAAGGAAGGAAGAGAAGGAAGGAGGGAGAGAAGGAAGGGAAAAAGGAGGGGGGGAAGAAGGGAAGAAAGGAAGTCTATTTTTCCTCCCTCCCCAATAATTAATAATGAATAAACATTTATTAGGCATCTACTATGATTCAAGCACAAAGCTAAGTCCAAGGAATAAGAATAAGAAATGAAAGAGAGTCCTTGCCCTTAAGGAGTTTACAATCTAATGACAACATGTAAACAAATATTTACAAACCAAATAAACAGGAAATAATTAACAGAAGGACGGCATATGATTTAGGAAGAATTGGGAAAGACTTCCCGCTGAAGGTGGGATTTTAGTTGGGATTTAAAGAAATTCTGCCTAGGGAGGCCAGAAGGCAGAAATAGAGAGCACTTTAGGCCTGGGGGACAGCCAGAGAGAATGCCCAAAGCTGACAGAAGTGTTTTATTTGTGTAATAGCCGAGGCCAGTGTGGCTGGAGTAAGTTTCAAGAGTAAGGTATAAAAAGGCTGGAATAGAAGGTTATAGAAGACTTTGAATGGCAAATAGAATTTTTGGGTTGTTCTTGGAGACAATAAAGAACCACTGGAGTTTACTGAGCTGTGGGGTGACATGATCAGACCTAGTAGGAGAATGGAAAATGGATTTGATTTGGGAGATACTTGAGGCAAGTAGACCGACAGCCATTCCAATAATTCAGATTGGGAGTGATGAAGGCCTGCATTAGAGAGGTGCAATGTCAGAGGAGAGAAGGGACATATTTGCAGAATGTGACAAAAGGAAAATCATCAGGCCTTGGCCACAGCTTATGTATAGGGATGAGAGATATGGAGGAGTCCAGAGAGACTCCTAAGTAGTAAGTATGAGAGACTGGGAAGATATTGCTAGAAATCTATAGAAATAGAGAATGTGGGGTAGAAAAGGTTTAGGGGAAAAGAAAATTATTCTACTTTGGGCATCCTGGCTTTATGATGCCTGAAAGGCAATTGTAGATAGAAAACTGGTGGCCAGCAGAGAGGTTGGTGCAGAATACATAGGTTTGAGTACCATCAGCATAAAGGTGATCCTTAAATCCATGGGAGCTGATGAGTTCACCAAATGAACTAGAGAATGAGAAGAGAAAAAGGGTCAGCACAGAATTCTGAGGCACACCTATGGTTAGAGAGTGTGACTTGGAGGAGAGTCCATCAAAGAAGATGGAGGAATAATCATATAGGTAGGAGGAGAACCAGGTATCCTGGAAATCATAGAGAAAAGGATATGAAAAAAGAGAAAATGACTAACAGTGTTAAAAGCTGCAGAGAGGTCAAAGAAAATGAAAATTGAGAAAAGGTCATTGTATTCATCAAATAAGAAATCATTCATAGCTTTGGAGAGAGAAGTTTTGATAGAATTATGAGGTCAAAGGCCAGATTGTAATGGATTAAAAATGAGTAGGAGGAGAGAAAGTGGGGGCACCTATTGTAGAAGACTTGTGAGAAGTTAAGAGATAAAGAGCAGAGGGAATATAGGACAATCATTAACAAAGATGGAAGGCTCAAGACAGGGTCTTTTACAGGATAGGGAAGATATGGATATTTTAGGAATATCTCAGATAAGAGAGATATTTGAAACAAAAATAGTTCTCCCCAATCAGCAACTTCCCTTCTCTAAACTGTATTGATTTTGTCCCTGCAAATGCTACTCAATTGAATATCATCAAAATTTTCAATCTTAGCTTTTGTGATCAGTTCTATCTCCTCTGTGGTTAAAAACTCTCTTCTTTGCGGCTATAAAAGGTACATGATTTTAATGTGACGTTTAATAATCAGGGCAAGTATACATTTTGAACTTTTGGTGATCTATGATGTAAGCCATTGGTTAAAACTAATTTTTGCCAAAGTACTTTCCAATTTTCCAAGAAATTTTCATCTAAAAAGGAAGGTCTTTTTCAAGTATTTTGTGTTTGGGAATTTATCAAACATTGAGTTGTTGAGTTCAATTGTTTCTGATTCTTTCTTTTCCACTAGGTTCCATTCATCTAATTTTCTATTTTTTTTAATTCAGTACCAAATAGATTTCATAATTACTGCTTTTTTTTGAGCTCTGGAAGTGTTATTCCTCCTTTTGTCTTCTCTGGAGATGCTTCAAATCAAACTTTTATCATAAAAGATGGTTAGGTACCTTTCAGCTTCTCTCAATTTTATGCTAGTAATTTAGGCTAGTTATAAAGCTCTCAAATATTGTGGATCATAAATTGTGCAACTAAAATGATTGATAGATACATTCCATAAAGTCCCTTTATATCAAAGACATTCTACTAATCTTTGCGAATATCTTTATCTGACCAACCCTAAACTGGTTTGCTAAAAAAAAAAAAAAAAAAGGGGGGGGGGGTTGGAATCTATGCCCTAGACTGACATTCATTAAATACTACAGTTTCTATCTATCTCAATATAATTCCCATACCAGCTGAATACCTTGATCAACTCTGAGTCAGTTTCCAATTCTCAAGACAGAAAAAATTTCTTGAGTTGTAATTGGGTGCAAAATTTGGTGTCTCCAATCCAAAATAAAAGATGGCAATTTTTTGGTGGTGCTGAGCAAAGACATGTCTCCTTCTGTGTGAATATCCACTGGTATGTATCCAGAAGCAGAGACACATCCAATGTTAAAAATATTTAAAACTGACACAGATGGGTACAAGGATAGCAATTTAAGGGAAGAAGCATCTTCAAGAAGTATGATCATCATGGTAGAGACATTGTTGACTATCAATTCAAGCAAGATATAGATCCTCAGAGCCCAGCAAAGAATTATATTTAAGGTGAATCTTATGAAGATTCCACAAAGGACTCCTATTGCCAGAACTTGCTAAGTAGGCCTTTGATACATACAATCCCTACACACATATTTCACCACCATCATATCTTAAATTTGAGCCCAATGTCTTCAGGGGAAGAGTGTGTGTGTGTGTGTGTGTGTGTGTGTGTGTGTGTGTATGTGTGCATGTATGCACAAAGGAAAATTCAACCCTGGTTTGGTGAGAATGTTTTTGTGACTACCATTCTTGCTATTACAAAAAAAAACTTTCTAAAAGGTAATCAAAGGTATTGCTGTTAAGCAATAGGTACCATACTTGTTGAGGCTCATGAGTTCAAGTACTAGACATTTCATTGGCAGGATTACCATCATCTTTCCTCCTACCCAGAAATAAACAAAGCTAGTAGTATTCAGTATGAGTGGGAGTTAGGTGAGTGACCCCAGGTGAGGTGTTTACATCTATTTCCTCAATGCATACCAATAGCCAATAGAAATGGCAATAGAAAAAGCTGTCTTCCCTTTTTTCCTCTCACATGTTCCTCAACACTTTGAATGCTATCTCCCTTCTTTATCTCTTACCTAAACATGATTTCCCTAAAGATGGCAATACTGTTTTAATTATATTTTTCCTCAGTCCCCATCCTTTTTGGTCTATCTCCTATATTTAACACTGGCGGCTACCTTTTCTTCTTGAATAATCACTCTTCTCTGGATTTTCATGATACCTCCTTTCTTGGAGTTCTCCTCCTTCCTATATAACTGTTCCTTTCCAATATCTTTTGTTGGATTAATATCCTCTTTTCCCTCACCTAAATAAAATTGTTCTCCAGGGCTCTGTCCTTTATACTTTTTTTTCTCAATTCTCTCTCAGTAGAGGAACCATAGGAACAAAATTTTGTAAATAAATGAGATATAAATAATTGGAGAAATGGTCATTGTTCTTTCTTGGTGAACTTAAAAGCTCCCATGGTTTCATTATCATTTCTCTGTATATGATTCACAAATTGATATAGCCAAAACCCCTCTCTCCCTTGAGTTTGAGTTCCATATCACCAATTATGCCTTAGAAATTTTAAACTGTATGTCCAAGAAACATCTCAAACTCAATATAAACTGAAAAAGAGCTTGTTATCTTCACTATAAAACTTACCCCTCTCCCATCATCATTATCTCACTCAATAAACTCTAGTAGCTTCCCATTTCTTCTAGAATCAAGAATAAATTCATATGTTGAGCTATTCTATCCCTTTCCAACTTGGCTTCAACATATCTAACTTTATTAGACATTACTTACCTTTCCACATTATACAATTCAGCTAAACTCACACTTTTCTAGTTCTTCATGTGTGATATTGCTTTTCCCATCTCTGCTGGCTCTGGTTTGGCCATTCTACATGGATGGAGTGAGCTCTTTTCTCATTTCTACCTCATAGAATCTTTCTTTCTTCAAGATGTGACTAAAGCACCACCTTTTACTCAAAGCGTTTGCTGATCTCCTGAACTGCTAGATCCATCTTTCCAGTATTACATTTAATTACTTTTTTATTTATTTGAATTATTCTTTTTGTATTTATTTTATACATACATATACATATACTAATTCTATTTCCCATTAAAGTGTAAGATCTTTGAGATTAAAACATATCATTCTATGTACTTCTATAAGCAAGAAATTTCTCAGTTCCTAATATATAATAAATACGTACTACATAATTTTTGATTACTTGACAATTTGTTTTCAAATATTTGCAGTATATTTCTTTGATAAAGGTCTCATTCCCTAGATGATAGTCAGACAAGTGGATAGTATAGAACCATGAAAAACTGAGCTATTCCCTAATTGACAAATGGTCAAAGGATATGAATAGAAAGTTTTCAAAGGAAATAAGCCAAACTATCAATAACTATTTGGAAAAATATTTCAAATCACTAATGAACATGCAAATAAAAATTAAAGCAATTCTGACATTCTATCACACATTTATCAGATTAGCAAATATGACCAAAAGAGAAAGAAAATGACAAATGTTGGAGATGCTGTGGAAAATGAACACCTTAATGAAGTCTTGATGGAGCTGTACCAGCTGTTCCAGCTTTTCTAAAAATCTATGAAACTCTGCAGAAAGATTCACTAAACTGTGAGAAGCTATCACACACATGTGATAATGCTATCACCAAAACACTTACACCAAAGAAAGGGGGATATAGTTTCAATTACAATTATAAATATAGATATTGATAACATATATAGAGATAGACATAATAGAGAAATGGATAAAAAAGATAGGTGAATAGATAGGTGGTCCAATAATTAAAAGCAGACTGGAGTCGAGAAAACCTAAGTTCAAATCCAGCTTCAGATATTTCCTAGCTGTGTGACCTGGGCAACTCACTTAACTTCTGTTTGTCTCTGTTTCCTCTACAAAATGGGAATGATAAGAGAACTTATCTATCAGGGTTGTTGTGAAGATCAGATGAGATAATAATTATAAATAATTTAACAGAATGCCTGGCACATAACAAGTACTATTTAAATGTTGAGAGAAAGAAAAAGAGAGAGAGATAAAGAGAGACAGAGACAGAGACAGACAGACAGACAGAAACAGACAGAGACAGAGAGGGACAGAGAAGACAGAAGAAGAGAGACAGAGAGATACCAAAAGGGACAGAGAGACAGACACAGAGACAAAAACAAACACAGAGAGACAGAAACAGAGGCAGACAGAGACAAAGAGAAATAGAGACAGAGAGAAACACACAGAGAGACAAAGGCAGAAAGAGACAGAGACAGAGACAGACAGAGACTAATATAGATCATCTTGTTTTGTAAAGACAAAGAATTGAAACCTAAAAGAATACCCATCAACTCAGGGTGGGGCAGGGTGTAACTAAACAGATCATGTTATATAAATATAACTGAATAATATTGAACCAAAAGCTATTCCAAAAGAGATGGTTTTAGAGAAACCTGGGGAAACAAATAAAAACAAGCAAAATTAAATGAACAGAAACAGGAGGAAAATTTATACAATAAAAACAACAATGTGAGGATGAACAAATCTGAAATATTTTAGAATTCTAATCTTAGCAATGACCAACTACAATTCCAGAGCTAGATGAGAAGATTGGGGAAAGTTTAAGGAGAAAATGGATGATGCTTGAGCTTTGTCTTAAAGACATATAGAGATTCTCTAAAGCAGAAATGAGGAGAGAATTTATTCCAGGCACTGGAGAGGGGGCTGACCAGCACAAAGCCACAAAAGATAGGAGATCAAGTGTCACAAGCCACATTTTAAATGAAGAGAAGGACTCTATCAAATGTCTTTGATAAATGAATCCTTAAACCAATTTGCTGAAGAACCACAGGGCTCTGACCCCTGGAGACAGGAAAAAGCTCTAAGATTTGTCTTCATGTCTGGATGTGACATTTTAGGAAAGGCTCTGATATGCCAGAGAATATTCTAGAAGGAAGTTGAGGACAATAAAGGGTCTTGAAATCAGCCATATGAGAAATGGCTAAAGGAATCAGTAATATTTTTGCATAGGGAAGAGAAGAAACAGGAGGAATGTAATAATTGGTTTCAAATAATTTAAGGTTTATCATGAAGAAGAGAGATTAAACTTATTCTAATTGATCTTGAGAATATAATAATTATAATCATACTAATGAGAGCTAATATTTATATAGTACATTAGTACATACTAAAATCTATAAGCACACACATTTTTTTCATGTATATATATATATGTATATATAGAGAGGGGGGAAGACAGAGAGACAGAGAGATAGAGACAGACAGGGAGAGAAAGAGAGAGGGGAGAAGAGAGAGAGAGAGGCAGGGAGAGAGAAGGGAGGGAGAGAGAGAGGGGAAAACAGAGAGATACAGAGGAAGAGAGAGAGAGAAAGATAGAGACAGAGACAGAGAGAGAGAGAGAGACAGAGAGAAGGAAGGAGGGAGGGAGAAAGAAAAGGAGGGAGAGAGAGAGGAAGGGAAAGAGAGGAAGAGAGAGAGGGAGCTTTATGTGTATCTGTTATCTTAATCTCCACACACAACAATCATGGGAGATAGGTGCTATTTTTTCCCCATTGTACAGATACTCTGTATCTGTACACTGAATGTCTTGCCCAGAATTACAGAGATACTAAGTGAATGACTTAAGGATTTGAATTAAGGTCTTCTTAATGTCAAATTCAATGTTTTTTCCACTGTGCTGACTGTCTAGAGCTAGGAGAATTGTGTGGATCATGCAAAATAACAAATACAATTTTAATCTAAGGGAAGAGGCAACCCTATCTAACAGTTAAATTTATCTAAAATTTGGCTCAGTTCCTTCAGAAGTCCAGAATCCACTCTCCCTTGATGAGTGTCTTTAAGAAGAAACTGTGAGCATCGCTTGTCAGGCAAGTTTGGAAGGAAATCATTTGTGCGGTTTGTGTTATATTCAATGGACTCTGAGGTCTCTCCAAATTCTGCAATTCAGTGTTTTTGTGATCCTGGGATATGTAATATCAAAATTTACTTTTCAGCAAGTAATGTATCAGTTTTGAGACAGCAAGAATATGTGCTGTTATATAGACCTCATACCCAGAAAACACAAAAATTACAGTCCCTTAATTCTTATACCCAGAAGGTGAGTTGATCACCAGTAACCTCCCTATACTACATACTACACACTACACACCACACACACACATACATATACCCCCCACATATGCACAGATTCACTCACTATACCATGTGTACATACATACACATATAAATACCATCCTACCACACATACACACATCCCATCCCTCATACACACATGAACATATACTGTCCACTACACACACACACACACACACATACACACATGCACACGCAGACACACACGTATACATGTGCTCACATGCAGGAGGCTCCTACCCGGAGCCCCAGACTTCACAGCTATGCTCAACTATCTTATTTTGTTAGCAAGCTTGCAGTCTCCTTGAAGATTACCTCTCAACAATTATATTTTCATTAGCCAGTATTCTCAGCCTGCACTGTATCTATTTTTTTCATTTCCTTAGATTCCTAGATTACTGTAGCCTTCCAGACATGCTGATACAGTCCAACAGTTGCTTCTTTTTTCTCCCCTATGTGGCCATATAAAATACATTGTATAAAATAAGATATGGCTTGTTCTTCCAGAGTAAGGCCTGCTACATTCTAGAGTATACTTCAATGTATCTTTTCTGTAATGTTCACATTAGTGAACACATAGTGCCAGTGGCAAACACCTCAGTTCAGAGATAAGAGAATAAGCGTTTATATAGCACCTGGCACTGAGCTAAGTGCTTTACAAATATTGTCTCATTTGATTCTAACAGACCTGTGAGTTGGTAGTTATTATCCTCACTTTTCAATTGAGGAAACTAAGGAAAACGGGTTAAATGACTTACCCGAGGTTTCAAAGCTAGTAATTGAATGAGGCTAGATTTAAATACAGGTTCCCCTGACACCAGGCCCATCCAACGTGCCACCTGGTTCCTTTTAATCACTTAATAGCCATTATGTTTGAAAAAGGGATATTTATTTCAAGGATCTAAAAGCAAAAGCATTCCTCCCAACACTTCAGGGTCTCTCCCTATTCTACTACTATAGCCTTTTAGGCAAGGACTCTCAAATATGACTTGGTCCCACCCAACTTGTATCAAAATTCAGCATTGCTTCTCAATGACTTCCCATCTCAGAGAAAACAGGATTGAGTCCCAAAAGTTACTCCTTACAGATACAGAACTGGTGGAATAATTGTATTCCAAAATGATAGGATGCCTAAACACTAGAATGCTCTGAAATTAAGGCACAGTCTAAAAAAGAATCAACATTTAGGTCAAAGACTAAGGCACATTTCTGGGGGTCATATTTCAGTTTTAGTAGGAAGGGTCCAAGGCATCTACACTTATAGCATCGTCTCTCCCCAAATTTATCAGTGATTCAGGCAGATCTCCAAAGGGAGCAGAAGAGAATGGATAAAGTCAGCTCAAGTATTTTGAATGTTTCTATAGACAATTTTAAAGACCGCTATTTATCAAGTTTTTACCCAACCAAAACCAATGCCTGAATCTCTATCAAACATCTCCACAGGCAATGGCCTTATACATTATCAATATGGTCCTGGAAATGGACTTCTCAGGCTTTTCCACATGGGAAATTTATATCAGTCATAGTTGCTGATGCCTACTGCACATGAGCCAATCTAATATTACAATTTTTTTTTCTTTCTCTCTAAATGACTGACTTAATGAAAAAAAAGTGTTCTTAAATGTTTACTATGAGCAAAGAACTAGGATAAGTGTTGGAGAGACAAATAGAAAAACAACACAGTTCTTGCTCTCAAGGGGTTCACATTCCAATACAATGAGACATGTATAGAAGGATTCAATTGTAAAGTAAAGGAAATAACGCATATGGTACAGCAGCAGGACAGTTAGTAATATCTAGCGATGTATACAGTATTCCAGAAGGGAAAAAAAGACCCATAGTGATACCAACTGTTTCACAAAGTCCTAATTTGATGCTATATCACAATAAGTGAGTAACACTGGATTCTTGAAAGCTGTATTTGAAGGCTATTTATTCTTGAAGCATAATTAAATTCCACTATGATGTGAAAGCTTTGAATACATTCCTGGTAAAATGTCTAACATTCAAGACCAACCTAGTTGATCATGGACAATAACATCACCAATAAGACAGATATTAGGTGATGAATTATTTGGCTATAGAAACTTATGAAACAAATTAAAGTACAAAATGGCCTTCAGTTTTCAATTGTCTCTTTCTGTCTCTTCAGTGACAATGATCAAATTGAAAAAAGGGGGAACAGAGGGTACTAAAATACACACACATGTGTACATATATACACACACAGAAGGAGAGAAGAGGGAAAGGGAAAGAGAGAGAGAGAGAGAGAGAGAGAGAGAGAGAGAGAGAGAGATTTATGACATCTTTAAACATTAACATAATTGCTAATCCTTCAAATATGACATCTTTATATAAGGATCAATAAATCTTATATAATTTACCCAAACTAGATCCCTTCCCCAGAGGGAGAAGGGAGGGACACATACAGATAGAAACAACTAGAATGACTTTGGAATTCATGAATATAGTTCTTCCAAAAAAACTATCATCAACATTAATTCCCCAAAGATCAAGGAATGACCTTTGGAACTCAGCCCTGCATTAGCTGAGATGGGAACTCATTGGGCAGCAATGTCAAATTTTGATATAAGTTTATTAGGACCAATGATATGTAGAAAGCAAACTACATTTGATCTTACTTTCCCAAGAGATGGAAGTAGGATGGAGCTAGTGTGACCCTTAAGTGTTAGGGGTGGGGTGGGGACTGTTTTGCTTTTGTTATTAGCATATCCTTGAAAATAAATACATTGTTGTCAAAATAAATGGATATTAAGTGGTTAAAAGCAACTAGGTGGTACAGTAGGTACAATGCTGAATCAAGAAATTAAAGTTTAAATTCAGCCTCAGATATTTACTAGAGTGGCAAAGAATTTTTTCAATCTTTGTGTTTATCTTTACCCACCATACTCATTGACATATCTAAATGGTGCCTGGGTTCTGCTTACTCTGCATTGACCCATTTTAAAAGGGTTCTTAGCTCTTTACCCTCCTGAATTTAAAATAGTGTTAATCCTAACTCCTAGAGTTATTCATTACCAATCTTTGCTATGGGAAAAACTGGTATCCTAGAACTATGGTGTATTGTGCTATATAATCTGCCAAAAATCAAAGTGCATCACCTTGATGGTCCAGGAAAGCAGATTAGCACAGCTGGCTAGGTATCCTTGTATGCATGTATGTGAGAGACTGAATACCATCAGTTTATGTATTATCAATGAAACTAGTATTTAGCAATAGCTCAGAAAGCTATGTTCTTATCTCTTAAAATCCCATGCTGGGAATGGCAAAATCAATATGCTATTGGGAGTACTTAATCACATCAAAATTAACTAAATTAATTCCTAAGCTAAATGAAAGCAGAATACAAATGGAAATTGCAGATAAATGTCAAGATGTCTCATAGATTATTTGTAAAAACTTGAAAGCAAAGGACTTAGCAGAATTTATTTCATCATTCTTCCCAAAGACAAAAATGATAAAATACATGATATGCTTGGTCATCTTCTTTAGTAATGCTTGTACAGAGCATAAAGGAAAAACCATCAAGAAGATCCTCACCAAAAAAAAAATGAAAAAAGAAAACACTTATGTAAGATTTTGACAAAGCCCTACCAAAAATCAATATTTACTAGGATATTTAGAGACTTCAATACAAAAGTGGACAAAGGAAAGAGTGACAAGAAATAAGTCATAAAATGTGGTCCAGGATTAAGAAATGAAAAAGTCCAAAGACTTACTATGTGAATGTTCATTTCTCTATATCACAAACATTTCAAGATGTCAGAAGCCTCTGAATATGGCAAACAATGAATAAAATTACAAAACATTAATTTGTTTTATTTAAACAGGATAGAAATTATTAATTACTGACATGGACATTATTTCAAAATTACTTGATAATGGACAATCTGATGATCAATTAAAGAGAACAAAGTTAAAATCAACATCATCTCAGAAGAAAATATAATTAGGGGAAGACATTGCATGTATTAGCAATATCTCCATACTGATCTATTCAAATGTGTTCAATCCTAAAATATAATAATAATAATGTAATAAAAATTAGGAAATAGAAAAAAAAGATATAGGATAATGACATTGTTTGTGAATGCATTTTTACTCTTTGTAATGCAATCATAACATCAAAAATCACAAAAGAGCACAAATATGTCCTTTCCTAGCAAACCTTTTTTAAACACAGAAAGATAATAGATTGCAAAGGCAACATCAATTTAGGATATGATCCTGAAATACTATAAATGTCTTAAGAACTTTAAAATACTTTTTAAAAAAAAGTCTGGAAAGAAGCTTTCATTAACTCATGAAAGAACAAAAACAATGAAGTCAAAAACAAGTTTATAAAAACTTTGATGTGATCCCTAATTGAGGTTTATTATCCCAAAAGAAGTTGAAAATCAAGGTGATAGGAGGAAAGCACATAGAAAATGGAACCAATTTTTCAGCATTTCCACACTAATCCATTTTCATCACCAGTGATAAGGCAACCAGCACATTTGGACATTGTATCACAACAAGCTATTTAATGTTATAGTGATAACATTTAAGAACTTGTTAGGGTGTAACTAACCATGTCAATAACAACAACAACAACAAAACAGAAATCATGTGATTAAATCAATGGATTAAATCAAAAGAAAAAGCTCTTAACAAGGTATAACAAATATTCTATTAAAAAAACATAGAAATCACGAAAATAAATGGGTCTTTTCTTAAAATAAAAAGCAGTATTATCTAAAACCAAGAAAAAACATTATTTGTAATGGGGATAAACTAAAAGCTTCCCCATGAGGTCAGAAGTAAAGCAAGGATGTCCATGATCACTATTATTTAATATTGTACTAGAAATGCTAGTTATAGCAGTAAAACAAGAAAAAAAATAAGAAATAAGAATAGTCAATGAGGAAACTAAACTATCACTCTGCAGATTATGTGATGGTATACATGGAGAACCCTAGAGAATTATCTAAAAACTTAGTTTAAACAATGAATAATTTCTGTTAAGTTGCAGGATATGAAATAAATCCACATAAATCATCAGCATTTCTATAAATTGCCAACAAAACCAAGCAGCAGAAAAAGATAGAAAAAAATTCCATTTAAAGTAATTACACAAAGTATAAAATATTTGGGAGTCTCCCTGTCAAGTCACATACAGGCACTCTATGTACATAATTCTAAAATGCTCTTCACACAAATAAAGACAGAACTAAAAAATCAGAGAAATATTAATTGCTTGTGCATAGGTCAAACCAATGTAATGAAATTGATAATTCTACTTAAATTAATTTATTTAGTCTCACGCCAATCAAACTACTTAAAAATTAATTTGTGGAATTAGAAAAAAAATTACTGGGACAACCAAAAGTTCAAAAATATTAAGAGAATCAACAACAACAACCACAACAAAAAGTGAAGTCATAAAGTGGGTAATCATCAAAATCACTTGATACTTACTAATAAATAAAGTGGTTGATTAGGTACAAATGTAAAGAAATAAATAGCCATAGTAATCTAGTGTTTGTTAAACCAAGATTACAGCTATTGGGACAAGAACTCACAATTTTACAAAAATGGCTAAGAAAACTGGAGAGAAACTGGGTAGAAATGAGGCATAAACTGATATCTCACACCATATATCAAGATAAGGTCAAAATGAATGTGTGATTTAGTCATAAAGAATAACATCATAAGCAAATTAGGAGAACATGAAAAAAATTACCTGTTAGATACATGGTGAAAGGAAAAAATTTATGATCAAACAAGAGATAGAGTAAATCACAGTAGGTAAAATGGAAAATTTTATTTACATGAAATTTAAAAGTTTTTCCAAAAACAAAAACAATGCAACAAAAATTAAAAGGAAATCAGGAAATAGGGTTAGGGAGGAGGAGAATTTTATAGCCAAAAAAAAAAAACCTCATTATTCAAATATATAGGGAACTGAACCAGATTTGTAAAAATAAGAGTCATTCCTGAGTTGATAAAGGGTATAACCAGGTACTTTTTTTTTCTGAGGCAATTGGGGTTAAGTAACTTGCCCAGGGTCACACAGCTGTTACATGTCTGAGACCAGATTTGAACTCAGGTCCTCCTGACCTCAGGGCTGGTGCTCTATCCACTGCGCCACCAAGCTGCCCAACCAGGTACTTTTTAGAAGAAAAAAATCAAAGTTTTCAATAGTCAAATGAAAGAAATTTTCTAACAAGAAATGCACTAGGGGGCGGAGCCAAGATGGCAGAGTGAAAGCGTGACTCTCTATGTCCTCCTCTGACCTTCTCTCAAATCAATAATAAAATAAGCCTCCGAACTGATCTTCAAGTCAATGAGTCCAGAAATATTTGAACACTGCTTGCAGTTATCTCTGAAGAACTTCATATCAGGTCTGTTTAACTTGGGCAGAGGGGTAAACAGTTTACTCAGTGTAGTCCGGAAGTGAGGGTGGGACTCAGCTCAGCGTGGCAGAAACTCCAAACTCCAAACTCCAAACACCTGGAGTGTATCTGAGGCACTTGGGACACTCTACCCTGATTGGGGGCAGGTGTTCTGGCAGATTTGCCTTTTTTAAGGAGTAATTCAGGCAGAGTCCTAGTCCCCACCGGCCCAGCACCTGAAGTTAATTAGCAGAATTGCCCCAGGGCAAACTACTGCAGCTTCGGCTTCTCTAGCCTTAAATTGACCCCCACACTGTCTAAAAAAATGAAGAAGGAAAAGAGAGCTCTCACCATAGACAGCTTCTATCAAGAGAAAGAAGGGCAGACCCCAGATCCTGAGGTTCCTTTAGACAAAACAACTCCAGACGAAGTCATCAAGGATCATCACTGGTCCCCTTTTCAAAAGGCCTTTCTGGAAGATTGCAGAAAGACTCTCAAAAGAGAGCTGGAGGATAAATGGGAAAATAAACTGAAATCAGTGCAAGAAGGATACAATATTTTGCAAGAAGGATATAATGCCCTGCAAAAGAGATATGTAAAAGACACCAATTTATTGAAAAACAAAATTGGTTAATTGGAAATAGACAATAATGCACTGAAAAATGAAATTAGTGAAGTGGAAAAAGAGTGCAATGAACAAAAAATATTCAATTGGCCAGTTACAAAAGGAGCTTAAAAAGGTAACTGAAGAAAACAACACTTTAAAAATAAGAATTGAACAAATGCAAGTGAATGACTCAATAAGAATTCAAGAATCAGTCAAACAAAAACAAAAAAAATGAAAAATAGAAGAAAATATGAAATATCTCCTAGGAAAAACAACTGACTTGGAAAATAGATCTAGGAGAGACAATCTAAGGATTATTGGACTTCCTGAAAGCCAGGATGAAAAAAAGAATCTAAACACTATCTTCCAGGAAATCCTGAAAGAAAATTGCCCTGAGATTGTAGAATCAGAAGGCAAAATCACCATTGAAAGAATTCACCGATCACCTCCTGAAAGAGACCCCAAAATTAAGACCCCAAGGAATATCGTGGCCAAATTTCAGGACTATAGCACCAAGGAACAGATTCTGCTAGCAGCCAGAAAGAAACAATTCAAATACTGAGGATCAATAATTAGAATCACACAGGATCTGTCAGCCTCCACACTGAAGGATCAAAGGGCCTGGAACCAGATATTCCAAAAGGCAAAGGAATTTGGATTACAACCAAGAATAACCTATCCAGCTAGAATGAGCATTATCCTTCAGGGAAGAAGATGGTCATTTAATGATATAGGTGAATTTCACCTATTTCTAATGAAAAGACCAGATCTGCACATAAAATTCGAACTCCAAACACAGAACTCAAGAGAAGCATAAAAAGGTAAAAAGGAAAGGACTCTTAAGAACTTTATTTCTACTATGGGGATGCTTAAAGTTTGGGGGTATAATTAACTAGATATTACTTTGATAATATGAAAAAGAAAACTAGAGGGGGAAAGGTTATCATACTGGGGAAAAGAGGGAAAAGGTGGTAAAATAAGATTTTTTTTTTAAAAAAAGGAGGTAAAAACAAGATAAAATCTCATAAAGAGGCAAAGAAAACCTAATATAATTGAGAGAAAGAAGGGAGGGAGATGAGCATTGTGTAAATCTTACTCTCATAAGTTTGGGCTCTAAAAGTGTATCAGACACTTTTGGTTTCACAGAGAAAGTTGTCCTTCCTTATAGGGAAGTGGGAGGGAAAGGAGGAAAAGAAAGGGATAAACTAATAGAAGGGAAAATAGAAGAATCAGGGGAAAGGAGTAAAAACAGGGGGAGGGGATCTAAAGGGTGGTGGATTGTTTGGGGGAGGGGGTCATCAAAAGCAAAGTACTGAAGAGGGGGGAAGGAAGAAAGGGGAAAGGAAAAGGAAAAACATAACTTGGGTAAATAAGATGGCAGGAAATAAAGAATTAGTTATTCTAACTGTGAATGTGAATGGGATGGACTCTCCCATAAAGCAGAAGCAGATATCAGACTGGATTAAAAACCAGAATCCCGCAATATGTTGTCTACAAGAAACACATCTAAAGCATAGTGGCACATATAGGATGAAGGTAAAAGGCTGGAGCAGAACCTATTATGCTTCAGGTGAACAAAAAAAAAAAAACCAGGGGTAGCAATCCTTATCTCAGATCAAGTAAAAGCCAAGATAGATCTAATCAAAAGAGATAAGGAAGGAAACTATATTTTATTAAAGGGTACCATAGATAATGTAGCAATATCAATACTAAATATATATGCACCAAGTGCAATAGCATCCAAATTCCTAGGGGAGAAATTAAGAGAGATGCAAAAAGAAATAGACAGCCAAACTATACTAGTGGGGGATCTCAACCTTGCTCTCTCAGAATTAGATAAATCAAACCACAAAATAAACAAGAAAGAAACTAGGGAGGTAAACCAATTGTTAGAAAAGTTAGGTATGATAGATCTTTGGAGAAAATTGAATGGAGACAGTAGGGAGTTTACTTTTTTTCTCAGAGAAATGCAATAAAACAATTATGAGTACCACTTAGTATTTATCAGATTTGCTAACATGAAAGAAAAGGAAAATAACAAATGTGGGGGTGGGGGAGAAAGATGTGAAAAAGTAGACACAAATGCACTGTTGATAGAATTTGTGAACTGACAACCATTTTCAATTAGAAATTCAGGGGATGCCCATAAACCAAAGAATGGCTGAACAAGTTGTATAAGACTATAATGAAATACTATTTTATTATAAGAAATTATGAGTTGGATGTTTTCAGAAAAACTTGGGAAGACTTATATGTATTGATGCAAAGTGAAGTGAGCATAACAATAACAAAGAGACGACTATACACACTAACAATGACAACCAAATGTGAAAGACTTAACTATTCTAATCAATATAGTGATCCAAGATAATACCAAAGTACTCATAATGAAAACTCTCTATCTCCAGAGAACTGATAAACTCCAAATGCAAATTGAAACATAAATATGTATGTATATATATTTTAATTTATTCTTACTGTTTTTCTGCAATATGGCTAACATAGAATTTTGTTTTACGTAACTTCACACATTTAATCAATATCATATTGCTTCCTCAATGGAAGTAGGAGCTAAAGAGAGAGGATTTATATCAAATTACAAAAATGAACATTAAAAAAGAACAAAATACATGATAAAGGAGTTTGGTGGAAGGGTTGAGAAGGTGTAGGGGGAGAGCAAAAAGACTTCTTATAGAAAGAAGCATATAAGCTTGACCTCCAAGGAAACCTGGGAACTAAGTAAAGAAGGTAAAGATAGAATGCATTCTAGGCTTGGGGGAGAGAAAGTACAAAGTCATAGAGAGAAGAAATGAGTGCTTTCTATGAGGAACAATGAGGAAGTCAGTGAACTGGATTATGAGGATGAATAAAGTATAATAAAACTGACAAGGGAAGATGGGGACAGATTGTGAATAGCTTTAAATGCTCAGGAGAGTTTATTCTATATTTGATCCTATAAGTACTAAGAAGTTATTGGAATTTGCTGAATAGGAGAATGACATGCCCAGACTTGTTCTTGAGGAAAAGTACTTTTGCAACTCTGCAAAACATGAATTGGAGTCAGTAGAGAAGCTTGAGGGAGTTGGATCAATTAAGAGGGTATTGAAATAGCTCATCAATTAATGAAGGCCTAAATTAGGGTAGTGGCTATGTGAATAAAAAAAAATGAAATTAATGCCAGAGATGTAGAAGGGAGAACTATGGATATGAAAATTTACATATACCTTTGAACAAGGTCAATGTATTGGCTAGTTTTACTGAATGATTTTTTTGTTTCCTTCTTTTTAAATCTTTAAGGCATGGTTCACAGGGAATAGGAGGAGTAAGAATAGTATCAAATATGAATGTAACAGAAAAAATGTCAATAAAATTAGGTTTTAAATGTATCTCTTAAAGCAGAGTTATGAGGAATAAAGAATTTATTAAAATCTGTTTTCAAAAATTAGAAGGGGCAGCTAGGTGGCCCAGTGGATAGAGCACCAGCCCTAAAGTCAGGAGGACCTGAGTTTAAATCTGGCCTCAGCCACTTGACATGTCCTAGCTGTGTGACCCTGGGCAAGTCACTTAACCCCAATTGCCTCAACAACAAAAAAAAAATTAGGAGAAAATAAAATGAAAACTTTTCTGGGAAAAAAAGAAAACATTAAGAAAAGTAGGTAGACTGCCGAGGCAAGACTACTCAAAATGCCACAGTCTTGAAATTTTTAAGGAATCTTTTTACAAGGTATGACAGATAGAGAATTTTAATCCTCCTTTCCCTCAAAAATAGTAGTTAAAATTATGGGTGATACTACTATCCTCAAAATAGTCACTGAAAGTATAATGGAATAATAAGTCAAGTTAAAAACAAAAACAGAATAGTTCATATAGTCCCATATTATAAAGTTTATGGGTGTTCTGCCCTTAAAATCTGGAAAATTCACATAAATTTTTGGGATCTCCCTTCATATCAGAGAAGACATTCAAATTACCATGGTATTAAAAATTAAGCAAGTTGGTTTTATATAATACTATAATTTTTTTGCATTTCTGAATTTCTAAACTTTTTCTTTGTCATCTGCTGGCCTTTGTGTGAAACCTGCACTTTCTGCAATACTCCAAAAAAATTCCCATTCAGTTTCTTACACTAACCCATGTTATATTGAAATTGCCAAGAGGAAAGTCACATTTTGGAAGGGATAATTATATACAGGATTGAACATTTATGAAGCATGAGTAAAGAGAAACAGATGGACAACTCAATGAAAGCCCTATGAAAAGTAACTAGACTTAGAGGAAGGATTACAGCATGGATGGGTGAACAATAATATCAATGAAGGGAGAAAAAAATCATACCAAGTAGATCATTAACCCATTGAAATGTGAAAGACTGTTTTGACATAATGATAAAGTGAATATAGCCAAAAACATCTTAAGGAAGTGATAAAAGAGCTTTTATACTGACATCATCATTTATTAAAAAACTTTCAACTCATCTTCCTGGGCTTAAGTTTTCTCATCTGTAAAATGAAATGGATATAACCTTTATAGTTCTAAATCTATAATTCTATGATATTGTGCCACTATTCTTTTGAAATTAAATATTTTTGCATTGTTCCTACCAAACAATGGAATTTAAAATAGTAATAGTCATCAAAAGCAATAGTTTGCATAGAAATAATACTCATCTCTAGCTCATCTGTAAACCATAGAACTACAGTACAGTCTAGGGAGGGGTGAGAAAGGGAGACTGGTTGGAATTGAAAAATATGGTTCATTTTGTGGGTTCTGTTATTGCTGTATTCTTTAGTCAACTCACTTCCCCATCTTATATTTTTTTCTATAATATGAAGAAGTAGCAGGCCAAATGCCCTCAAAAGGCCTTACTGGTGCTAGATCTTATAATTATGATCCAGTCTAGTAAATGGAAAAAAAACACTAATCTGAAACTAACAAGTAATAGATACTTAACTTGGATTGTCCATCTATTTCCCTTTACTTTTCTAGATGTGGGTTTAATCCCTTATACTATGTGTTGTACAATGGGCAGCTAGGTAGTACAGCAGTTAGAACACTGGGGTCTGGAGTCAGAGAGGACCTGAGTTCAAATCTGACCTCAGATAGTTACTAACTGCAATTCTGGCCAAATCACTTTACCCGGCTCATCTCATTTTTTTTCATTTATAAAATGAACTGGAGAAGGAAATAGCAAAGCACACTCATATCTTTGCCAAAAAAAAACCCAAATGTCTCACAGAGAGTCAGACATGACTGAAATGTCTGAACAACCAAACTGTATCATGCAAAGGGTGTCTTTCAATTTAACCTGATTTGTGATTTCATTGGATTTAGTTCATTGGACTTACTCTCCTTGTGTTTCTGAATGTGCTATTGACAAATTAAGCCTCAGTTTTATCTTCACTGCTCTTTGTCAAGATATGTCACATCTAGAACAATGAAGTAGAAGGGGAAAGTGTTCTAGGTACTATTTTTCAGGAAAAACTTTGATACCCTGCAGGATGCTCACTATTTGACATCCATGAGTGATGGGACTTAAAGTAACATTATAAAGGGGATCAGTACTCTCTCTGTTTATATCTGTGTCTGTGTCTGTCTGTATCTATGTGTGTGTGTGTCTCTCCTCTATCCAAAGAAAAATAATAGATTCCTGGAGAAGAAATAAGTACAACCAATGGCTACTAGTAAAATATATATTTTCCAAGAGATTTATGAATTTTATAAGAAAGGCTTTAAATTGAAAATGGAAGGAAAGGGAATAAATTACCTACATATATCAGCCAAATCATATACTCCAGAGCACAGCAGGTACCTAAGTAGGGAAAATAATGGAGCAGAAGAAAAGTAATTTAAAGGAGATAATTTCCAAGAAGAGAAGAAATTCAAATGTGAGACCACAGATGCCTATACACAAAATTGAAAAGTATGAGTAATAAACAAGACAAACTATAGAATTAAAGAAAGTAGCCTCAGCCTTGTAGGTGTCATTTATACTTGGTGAGATCTAACTTATGATTGGAAAATGGCACTGAAAAGGTAAATTATATTCTTCTGCTCCCCTCAAGGGAATAAAATTGCTTGAGAGGATAAGTTGCTGTTTACCCTTGATTTTTGAAGAAGACCAGAGACATTACAGAATGATGTCTAACTTGTGCATGAACTGGATTTAAGTGAGGAAAAGTTACACAAAATTATCAACCTTTCTATCTCTTCCAGAGTCATCAATATCCAGGGGTAAAATAAAAGACAGATGACTGATGTTGACTAGGATACAGTAAATGACTTTGATGTCTTTGATGTCTAAACAAGCTCTAAGCACTCCATGGCACCTGCTTCACCCATACTTGTGGCCATTGGAACAAATTGTTCTCATCTACCTATTCCAAATTTTTCACATGCTTAGGGTCAACATCCCCCTCCCAACTCACAAATTAGTTTATGGCCCCCTGGTTATCCTCAGCCTGGTTTAGCCAATCTGCCCAGATGATTTACCAGAGTGTAAATGCTTCACACATTACAGCTTCTTAGACTCACAGGTGAGAGCTGAGATCCAGGTGGATACCAAAGGTGGATGAGCTTCCCTGAAAAGGGCTCAAACCAGAGGTGCTAGTCCTTCTTGAACATTCATGCATCCTAAGAGTGGAAGTAGGGTTTTACTTTATTATATAATTAAAAGAAATGGCAAGTTGTACATAATAGATTTGCAGTTTCATGTACAATGATCTTTTTTATTATACTGTGTTATGGAAACACTTATTTTATTCCATAAATTAAAAAAATAAAATTTTTGAAAGAGAAGATATGCTCATGTGAGGAATTCCAGGAACCTGAGGGGGGAACATTGTGGAGATTGTTTGATGAGGATAAATCTAAGAAGAAACACAAATGATAGGAATATATTACAATCCATCTGTTGGAGGAAGCTCTAATGCTAGCATTCTCTTAGTTAAGGTTCAAAGTTAGGATGAAATGAGGTTCTTGTAAGTTATTTAATAATTAGTTAACAAAAGAAGATTTACTTTTCCCTAACACAACAAGGATATGCAGCAAAGCAACAGTACTACTTAACCTCTAGGAACTGAGATTCATTTTTATCTGGAATGCATCTGAGTACGCCTATGCAAGATATGGTAAAAGACATTGTATTTCTTCTTTTTTTCCTTCAAGGCAATTGGGATTAAGTGACTTGTCCAGGGTCACACAGCTAGTAAATGTTAAGTATCTGAGGTTGAATTTGAACTCAGGTCCTCTTGACTTTAGGATGGGTGTGCTCTCTACTGCACCATCTAGCTGCCCCAAAGACATTGTATTTCAAGTAGTTTTACAAATCCACAAAGTTGGAGCAACACTAATAGCCAAAGGCTGGGACTTTTTATGCTGTTGATGTTCACAAAGCTGCTTCTGTGAAGCCAGGACCAATCTTTCTCTCTTTTAAGGAAAAATTGATGCCTGAGATTAAGAAAGTAGGTGGGGTCTACTCCACCATAGTTTGTGGGGGGGGGAAAAGAAGCCAAATCTCAGAAACACTGATAAATATGAATTTTACACCATCAAATCAAAATGAAGAAGTCGATAAAAAGGATAGGAAAGAAATCTGACAAAATATAATAGTATTATTAGACATAAATTATCTCATCAGTTGGTAAAGATATTATATGCCCAAAATATAGCCACTCATAAATTATCGATCTACCTTGATGATAAATCTGTTCTTCCAAAAACAAAACAAAATTCAACAACTGCTATTTAAGACCCAATTCAGACCAACACAAAGAAACTTCTTTCAGAGTTTAAATGATAGAATCTTAAGGGAAAGTGACTATACCATCTTAACTTTCATGATAGAGAACAGGAAAGCCATCAACTAAGATGACTGATCTCTGATTTTATGAGAACAGTTTCTGTCAAGTCCAGAGAAAGGATAAGAAGGATATAGAAAAAGTTGACCAATGAGGGACTGGAAATCCTCAAGAATAACATCTTGATGAGATAAGCACAAATTATTCTATCATATAAGAGAACTATTGAAAAGGATGGATGTGACTACATTGAGAATGTGTTGACTGACGTTTTTTAAAGTATGCAGAATATGCAAAAATAGCAGGTAACCAATGAACACAATTCAATTCAACACTAGAAATGCAAGGACAAAAATAAATAATTCCTACCCTGAAGGATTTAAAATATTTCGGAAATGGCATGTGCATGTACATGTAAAGCCCAGCAGATATGAGGAGAGAGTCCTAATAACTATTGCTCAGGGAAGACTTTGTGGAGGAGATAGTAACTGAACCAAGTTTTTTTTAAAAAAATATTTATTTAATTTCCTCTATTTATTTTATTTGTCCCAATTACATATAAAAATAGTTTTCAGCATTCACTTTTATAAGATTTTGAGTTCCAAATTTTCTTCTTCTTCTCTTCCTCTCTTCTTCCCTCCCCAAGATAGTAAGCAATCTGATATAGGTTTTATATATGCAATCATATTAAATATATTTAAATATTAGTCATGTTGTAAAAGAAGAATTAGAATGAAAGACAAAAACAACCGAAAAGAAAACACATGGGGGCAACTAGGTGGCACAGTGGATAGAGCACCAGCCCTGAAATCAGGAAGACCTGAGTTCAAATCTGGTATCAGACACTTAACACTTCCTAGCTGTGTGGCCCTGGACAAGTCACTTAACCCCAATTGCCTCAGCAAAAAGAAAGAAAGAAAGAAAGAAAGAAAGAAAGAAAGAAAGAAAGAAA
>JAJPUD010001097.1:55106-65393 GCA_023553655.1 Myrmecobius fasciatus
AAGAAAGAAAGAAAGAAAGAAAGAAAGAAAGAAAGAAAGAAAGAAAGGAAAAGAAACACATACACAAAGTAAAAATAGTACTCTTTGATCTGTATTCAGACTACATAGTTCTTTCTCTGGATGTGGATAGTGTTTCTCATTATGAGTTTTGGATTTGTGTTAGATTATTGTATGAGAAAAGCTAAGTCTATCAAAGTTGATCATTGAACAATGTTGTTATTACTATGTACATAGATCTCCTGGTTCTGCTCATATCACTCAACATCAGTCCATGTAAATGTTTCCAGTTTTTTCTGAAATCTCCCTATTCATTCTTTCTTATAGCACAATAGTATTCCATAGCATTCATATGCCACAATTTGTCAGCCATTTCCTACAGATGGACATTCCTTCAATTTCCAATTCGTTGCCACCACAAAGAGAACTGCTTTAAATGTTTTTGTACAAATGGGTCCTTTTTCCATTTTTAAAAATGTCTTTGAAATTGAATCAAAGGGTATGGACAGTTTTATTGTCCTTTGAGGCAGAGCCAAGACTTAAAAGAAATGAGGATTCTGGGATGCCCTATTAAGAATGAAGCACATGCAGTGGGACATTTGGTCATCTGATTTTTTTCAGTGTTCACAGTCACTTAAGGGAAAAAGCCAAGCATGAAAATTAAAGAGGTCAGAAAATTCTCCAACAAAAGAAACATAATCCTCCAAACCTAATCAACACATATGTTGATACTTGGTGATTTCATTGAAGAGATGGGCACAATGGTAAATGATGAAAGATATTCAAGGGACAAAACAGAGTCAGGATTGATTAGTCAAAAAGACCACAGGTATGTGAAATGTAAAAATGTTGAGGTCAACTAATACATTGTTGGTGAAGTTGTGAAGTGATCCAAACATTAGGAGCACAATTTGGAACTATGCCCAAAGGGCTATCAAACTGTGGATACCATTTGATCCAGCAGTGTCTCTATTGGGCCTGTATCCTAAAGATTTCATTAAAAAAGAGGGAAAGAACCTACATGTGCAAAAATGGTTGTGTCAATCCTTTTTGTAGTGGCAAGAAACTGGAACCTGAGTCATTACTCATCAGTTGGAGAATGGCTGAATAAGTTATGGTATATGAATATTATGGAATATTATTGTTCTATAAGAAATGATTAGCAGGATGATTTCATAGAGGCCTGGAGAGACTTACATGAACTAATGCTAAGTGAAATGAGGAGAACCAGGAGAACATTATACACAGCAACAGCAAAATTATACAATGATCAATCAATAGTGAGGTGATTCAGGCCAGTTCCAATGGTCTTGTGATTAAGAGAGCCATCTACATCCAGAGAGAGGATTTGGGACCTGAGTGTGAATCACAACATAATATTTTAATTTTGCTGTTGCTATTTGCTTGCATTTTGTTTTCTTTCTCATTTTTTTCCCTTTTTGATCTGATTTTTCTTGTGCAGCATGATCATTGTGGGAATATATATAAAATTGCACATGTTTAACATATATTGGATTACTTGAGATCTAAAGGAGGTAATGGGGGAAAGGAGGGAGAAAATTTGGAACACAAGGTTTTGCAAAGGGAAATATTGAAAATTATATATGAATATGTTTTGAAAATAAAAAGCTTTAAGGGCAGCTAGGTGCTGCAGTGGCTAGAGCACCAGTCCTGAAGTCAAGAAGATCTGAGTTCAAATGTTGCCTGAGAGACTTAACACTTCCTAGCTGTGTGGCCCTGGGCACGTCAATTAACCCCAATTACCTCAGCAAAAAAGCAACAAAAAAAAGCTTTAATAAAAAAGAAAAAAAATGTTGAGGTCAACAACTATTTCATTTTTGTTTTTCTGTATTTCAAAATCAGCATAGTGTGTGATATATTAATATATGGTTAATAAATGTTTGATGTACAGTACAATAAATACTCATATTGGTATAATATGAATCTGTTTTTTTTTCAAGAAGAGAGTTGGAACATCCATTCTTATTAAAAACACTAGAGAGACTTAAAACCTTCAGCAAGCATCATATGTAATGGAGTCAAACTAGAACCATTCCCAAAAAGATCAGGAGTGAATCAAGGCTGCCCACTGTCACCATTATTATTTAATATTGTCTTAGAAATGTTAGCTTTGGCCGTAAGAGAAGAAAAAGAGATTAAAGGAATTAGAGTAGGTAATAAGGAAACCAAATTATCACTCTTTGCAGATGACATGATGATATACGTAGAGAACCCTAAAGACTCAACTAAAAAACTACTAGAAACAATTCACAACTTTAGCAAAGTTGCAGGATACAAAATAAATCCACATAAATCATCATCATTTTTATATATTACCAATAAAGTTCAGCAGCAAGAGATACAAAAAGAAATTCCATTCAAAATAACTGTTGATAGTATAAAAACACTAGAGAGTATAAATAAATGGAATAAATGTAGTTTTCCTTAAAATGATCAGTAGCATCTATTTAAAACCTTCAGTAAGCATCATATGCAATGGGGATAAACTAGAATCATTCCCAATAAAATCGGGCTTGAAGTAAGGTTGCCCACTATCACCATTGCTATTCAATATTGTATTAGAAATGTTAGCTTTGGCAATAAGAGAAGAAAAGGAAATTAAAGGAATAACAGCAAGTAATGAGAAAACCAAGTTATCATTCTTTGTAGATGATATGATGGTATGCTTAGAGAATCTTAGAGGATCAACTAAAAAACTACTAGAAACAATTCACAACTTTAGCAAAGTTGCAGGATACAAAATAAATCCACAAAAATCATTAGCATTTTATATATTACCAACAAAATCCAGCAACAAGAGATACAAAGAGAAATTCCATTTAAAATAACTGTAGATGATATAAAATATAAAATTTACACGCCAAGACAAAGTCTTTCCACACTTTCCACACAAATAAAATCAGATCTAATCAACTGGAAAAATATCAAGTGCTCATGGATAAGTCAAACTAGTATAATAAAAATGACAATATTGCCTAAATTAATCTATTGATTCAGTGTAACACCAAACTCCCAAGAAATTATTTTATAGAACTAGAAAAAATAATAACAAAGTTCATCTGAAATAACAAAAGGTCAAGAATTTCAATGGAATTAATGAAAAAATATAAACGAAGGTGACCTAACTGTACCAGGTCTTAAAACTATATTATATAGTAGCTATCATCAAAATCATTTGGCACTGGCTAAGAAATAGAGTAGTCAATCATCAGAATAGATTAGGTTCACAAGACACAATGGTCAATGACTATAGTAATCTAATGTTTGACACACCCAAAGACTCCAGCTTTGGGCATAAGAATTCACTATTTGACAAAAATTGCTGGGAAAATTGGAAATTCATATGACAGAAACTAGGCATCAACCTACACCTAACACCCTATACCAAAATAAGGTCGAAATGGGTTCATGATTTTAGACATAAAAAGTGATATTATAAACAAATTAGAAGAGCAAAGTATAGTTTACCTCTCAGATCTGTAGAAAAGGAAGGAATTTGTGGCCAAAGAAGAACTGGAATACATTATTGAATGCAAAATAGATAACTTTGATTATATTAAGTTAAAAAGTTTTGTACCCATAAAACCAATGAAGGTAAGATTATAAGGACAACTATAAACTGGGGGAAAAATTTACATTCAAGAGTTTTAATAAAAGCTTCATTTCTAGAATATATAGAGAATTGACTCAAATTTATAAAAATTCAAACCACTCTCCAATTGATAAATTGTCAAAAGATATGAACAGAAAATTTTCAGATGATAAAATTGAAACTATTCCTAGTCATATGAAAAGGTGCTCTAAATCATATTGATGAGAGAAATGCAAATTAAGAGAACTCTGAGGTATCCCTACGTACCTCTCAGATTGGCTGAGATGACAGGAAAAGATAATGATAAATGTTGGAGGGGGTGTGGAAAAACTGGAGTTCTGAACTGATTCAACTATTCTGAAGAGCAATTTGGAACTCTGCCCAAAGGGCTATCAAACTGTGCATACTCTTTGATCCAGGCATGTCTCTACTGGGTCTGTATCCCAAAGAGATCATAAAAAAAGGAAAAGGACCCACATTTGCAAAAATGTTTGTAGCAGCCCTTTTGGTAGTGACAAGGAACTAAAAACTGAGTAGACACCCATTAGTTGGAGAATGGCTGAATCAGTTATTAATGCTATGGAATATCATTGTTTTATAAGAAAGGATCAGCAGAATGACTTCAGAGAGGCCTGGAGAGACTTACATGAATTGATGCTAAGTGAAGTGAGGAGAACCAGGAGAACATTGTACACAGCAAAAGCAAGATTTTATGATGATCAATTCAGATGGATGTGGCTCTTTTCAACAGCAAGATGATTCAGGTCAGTTCCAATGGTCTTGTGATGGAGTCACTTGCACCCAGAGACAGAACTATGGGGATTGAGTGTGGATCACAATATAGTATTTTCACTTTATTGTTGTTGTTTGCTTGTATTTTGTTTTCATTCTCGTTTTCTTTTTTGATTTGATTTTTTTGTGCAGCATGATATTTGTGGAAATATGTATAGAAGAATTGCACTATATGTTTAACATATATTGAATTACTTGTCATCTAGGGGAGGGAGTTGGGGGAAGGGGAAAAAATTTAGAACACACGGTTTTGCAAAGGTGAATGTTGAAAATTATATATGCTTATGTTTTGAAAATAAAAAGCTTTAATAACAATTGATTTACCTGGGGGAAAAAAGAGAAACAGTTGGAAGATGTTTACTATGGCAAGCACTGAACAGACATCATTGCAATAAAAGGTATAAGGGTGGAGTTCCTCACTCACCCTAGTCAATTAATGATTAGAAATGAGTTATTAGTTTACCCTTTGACCATAAATACTCTATACATATGCTGCATTTTCATCATGCTCTAAGTTAAAGTGACTCTTCCCCTAGATTCTTATGTACTTATAGGAAAATAGCCCAGATTTTTGTGCACAAGTATTTCTGTAACAACTATTTTGCTTTACTGGACTGGCATATATATTTGGAAAAAGGCAATTCATGTTCCTGGCTGATAACCAATGAAAAATACATTAGTAGAGAGGAATTAGAAATTTTAGTGATCCTCAAGATTACCACCCCCCTAAACTTCTAGGAGAGGTAGCCATTTCCTTCAATAATTTAGTTTTGTAACAAACCTAGAAGAGTTGTTTAAAAAGTAAATCAAATGTATCTTAATTTACAGAAGATTACTACTTTTAGTAATATAGTCATGTTTTCATTGATACATTACAAATCAGTTATATGTACATGTTTTCCAACATTTCTAAGTCAAAGGTCAACTAAAAAAGAGATAATGATAAGAAATAGAATATAATTATGATGCCCTACATCTGATTTTTTAAATAAGCTGTTAATTCCCAAAAAATGGGAAATAAAGGAAAAAACATTGATTCTAGTTATTACCATTTGTTTCAAAAATTTAATTTACAGAAGATACAACACTGAGGAACTCAAAAAAGACCAGAAAGTGACTCAGTCAGTAAACACTTTATTCATAGCCAAATGACATTGCATCCATTGGTAATACCAATGTACAGTATAAGCTGATTTGCAAATATTATGCAGGAGCATGATAAAAGATTGTGAGCTGTCACTAAATAATGGAAAAAAGAAAAGGACAAAATGAGCCAGCAAAAGGTTTGGCATAACATCTAACTAAGCAAGGTCATCCAAAGATAATATGTAAGTGAAACTGAAATGAAAATAACAAATACACTCCCCAAAAAGGATTCAATTTACCAATACTTCTGTAGTAAACTATTCTCATGTTGGATGTCCAATATATTTAGAATTTGAGTTTGTTTTGTGCTTAAGAAGAAATTGGAAATAGTGCTTAAGGAGATAATGCTGAAATACATATGTTGATTTCATCTAGCACACATAAAAGAAATCTGAGTCAACTAGGTAGCAAAGTAAACAAAGAGGAGTTAGGAAGACCTGAGTTCAAATCTAGTCTCAAACATTTAAAAACTCAGACATTCTGGACAAATCACTAAATATTTTTTCTGCTTTGGTTTTCTCAATAGTAAAATGGGTTTTTATTAGTACTTATTTCACAGGATTGTTGTGAAGTTCAACCAGATAGTATTTGTAAAGTACTTAGTACTGTGCATAGTTGGCACTTAATAAATGCTTTTTCCTTTCCTCTTCTTCCACTTGTCTTAAAGTGGCATAATTTTGAAGGTATGGAAGAATCAATTTTCAAGCCTATCCTGAAGAGAAGATATTAAAAGAAAAGGTAGTATCATTATCTCACCACCACCACCCAAAGCCACTGAAATGATGCCCAAGCCTCCCACTATCTGTTTCCACTTGTTCATTTCTGTAAAATCTTTATTATTTTATATGAGCATAGAGGACATCCTTGCTGAAAATATGAGAGGAAGACAGAAGGGCTTTCATAAGCAATTTCCTGTTTCATACTACATCTTCAGAGTTATGTAATTGATTGAAAGACAAAGATAACACAAGATCCTTTGGATCCTGCATTGAGTCAAAATGGAAGAGGATGGATGTCTCCTTGAATGTGTCTATCACCACCAATATATGGAATAGATAGATGGATATGTACAAGAAAAGAATAGAATCCTCAATTAAATCTTGGAAATTGATGTCTAGGGGAGGGGGTGGGGAAAAGGAGGGAAAATTTGGAACAGAAAGTTTTACAAAGGTCAATGTTGAAAAATTACCCATGCATATTTTTGTAAATAAAAAGCTTTAATTAAAAAAATCTTGGAAATTAGAGCATTTTAATGAACCCAAGCTTCTTCTGGAAATAAAGGTCTGTCTTCTTTATGTCAATATTCTTCTCAAATTCTGTATTTTGAGTCATGGAATGCCATAGTCTACAAAAAAAAATAATAATAAAGTTGAGGATCTTCCAAAGGCAAAGCAGAGCCACAATATGTTAGCAATGAAAAATTATTTGGCAGTAGAGAAAAAGAGACAATATAATCAGAAAAGGAATGAGAGTGGTAGCCAATGTCCAGTCTATATGGTTCATTGATATCCATGAAAAGTCATGAGAATGAATTTTAGAACATTAAGTGAATCCATTTTGGAGAATTTATAGAACAGATAATTGACAAAGGTGTGTAAAAAGGTGTACATTAGAGGGTCTACCCCACAGATGAGATCCTAGTTCCAGAGAAGTATATATGAAAAGCTGACATTGCCTGTGGATGTGTGACACTAGCATTTTTATGCCTTTGCAGAGGCAGTTATTGTGCTTGGAATATTTTCCAGCTCATCTCTGTCCCTCAGAATACCAACTGTTCTCCAAGACACAGTTCAAGTGTCACTTCCTTGTCCATGCATTTGCTAATCCTTTCCCTAAGCCAGATCAGTATCTATTTCATTCTACCAGATAACTTTGAACATAGTTAATGTTTTTTGATCTGTTTCCATGTTTCCCATCACCACCTTTATCCACCAGAGTAATGACCAGCCTTTTGTTGGGGAAGAGCATAATGCCAACATCCTATTTGATATTGAAATAAGATAAGCTCTGGAAAGTCATTGAACAATCAACAAAAAGAAGTTTACTTCACCCTAACATAGCAAGAATATGCAACAAAATTTCAGTGCACTTAGTTTCTCTGATCTCCATATGGAAATGCATCTGGTCAGAAGTGCAACATATGGTGACTCACATGATCTTCAGAAATCTATCAAGTTAGAAGGGTTTCAACTCGATGTGGGTGGGACTTTTATGCCCTTAAGTGACCAGGAAGCTACATCAAGGGAAGCAGGAGGCAATCAAATCCCAGGGACAGCTTTGTGGTCCATTTGGGAAAACTAATCCATATTCCAGGGAAACAGAGGAAGTCTGATCCTATCGTGTCCTTGGAAGGCAGAGTATATTTTTCATTTTTGTCTTCATATTCCTAGAAACTGACCCAATGCCTTGTGCATAATACATTTTGGTAAATATTGATTAAAGTGAACTGAATGGCCTCCAAGACTCCAGAAAATGTCTTTGCTTTGAAAATGACTTGATAAATTTGGTTACCTCTATTTCACTACCTAAAACTAATATCTTATGTGTATATAGATATGGTATAAAAATCATTGGCTTCAGAAAACATTTTATATTATTCAGATAATCTATAAAATGGTCCCTTTCTCATCCCCAATAGCAACTAGACAGGAGAATGGCTTTATTCTGGAAGTATTCTGTTGTTTGAGATGTGAAGGACATTTCAAAGTTGTAGCTGATTATTGGACTGGTTTTATCCTCATCATTATTAACAGAAAAGAGCCTTCCCTTTACTTTCACATCAAAAGGCTCTGGTATTCTCATCCCAATTCACTTTGAAGTCTCATACAAAGCAAATACCTTATAAGTACATAGCTCTTGCATAGCTTCCATTAAATCTCAAGGTGAGTCCATTTTGCATGGGAAATAGCACTTTGTTAAATCTACCAAGAAGAAATTGAATTGCTTATGTGCTGACAGTGGAGCATCATAGGTAAGCTTTTTTTTTTCATTTAAGAATCCCCAACACTTAATGTAGAAAGATAGAATTTAATTTTGGACTACAAACAACCAAAATCCCCATGGAGACTGGTCCTAATCATTAATGATGGTGAGATCATCATTTGTGGACTCTTAGAACTCAGTATTCAATGTACTAAATGAAAGATGAGCCATTCTGATTAGGAAGGTAGGAAAATGGGGAAAGTGACTTAACGAGTCACTAAAGTACATATAGAATAAAAAGAATTTCAAGAGAAATAATTGTGATTTATCTCTAGACTGAGGCTACTGGGCAAAGTCCATGGGCACTTTGTAAAGTCAGGCAATTTACTGAATTCTAACTACACTGATGCCCCCCATGAGGCAATGGAAAGAGCAAAAATGGGGAAATTGAGCTCAGCAATCCCAAAACCTGAAATACTTTCTGAGGGTTATCAAAAGTTACATTAAATAGTTAATAACACACCAGGAGGACCAGAAAAAAGCAAGTGAGTTTGGCTTTGAGCTGAAATGGATCCTAGGAGTTATCCCACTTTCTCATTTCATAGATGAGGACACTAAAGCTAAGTGACCTATACAAGGTCACACAGAAAGAAGAGAGAAGAGGTGAGATTTGTATCTAGGTCCTCAGGGTCACTTAGTTCAAATACTCCTCTCTTTTTTCCAATACTAATCACACAATGGGAAGTGTGGGTAGAGTTCACACTAACTTATGTGAATTAATTTTTTTCCTCTTAGAGGAAGCTAGGGGAGGGCAATAGATAGAATGCCAAACGCAAGACCAGAAAGATCTGAGTTTGAATCATGCTTTAGATGTTTATTAGCTGTGTAACCCTAGGTAAGTCAAGTTAATACTTCAGTCTTAAATTTTTTTCATCTGGAAAAATAGCATCTACCTCCTATGCTTGTTATAAGGGTCAAATGAGAACTCCCACATACACACACATGTATGTGTGTATTGTATTAATATATATATACACATATGTGTATATATTTTCCTTCAATAGTCAAATAGATGGAATCCTTGCATATCCCTACACATGTACACATGTACATATATACACTATGTGTATCTATAGCATATATCTACATATGCATAGGTACAAATATAAAATTTCATTTTTGTGAGTATATGTATTGGTCTGTCACACCTTCAAACCCTATGAAAACAGACCCTCAAACCCCTGCCTTCAATACTCCTTTACCTCCTACTGGTCTCTGCTGCCTCAATATTTCTTACTCCAATTCCTGCAGTTTTGAGAATGACTTGCTGTGCTCCTCCCCCATCTCTTTCCTGTATTGCCTCCCTCCCTCACCCAATCCCCCAGCTGTCCTCTACTGTTTACCTCACTACACTCTGTGCATTATTAAAGTGTGGTTATTGCATTAACCACCCACTTGCTGCCAATATGGTCTTTCCCAGAGAGTATTCAAAGAAAGAGATGTGTTCACACTGACCCAGTAGGGAATTTTTTGGTAGGTCCTTTCCCACCATGAACTGGATCATAAACTGGGAGTATGGGGCTCAGGTATATTCCATTTCTCAGCAACAACATTACAATGGATAAGTAGGATACCTTGAATCTGTTCATCATTACTGAGTCATAATATATGTATATATTCTACATATAATATACACACATGTAGACATACACATGTGTATATATTGTAATTATACACAATATCTGTGTGAGGTGACCAGACAGGTCAAGTATACACATACACATACACATACACATACACATACACATACACATACA
>JAJPUD010001097.1:65403-84105 GCA_023553655.1 Myrmecobius fasciatus
ATACACATACACATACACATACACATACACATACACATACACATACACATACACATACACACACATCCTTAATATACCTAAAGTGTTACAAAAATATCAAAGCTCTTCACAAACACTAACTGCTATTTATGATTATTAAGAACAACTACCTGGGGAAGGAAGAGTTTTGATGAGGCAGAAGAAGGTTTGGAAATAGAGTATTATGAAAAATGTATTCTTGCACAGTAGAGAAAACCCAGGGTGGCTAGGTAGTGGTACAATGTATAGAGTACAAGGCTTGAAATCAAGAAGACCTGAATTCAAAACTGGTCTCAGACACTTACTGTGTGATCCGGGGCAAGTCCCCTAATCCCTATTTGTTTAGGGATCTTCTGAACTGGAGAAGAAAATAGCAAAACACTCCACTATCTTTACCAAGAAAACTCCATGGACAAAGTTCATGGAGTCATGTAGGTCAGATATAACTGAATGACTGGTCAACAACAGAAACAGAGAAAACCTGAGTTGAGGACTATGAGTTGAAAAGGAGGAGTGCCATGGAAACAATACTGGATTTGGACAGGGAGGACCAGAGTGCACCCTCTGACAATACCACTTCCTATTTATATGACTTACTTGGTCTCCCTACCTTGGCTTTCTCCTCTCCAAAGTGTCCCTCACAAGCTGTTGCATTTCTGAAGCACTTATTTGATATGTCATTGTCTTCACACTACCATTTTTGACTTAATACACATTTCTTCCCTTCCTTGCTTCTCTGTAACCCTGTGTTCCACCCGGTGCCTGACATAAAGTGAGCACTTCACTTTGTGGTCTATAGTCAAACTGGACTTCTTGCTGCCCCTTGCACATTAATGTTACCTTTCTGGCCTGGACCTTTTCATAGGCTGTCAGTCTTGCCTAGATTCCTCTAGACATAGTCCCCTCCCCAGGTCTATCTCAGAGTCTTTGACTTATTTTGATGCTCAGATTCACCTTCATGAGCCTTTCTTAACTTCCCTGGTCATCTCTTTAGTTTTAAATCATATACCCATTTTCATCTTATCTTGTTATATGGTATAAGATGTTAGTCTATACCTAGTTTCTGCCAAATTGTTTTCCAGTGTTCCTAGAAGTGTTTGTCAAATAGTGAATTCTTATCCTCAAAGCTGAGGTCTTTGGGTTTATTAAACACTAGATTAGTGCTGAGTAACTGAGTTATGTGTATCCAATTTATTCCAGTGATTGGCTACTTCTCGTCACATCTTCCTTGAGGTCTTTCCTCATTTCTCTAATACCATCCTTCAAAAATTACCTTGTATTTTATTTGTGTAGGTTTCTCATAGTCTTATATTTGTTTCTTCTGGGGGAGTGTAAGTTCTCTAAGGGACTATTTCATTTTTGTGTTTGTATCCTCAGCACCTTTCAGGGTATTTTGCAAATAGTAGGTGCTGAACAAAGGCTTATACATTGATTCCATACTATACTTTCTAAAATTAAACTGAATAATAATAATAATAATAAAAGCTACTTTGAGATTTATAAATCACTTCATATATATTAATTCACTTGGTTCTTCAGAGCAATGTTGTGAAATAGGCAGTGGTATTATCCCACTTTCACATATGGGGAAACTGAGAAACAGAGGTATTAAGTGGCTTGCCTAAGACCACACAGTTCCTAATATCTGAAGTAGGACTTGAACTCAAATTTCCTAACTTCAACTTCTATATTCACAAAGCCACCTCCAAGTTCTCTTCTAGCCATAAATGAAGTACTAGTTTTTAGTTTGGAGGAGGTGATCAGCACATGATGAAAAGCATCAGAATGAAGTCAGGAAGCCAATGCTACTTACCTGAATTTTTTTAACCTATAATCAGGCTATATTTTAAATACTTCAAGCTTTCTAGGTCCTCAGCTCAAGTTTGATTTAACATAACATAACATTTACCGGATTCACCTCCATCTGAGTGGAAGATCTCCATTTCCTCTATTAACTCCTTTTTCTCTCTTCATAAAAGGAAAAAAAGCTAATGGTTGCATTAATTTCCTCAGAAAATGGATGTTAGAGTTTATTAAGAATTATGTTGCTTTCTGCCAAAGCATGTCAGCATTTAATTCAAATTCAGTCATTCCTGGGATATTCACTTAAGAAATACTGAATACCAGCCCATCAGGGCACTCAACCTCTTCCAGAAATGAGCAAAAGACAAATCTCTCTCATTAAGAAAAAGAAATTTCATCACTGAGGATGCAGGCAGCTTGAAGTGGTTGAAAGAACTTTTACTCCCAGGTCACATGAATTATCTCTTAAATGTGACTCTGACCCCTACTACCTAACAGTCCTTAAGCAAGTCATTTCCCCATTTCCTCACCTCTAAAATGAAAAGCAGGTGTTAGAGTAAATGTTCTTTAATATTTCTCACAGCTCTGAAATGGAATTATTCTATTTTCCCTCTTGTCCTTAAGGACATGAGTTGGACTTAACAGTTCTTGAGAAGAGGAAGGAAAAAAAGCAAGGGGGTAGAGAAAGAGGAAAGAAAGGAAAGGAAAAAAAGAAAGAAAGAAAGGAAAGACTGAAGGAAAGAAAGAAGGAAGGGAGAGAGGGAGTCAGGGAGGAAGGGAAAGGGGAGGGAGGGAGGGAGGATGAAAAAAGGAAAGAAAGAAGGGAGGGAGGAAGGGAGGAATGAAGGGAGAGAAAGAAAGGAAGGAAGGAAAGAGGGAAGGAGGGAGAGAAGGAGGATGTGTTAAGTACCTACTATAGCCTACTGTATGTTAAGTACCTATTATAAGTGCTAACTATATGTATTGTTTCTGACACAAGTTAGTACTCTATTCACTGCACCACCTGGCTTGATTTGAAGATTTATTTGATGCTACTTCTCATCTAATTAGACTCAGATTTTTTTTTCAGATTTATGAAAAATAAATTTATTACATAAAAATATGGAACGCTTCATGAATTTGCGTGTCATCCTTGCGCAGGGGCCATGCTAATCTTCTCTGTATCGTTCCAATTTTAGTATATGTGCTGCCGAAGCAAGCACTAGACTCAGATTTTAGACCAAACTCTGCCACAAACTTGTTAGGTGACTTCTAGGTCAGGGCTTTTAAAACTTTTTCCTCTCATGGCCCCTTTTTGCCTGAAAATCTTTTGTATGATCCTGGGCATGTTGATATATAAAATAGGTATACAAACCAAATATTTACTGATAATAAGTCATAATTTTACAATTCCTACATTCAGTTACAAGATCCCATATGGGGTTGCAATAAATAGTATAAGAAGATGGGCTCTAGACAAACTTAGGTTGTCTGGAAAGGCCTCAGTTTCAGCCTCCATAAATGAGAGGGTTGAGCTCGTTAGTCTCTTAGGGCTCTTCACTTCAAACATTTTATGATTAATCCAAGGGAGCACATTAACCTTAAGGGAAAATGATTGAGTTGGCTGCTGTTGGTGAAAAGAGCAAGCCAGTTTTTCAGCTTGCTCAAGAATTAATCTAAATGGATTCGTTTGGCAAACATCCCTTATGGCCTTCTATATGGAGGAGTATTAGCAATGCCAATAAAAGAAGCAGGCAATTGCTGTGAGGTTAAAGAAACTATAAAAAGGAGCAGAGAATGAAGACTAGATTTTTATTTTTAAAAATTAGCTTCAATAATAGCCACAGGAGAACCATAAAAGCATTCAGGAAATGTCAAGAGATTAAAACGCCAAGTTGAACATTTGCTTTCCTCCTTATGCTTCCTCCCATGCTGTCCCTTCCTGACATTCTCAAACCTTACATTCTTGGCTGCCAGCTCACTCTTCTCCATGTTCAGCATCTGTGGGATTGGGGAACAGAAAAAATAAGATCTGCAGGGTCAAACAATTTAGAACCAGTTGGGGTATGGATGCTTCAAATCTATAGAATCAGAATATATGGATCTGGGAAGGACCTTAGAGACCATCTGTGTCAACCCACTCATTAGAGGGAAGAGGAAGTTTAGACCAAGAAAGAAAAGAGATTTGACCAAGTACACATAGCTAGTTAGTAGTAGAATTGGGTTTTTAGCCCAAGTTGAATCATTCCAATTCTAGATCTCTTTCCATTGGACCATACTGCTTTACCAAAAAAATAAAAAGAGAGGCATTATAAACAGGATGAGTGCCAGGAATCAAGATTCCTCAAAATTGTCCAATTGTGAGTACTTTTCATTGGTTCACGAATAGAGAAAACTCTTAGGCATGTATCTATCGACATTGTCCTGAATGAACCCTCAGCTGGTCCAATACAGGCAGTAGTTTATTATAAATTATTCACAGTTTCCAGTAAAATAATACATCAATAAAAATATGCCATCAGATTGGAGTAATCAGTGAGTCAGTATTTATTAAGCACCTACTGTGTACCAAGCACTGTGCTAAGCATTGGGGCTACAAAGAAAGGCAAAAGACACTCCCTGCCCCTCAAAGCCCTCAGAGTCTAAAGGGGATGACAAGATGCTAATAATTATGTGTAAACAAGACACACACACAGGATAATTTGGAGATGATTAACAGAAAGTGGGCATGAGCATTAAGAAGAAATCAGGAAAGGCTTCTTGTAAAAGGAGGGATTTAAGATAAGATTTCAAGGCAGCTACAGAGGTCAAGAGGTGAAGATGAGGGAGAGAATTTCAAGCATGGGGACATGCCTTATAATAATGGGAAAGGAAGGTAGTGGTCTGATTCCAGGGAGCTTGGGAATATTCCCTGGTCCAAATTGCTGCCTAGAATCAAAGCCCATCATTACACAAGTAGGTTTCAAATGGAAGTAGTTTAGAAATTACTCAGTGACATAAACACTGAGGTAATAATGACTTATAGTTGATATCTGTTCACATGATTGAATGGGGGTTAGAAGGAAGATATAGTGCTCTTCAATGGGATTCTCTGGAGTAGCTAAACTTGTGCCCGGCTCTCTATGTTGTTCAACATTTTGATTGATAGCTTGAATAAAGGCAAAGATTTCATCAAATTGGCAGATGACACAAATCTGGGGGAGGGAGCTAACATAATGGATGACAGAATTGGGATCTTAAGGGATCTTTCCAGATTAGAGCACTGGGTTGAATTTAATACAATGAAACCTAATAGACATAAATGTAAAAATCTTGCTCCTGTGTACAAATAAAAAAAAAAAAAACACTTCAAAACACCAGATAAGAGGAGTCATGGAAAGCCATCTACTGTTGTTCTGAAAAAGATCTGGGACTGTTAGTGGATTGCAAGTTCACTATGAGCTAGAAATATGATAGGGTAGCCAAGAAATCTAGTATAATCTTAGACTGCATTAGGAGAGGAAGAATTTCCAGGAATATGGAGGTGATAGTTCCATTGTATTCTGTCCTCAGCAGAACTCATCTGAAGAGTAGTGATCAGTTCTGAACCCCACAGTTTAAGGATATTGCTAAACTGGGGAGTGTCCAGAGGAGCATAACCAGAAGGCTGAAGGTCAATCATAGATGAGCATCAATTGAATGAGCTAGTAATGTGTAGCCTGGAGAAAAGAAAACAGATACAGTGTTGTTTATCCTGAAGAAAAGAACAGTGAAAATGATTTTTTCTGCTTAACCCCAGAGGACAGAACTAGGAGAGAGCAGCTTCATTTTGGTAAGTACATGTTCCATTGGGGAATGTCAACAATCACCCACACCCAGCAATGACCCATATCCTGTAATCTCATCAGATGGATAGAGTTCTTCCAACTAATTAACAATCACCTATCTCCCTTGCATTAGGAATAACATTACTATCCCAGAAGCATCCAAAAAAAAGTAACCAGAATGATGTGGGGACTAAAACCAATGCCAGAAAAAAAAAATCATTTGAAAGAATTGAGGATGATAATCTCAGAAGAAAACTATCAGGGTAACATGAACCCCATCAAATAATCAAAAGGGCTATCCCAAGCAAGTGGAAAAAGAATTTTGCTTGATTCCAGAGTACAGAACCAGAACCCCTGGACAGAAGTTTCAGAAGACAAATTTAAGCCTAAAATCAGGTTGCATCCCAAACTACATGATAATTAAAGGCTGCATAGAAGTAGAAGGAGTTGCCATGGGAGATGGTAGGCTGTCCTTATTGCCTATGGCCATTATGACACTCCAAATCTTTATTTCTTGGCTAATGATCACAGAATCATAGGACTTAAAACTGGAAAGACTATCAGCTTTTCTCCATGGTTCCAACAAAATCTTCAATTCTGAAGACCATGGAATCTGGAAAAGGACACAGTGACATGGGAAAATAGCCACAAATATATAAAACTTACTTAACATGCAACTTAGTAAAATAAAGAATGGAAGGCTTATAGCCATTCATGTCCCAGAGTTTAAAAGTAAGGAAAAGGGTACCTGACTTACAAGCAAATGCAAAATGAAAAGCAATTAATACAAGTTTCCAAGTTCTAATTCATCTGGGTTAGTTCTCAGTAAGACTAGGTCCTCTGAAGACCAGCATGTGACCCCAATCCAGAATTTCAACAGAATCAAGTTCAATAAAACTTAGAAGGATCAACTAGAGTTGAGGTGTCCCTTCTTGAAAGGTTGAGAAAACGTATTGGTTTCTCAGAGAATCTGTCTGCTATACTATCCTGTTATTGTTCTATAATTTCAGTCATATCTATATTCACGACTCTGGGCAAAGATAATGGTGTGATTTGCCATTTCCTTCATCAGCTCATTTTACAGATGAGGAAGTGAGGCAAATAGGGTTAAATGACTTCAAGGTCACACAGCTTGTAAGTGTCTGAGGCCAGATTTGAACTCAGGAAGATGAGTCTTCCTGACTGCAGGCCAGGTGTCCCATCCATTACTCTATCAAGCTGCCCTTTTGCAGTATCCTAGCAAGGAACTAAAAGCAACTTGACTTTTACCAAATGGTCAGCCACAGTGTAACATCAATGACTGAGGATAAAGAGGAAACGAGAGCAATAAATAAGGTCTGAACAGGAGGTGAAAGAAAGAAGCTTGATGGACTGGAGAATACCCTCACTTGGAAGTTAGAAGACCTGAGTTGGAATTTATATTATGCTAATAACCACTGGAACTTTTGGCAAGTCACTACCATTCTACCAACTCATTGGATCGCAATTGGAAGTGACCCTAAAGGTCATCTTATTCAACACAAGAACAAGAAATTCCTAACACATTGTCACAGAGCAGTCATCTGGTCTTTTCTTGATAAACTTTAGTGATGTTCAGTCATATCTATACTTTAGCCATATAACAACAACAACAAGGTATTTATATACTGCTTTTAGGTTTGCAAAGTGCTTTACAGATACCTCATTTTATCCTTGCAATAACCCTGTTAGATAGAGATTATAATTATCCCAATTTCACATATGTGGAAACTGAAGCAGACAGAGGTTAGGTGACTTGCTAGTCAGTATCTGAGGCAATATTTTAATTCATCTTCCTGGTTCCAGGTCAAAAAATTCATGCACTGTGGCTCCTAATTGTCTGCAGACATGTAATCCATAAAAATATCTGGATATACATACAGACATATATACATATAGAGAGAGACACACAAATGTATGTATCAATAAACACACATATATGTATATACTGAGATGTACATATACATATATGTATATGTGTATATTATTTTCATGAATACATAGGTACTTTATACATATAGGGCCAAATAGGCAGCAAGAGTGAATTATAATCAATGGATTAACTGAAAACCTACATGTCTATCTATATTTTGATATAGATATAAATATTTATGTCTAAATATAGATACCTATCTCTTTAAATCACTATAATTGCCTGTAGTACTCCTCCTCCCCCTGCTAGAGAACCATACAATAGTAATTTTTTAAAAGGGGGAAAAATAACTGATCGATACATTGAAAAAGTCTGAAAATATATACAATGTACAGAATATATAGTTATCTATCTATAGTTATTTATGTAGATACACTATTATATAGACACAAAAATAACATAAATATGACCACATCTATAGCTATACCCAAATATAACTGCATTTTCTCAGGATAAATTCTCATACCACTTAATTCTTACATAACCATAATTGGCCACAGCCTTCCCTAGCTTTCTTTCCCATCTGAAAGATGACACTTCTAATAGCATACTGAGATTAAAGAAAGGCACCAGCTCAGCATTTATTCAAATGGAAATGGTCTGCCCAGCAAATCCTTAACCTCCTGTCTGCCATATCTCTACATTTCTTATATACTTAATGCCTCAGACAGGGTCATGCAAAAATGGGTGCTTATCAAATATTAATTGATAATGGCTTGGAGGAGACAAAAGGAAGAGAATAAGCATTAATCTAACACTCCTAAGTGCCAGACACTGCACTAAGTGCTTTTATTCTCCCAATAATCTTGTCAGGTATATGTCATTTCCCCCATTTTGCAGTTGAATAAACTGAGTCAAGCAGAGGTTAAGTTGCTTAGGATCACATTACTAGTAAGTATATGAGCTCAGATTTGAACCCAGAGCTCTCTGACTCCAGGCCCAGCACTCTATCAGATATCTCAAATGATAGCAATGCAAGTGGGGATTGGCTTTCCATAATCCACCAAATTTAAAGTATGCATGTAGGATCTTATGCAGCTTCCATATACTGCCTTACAAGCACTGAATAATCTTGATAGTAATTCACTCCTCTCCTGTGGAGACTCTAGTGTGTGTCTTATTTGCCCTACCCCCTTTCCAAAGTTCCCTATTCCAGTCAACAAAACCACCATCCTCCCAATCCTCCAGTTTCACAATCTAGGTGTCATCTTCAACTCATCACTATTATCTTAGCAGATATTATACCCTAAATTTTAAGCACTCTGGTAAAACATAATGATCTAACTGTCTCTCTCTGGAATCATTTCCTGGAAAGAAGGAGGCTTGGAATGAATGAAAAATGATACCACTGCAGAGATCACCATTTTTTTAAAGGCATGATTTGAGATAGGTGTAATGGCAAAATGCATAGCTTTTGTTTTAAAATATTGATGGTTCTGACTATAGGCTCTAAAAAATTAAGTTTGTAAATCATTCAGAAACTGTGAGAGACCCACCTTTGTATAGAATCCACAAAGAGGTGTATCTTGTGCAAATTTTCAGAATTTTAAATAACTATTTTTATAAGATGGTTATTTATAGCATGAAGAGCTAGGATATTGAAGAAAATTGTGGTGATATAAGAGGTAACCAAAAGACAATAATAAAAACTTACTTGAACAAAATGGAAAAGAACAAAGTGGACAAAAAGTTCCAACATATTGTCAACCAAGAGTTGTTCAAAAGAAGAGGACTGAAAAACTAAATCAAAAAATGTGTGATCAAAAGAGGAGAGGAACCAATTAGGTGGCCATATAAAGGGAAAATGGATGGATGACCCATGTGTACTATTGGGTCAACATGAAATGTCAAGAGAAGTAGAATAAGTGTCTTAATCCATCAAATAAACTCCCATGGAAATGGGATAGGTGACCATTGGTGGGATCTGATTAATTCAAGAGAATAACATCTTTGAAAGCACAAATCTGTTGAAATAGTGATAGTTTTTATTTGTTCATAGGTCTACAGAGCAGGGTAGCTAGGTGTGGCAGTGTATAGAATGCCATTCCTGGAGTCAGGAAGACCCATCTTCCTGAGTTCAAATATGATCTCAAATATTTACTAGTTCAGTTATCCTAGGTAAGTTATTTTACCCTTAGTTTCCTCATCTCTAAGATGAACTGAAGAAGGATATGGCAAATGACTCCTGTCTTTGCCAATAAAACCCCAAATGGGGTTATGAAGAGTCAGACGCAACTGAAAGGATGACCTATCTGCTGAGCAAGAAGGCTCTCAAGCCATGTGCAGCTGAGATTCCTCAACCATTACTGTTATTCACAACTTTGGTTCTTTTATTTTTTAAGCAAACCAGCTAGTTTTTACTCAATACTTAATTGTCAAAAGTCCTTTAGATTTAGTAGCAATTAACATGAATAGACAAGTTGTCAAAAGACACAAACTTCTTAAAAGAAAAAATGCCAATTATTAACAACCAGTTACTAACTGAGAAATAGCATATCATAGTAAATTGACAATTGAACTCAGTCTGGAAGATCTGGACTCGAGTCTCACTTTTGCCGAATAGCTGTGAGATCTAAGACATATTAAAAAGAGTCAGCAAAAAATCTTTGCAACTAATGTCACTAATAAAAAGATATATACCTTCTAGATCCCCATGTCTAAGAACAAGACAAATGTTTAGTAGTCAACAAATATAAATGGGCAGTATTTCAAAAAAATAAATACAAAGTCATCACATGTATATTAAAGAATGCACCAAATCTTTAAAATTAAGAGAAACGAGAATTGCAATAATAGTCTATATTTCTGGAGAACATCAAAGTTTGCAAAGTGCTTCACAGATGATATCTCATTTGAAACAATTCTTAAGATTTCATCTCATATGGATTGCAGAGATGACAACATTTAGAAATTTATAAGTGGCAAATGTTGGGAAGAATTATGGGAACATGGGGCCCAGTAATATATGGTTAGAGAAGCTGCATAGTCTAATAAGTCTTTTTAAAAATTCAGATTATACCTTATACTCACTAAAGCACAAAATTCATTGACCCAGTGATGCTATTAATACTCATACACTAAGGAAGGCAAAGACAAAGAAAATGGTCCCATAGAAGCAACAATAGTTTTCAAGACATTTTTGTAGCAGCAAAAAACGAGAAGCAAAATAAAATACCACTTGTTGGAGAATGGCTGAATAAATGTCTGCATATAGATATAATTGACTATATTTGCAGTCAAAATAATTAAAATGAAGAAATCCAAGAAATAGGGAGATTTGTATAAATTGGTGCAGAGTAAAGTAAGCAGAATCAGAAGTACACTTTATCTATTGACAACAATATCATAAAAAGAAGCAATACTGAAATAAATCAAAATGCTCATCATTATTAGAAGTGCCTAATCAGGACTTCTCCCAAATAACTTTGCTTTCTTTGAGTGTCTATTTCTGAGTGCTCTTGTAAAAGCTAGGTTGTTAAACAAAGACAGACAGTCCTATGGTTGGCCAAATCTCCAGGCATGGCATCTGTAGATCTATCATTTTCGTAGAGGGCATAATCCATCTCTATAACTCACTTTTCCCTTGAAATACAAAAGGAAAGTCACCAAGAGATTTGAATTTCTCTTTCTTCCAGACTGTTTGCAATTCTAAAAGATGAATTGTCCCGGTACAATCTTGCAACTTGAAGTCCTTAATAATGAAGGTGATGACAGTGGTGGTGGTGGTTATGATAGCACTTTAGTTTTTTCAAAAAACATTAAATAGATTTTAAAACTGGTCCCCACAACAACTCTTGAAGGTAGGTGCTATTATTATCTCCATTTTATAGAATTACTGAGGTTGAAATAGATTAACTAGATTGCCCAGATGCACATACCTAGTAAGTGTCTGAGATGGGATTCCAACTCAAATCTTCCCAAACTTCAAATCCAGTTCTCTAACTACTGAACCACCAATATATCTCTCTTCTATATATGTAGTATCTATTTCTCATCTATTGATCAATCTATCTATTTATGTTCAACCCAAAGAGCAAAAGACTTGAAGGAGGAAAAGAAGGAAATATTCAAGCATCTGAAAAACTCTATCATGGGAAAGTAGGATGTTCACATTTTGCTTAACCCTAGCATGCAGAAATCAAAGCAATAGATGTCAGATGCAGAGAAGCATATTTGGGCTTGATGTGAAATAAAACTTCCTGACAATGAGAGCTGTCCAAGGTAGAATAGACCACCTCATGCAGTTTAAATTCTCACACATTGGAGCAGAAGTGTTATTCATGCACATGAGGTCAAGAGCAACACTCCCCAATGAATGCATACACGATTAAAATGTGATTGGGAAATATTTAACAAAATAAATAAAAATACAAGACATAGATAACAATACAATTTAAAACTAAGTCAACGTGTGTCCTGTAGGAAACCTTTTCTATGCATCAGTGATTCTGCTTTGTTTGAATTTGACACCACTGCAATAGAGATCTCCAAGAGAAAGATGGATAGCAATTTCTTGGAGATACTTAACAAGTGATTCTCAGTTACGCATAATTTGAACTAGCTGGCCTCTGATGTCTTTTCCAATGTTGTGATTCTATGTCTTTGTGAATGAAAGTCTTGTTTAAGATGAGTGACTGGATCCAGGTTTTACAAAACAAACTGGAGCTGTTAAAAAGGCATTTAAAATGGAATCAGGAGGATTGGGTTCAAATATTGATGGAGTTACTTAACACTCTTTCACCAAGGAAATGTTTCTGATATTGTTGCCTCAGTTTCCTCTTCTGTAAATTGAAGTGGATTGACTAGGCCCTGAACGGAGAAGCCCTCCAATTCTACTTTCATGACCTATGAGTTAATAATGCATAGGAAGGAGATGGGATTGATTCAATAAATTGTAGTACAAAAATGTAATGGAAAAGTAAGATATGCTGAATAAAGAGAAACATAAAAAGAGCAACATGAACTAATGCAGTCTGAAGCCAGAAAAATGAAGCAACCAGTACACACAATAACCACAAACAACCATAACAAATATGCTTTCTTAAATATTCAATCTCCATTGTTCTCTCTCTACATGAGGATGGCACTTACTATCACAAGTCTATTGGAATTGCCTTGAATCACCCCCATGGTTGAAAAGAACCAAAGCCCATCACAATTGATCATCACATAATATTATTGTTACTCTGCACAATATTTTTTGGTTCTGCTCACTTCACCTAGCATCAGGTCATGTAAGTCTTTCCAGGCCTTTCTGAAATCAGCCTGCTCATCATTTTTATAGAACAATAATATACCATAATATTCATATACCATAACTTATTCAGTCATTCCCCAACTGATGGGCATCCATCCAGTTTCCAGTTCCTTGCTTCCACAAAAAGGGCTGCTACAAACATGTAGATCCTTTTTCCTTTTTTAGGATTTCTTTGGGATATAGAACCCAGTAGAGACACTGCTAGATTCAAAGAATATCAACAATTTTATACATCTCCAGAATGGCTGGGCCAGTTCATATTAACCAATCTGAAAGGTGTAAAGTGGGACCTCAGAACTGTCTTAATTTGCATTTCTCCAATCAATAATGACCTAGAGCATTTTTTTCATATGATTAGAAGCGGCTTTAATTTTTTCACCTGAAAATTGTCTGTTCATACTCTTTGACCATTTATCAATTGAAGAATGCCTTGTATTCTTATAAATTTAAGTCAGTTCTCTTATTTTAGAAATGAGACCTTTATCAGAAACATTGGATGCAAAAATTTTTCCTCAAGTTTTCTTCATCCCTTCTAATCTTGGCTGCATTGTTTTGTTTGTATAAAAACTTTTTAATTTGCCAGAATCAAAATAATCCATTTTGCAAATGTCTCTAGTTATTTGGCCATAAATTCCTCCCTTCTCCATAAATCTAAAAAACAGACTATCTCTTGTTCTCCTAACTTGCTTATTACTCTTTTTTTCTGAATCATGAATCCATTTATATTGGTAGAGAGTAGTAGGTGTTAGTCAATGCCTAGTTTGTGCCATATTATTTCCCAATTTCCCAATGTGCCAATTATTTCCCAATATTTCCCATATATTTTCCCAAAATAGTGAGTTATTATCCCAAAAGTTGAAGTCTTTGGGTTTATCACATACTAGATGACTAGAATTGACTGTCGTGTATTGTGAACCTAACCTATTCCATCAATTCACTACTCTATTTCTCAGCCAGTATCAAATGGTTTTGATGACCAGTGCTTAATAATATAATTTTAGGTCTGCTACAGCTAGGCCACCTTCTTTTGCATTTTTCCCATAATTCCCTTGAAATTCTTGGAATTTTGTTCTTCTAGATGAATTTTATAATTATTTTTTCTAGCTCTACAAAGTAATTTCTTGACAGGTTGATTGGTATGGCACTGAATAAGTAGATTAATTTAGGTATAATTATCATTTTTATCATATCAGCTCAGCTTACTCCAATTTTTTAAATCTAGAATTTTTGTATGAGAAGTGTCCTGTAATTGTATTCTTATAGTTACTGTTTTTTTCTTGGCAGGTAGACTCTCAAATATTTCAGATTATTTAATTATTTTACATGAGATTTCTCTTTCTATCTCTTGCTGCAGAATTTTGTTGGTAGCATATAAAAATGCTGATGACTTAGGTGAGTTTATTTTATATCCTGCAAGTCTGCTAAAATTGTTCATTGTTTCTAGAAAATTTTTAGCTGATTCTCTAGGATTCTCTACTATACCATCATATCATCTACAAAGAGTGATAATTCTGGTTCCTCTTTATATACTCTAATTCTTTCAATTTATTTTTCTTTTCTTATTGCTAAAGCTAACATTTCTAGTACAATATTGGATAGTAGTGGTGATAGTGGGCAACCTTGTTTCACCCCTGATCTTATTGGGAATGCTTCTAGTTTATCCCCATTACATATAATGCTTACTGATGGTTTTAGATAGATGCTACTTATCATTTTAAGTAAAATTCCATTTATTCCTATGTTCTCTAGTGTTTTTAATATGAATGGATGCTATATATTGTCAAATGCTTTTTTCTATCTATTGATATAATTATATGGTTTCTGTTTGATTATTGAGATAGTCAATTATGCTAATAGTTTTCCTAATATTGAATCAACCCTGCATTCCTGATATAAATCCTATTTGGTCACAATATATTATCCTGATGATTTATTGCTGTAATCTCTTTGCTAATATTTTATTAATTATTTTTGCTTCAATATTTATTAGGGAAATTGGTCTATAATATTCTTTCTCTGTTTTGGTTCTTCTTGGTTTAGTTATTAACACTATATCTATGTCATAAAAAATTGGTAGGAATCCTTTTCCCCAATTTTTCCAAATAGTTTATAGAATATCGGAATTAATTGTTCATTAAATATTTTGGTGGAATTCACTTGTAAATTCATCTGGCCCTAAATATTTTTTCTTATGGAGTTCATTAATAGCTTCTTCAATTTCTTTTTCTAAAATGGGACTAATTAAGTAATTTGTTTTCTCATCTATTCATTTGGGCAATCTATATTTTTATAAATATTCATCCGTTTCATTTAGATTATCAGACTTACTGGCATACAATTGAGCAAAATAGCTCCTAAGTACTGCTTTAACTGTCTCTTCATTGGTGATTCATTTCCTCTTTTAATTTTTGATGCTAATAATTTATTTTTCTTCTTTCCTTTTTCTAATCAAATTAGCCAAATATTTAGCTCATATCAAAAGTTTTTTTTTCATAAAACCAACCCTTAGTTTTATTTATGTTTCTTTATAAGTCTGTTTAATTTTTAAAGTTTAACTTATAAGTTTATAAGTTTGTTTATAAGTTTCACTTTTATTAATCTCTCCTTTTATTTTCAGAATTTCAAATTAGGTATTTAGTTGGGGTTTTAATTTGTTTTTTTTCTAGCTTTTTATTGTATACCCAATTTTCTGATCTCTTTTTCTGTTTTACTCATGTAAGCATCTAGAGATATAAAATTTTCCCTAAGAACTCCTTTGACTGTATCACATAAGTTTTGGTATGTTGTCTCTTTATTGTCATTCTCTTGATTGAAATTATTGATTGTTTCTATGATTCTTTATGATTTATTCAGTTTCTGATTAATTTTGTATCTATTTTTTCATGTCCCATTATTACATTGCATTATGATCTGAAAAGTCCAAATTTACTATTTCTGCCTTTCTATGTTTTATTGTGAGGTTTTTGTGCCCTAATACATGGTTAATTTTTGTGTAGGTGCCATGAACCACTGAGAAAAAGGTATATTCCTTTCTATTCCCATTCTACAAAGGTTTATAATATATAACTGTTATAAAACTATATTCATCTTAACTTCTTTCTTGTTTATTTTGTAGTTAGATTTATCTAGTTTTGATATAGGGAGGTTGAGATCTTCCACTAGCATAGTTTTGCTGTCTATTTCTTCTTGCAACTCACTTAATTTCTCCTCTAAGAATTTAGATGTTATACCACTTGGTGCATTTATGTTTAATATTTATATTATGTCATTATCTATGGTACTCTTCAGCAAGATGTAATTTGCTTCCTTTTCTCATTTAATTAGATCTATTTTTGCTTTTGTTTTTCCTTGATCTGAGATTGTGGTTGCTACTTCTATATTTTTTAACTTCAGTGAAGCATAATAGATTCTGCTCCAGTCTTTTACCTTTACTTTGTATACATGTCTCTCCTTCAAATGTGTTTCTTATAAACACCACCAAGTATACCAAGTTATACTTTTCTCTTTTATTTTACCCTTTCCCTCCTCACCAGTGTTTTACTTCTGAACACCATCTCCCTCAATCTGCTCTTCTTTTTTCAACCCCTTTTTTCTTATTCCTTTCCCCTTCTACTTCTGCCTCTCCCTTTCTTTTCTCCTTCCTCTCCTACTTCCCTATGAGGTGAGACAAATTTCTATACCAAACTATGTAAGATATTGCCTCTTTGAGGCAAATTTGATGAGGTTAAGATTCAAAGAATTCTCATCTCCCTCCCTTGTTTCCTTCAACTATGATAGGTTTTCTGGGCCTCTTCATGTGATATAATTTACCCCATTTTACATCCCCTTTCCTCTTCTTCCAGTACAATCCCTTTTCCATCCTTAGTTTGTTTTTTACATCATCACATTAAGGTCAACTTATACTTATACCCTCTAAGTATATCCCTTCTAACTGCCCTGATAAAGGCAAAATTCTCAGAGTTACACACATCATCTTCCCATGTAGGGATGTGAAATTTTAACCATTAAAAACTTCCCTTTTAGCTTTCTATGTTTTATATTTGGAGATCAAATTTTCTATTTGGCTCTAGTCTTTTCATCAAAAAAAAGATTAAAAATCATCTATTTCCTTAAATATCCATCTTTTTCCCTGAAAGAGAATGCTTAGTTTTGCTGGGTAGTTGATTTTTTTGTTTGACTGATTCTTAATGTCTCATTGAATCATTCACTTCCATTTGATCAAATCTGATTTTTAGTGAATTATTTTCTTCAGTTAGCTTTTTTATTTCCTTTTGCACTTGGCCAATTGTACTTTTAGAAAAGTTGTTTTGTTCGTTGTTGTTTTTTCCCATTTCACTGATTTCATTTTTTAAGGAGTTGTTCTCTTTTTCTACTTTGCCAATTCTATTTTTCAAGGAGCTGTTTTCTTCAGTATATTTTTCCACTTTCATTAATTTATTTTTAAGGAATTGTTTTCTTAAGTCAATTTCTGTGTTTCCTTTTTCAAACTCTCTTGCAAAGCTCTCATTTCTTTCCCCCCTTTTTCTTCTAACTCTCTCTTAAGATTTTTTTAAACTCTTCCAAGAGTGTCTTTTGAGCTGGAAACCAGTTCTTATCCCTCTCTGAAGCTTCATTTGGAGGTGTTTTCTCTTTCCTGTCCTCTTCTGGGTTTGTATTCTGATCTTCCCTATCTCCATAGTAGCTCTTTATGGTCAGAGCTCTTTTTTTTGTCTTTTTGCTCATTTTTAAAGGATGAGGTCTGCTCCTAGGGCACAGACAAGTTTGTTCTGGAGCTTCTTCTACAGGGCAACAGGGGCGTCTCACTGACTGCACTGGGGCCAGTATTTCTTCAGGCTTCTCCACTGCACTACGTGGGCTTGGCCAAGTTCTGCTTATTATGTTGGGGTTCGCATGCTATTTGTCTTCTGTAGTTTCATTGTAGGTCTCCCAACTAGTCTGCTAATCCACTGATCTTCTGAACCAGTACAGAGTAATCTAGTGTATTTTGGCTAGGGGCCTTCTGCTAGATTCCCTGCACTGGCTCTCTTCACCCTGGACTTTCCCACACTGTGCCTGCACTGGATCCCATTCCCCCCTCCACAAATGAGCCAGAATTTTCCTGAAATCCTTTCAGGATATCTTATGCTGGAAAATTATTATACTCTGAATGTTTGTGGGTTCTGTCACTCCAAAATCCATTCAGAGGCTTGATCTAGTATTAATTCGTAGGGAAGCCAGTAAGAGATCAGGCAATGTCCTGTCTCCTCTCTGCCAAGATATCTTGGCTCCACTCACAATTCAAAAAAATTCTAACTAATGTTAAAATTTGTTTTTACATTTATTTGGAAAGATAAACTACTATCAAAAATAAAATAAAATATTATTACTTACATGTGATGTAAGATGTAAAATGTATGATGATGATAAAAAATACCAATAAAACTTCATTTTTAAAAATGTGTGAAGAGTAACTCTGAGGCAAAAAGGCTAGAAACTCAATTCAGTAATGAGTTGGCCATAAGGAAAAGAGCATCTTCAGGTAGCTAGAATTAAAGAAGACTGTTTTTTAGGGACTGGAAAAAGACATGAAAACATTTGTAGCTTGGAAATTTGAGCCTAAAATTACTTTTTTTGAAGCAGTAGGTTAATCTCCCAGTAGATGACAGACACATAGAACGTGTATGAAGGAGCAGGACCAGCAATAAAAAGAAGCATCCCTCCCTCGTTGTGTATGATGTCACTATCAGATTGGTTTTTACTCTGGACAGTTTCCCAGTTTTCTATTCAAGAGTTTGCTTGCTGAGGGTTTTTAGCAGAGAAATAACCAAGAAATTTTCTTTTAGATGACACCTATCAAAAGCTCAGAAAGAAACACACACACACACACACACACACACACACACACACAC
>JAJPUD010001097.1:84205-122088 GCA_023553655.1 Myrmecobius fasciatus
GAGAGAGAGAGAGAGAGAGAGAGAGAGAGAGAGAGAGAGGGAGAGAGGGAGAGAGACAGAGAGACAGAGAGAGACAGAGAGAGAGAGAAATGAGGAAGAGGAGGAGGATTTGGGGTTCAAATCCTGACTCTAGACTGTGTAATCTTGAGCAAGTCACCAAATATCTTTTTGTCTCAATCCCTTGACCTGTAAAATTAGGGACTGGGATTAGATGACAGCTAAAGCTTGTTCCAGTGTGCAATCTCATACTTTGAGGAATCATCTCCGGCAACAAAAGATGAGAGAAAGGAGCACCAGAAGGTCATCCTGAAGAGTAATACTTTTACCATTTATTCATATATTCCTAATTATATGAAATATTAAATTACATTTATATAGTACTTGGAAATTTGCAAAATGATTTGCATATATTAACTCATTCTATTCTCACATCAACCTTGTAAGAGATATTATCATCCCCATTTTACAAATAAGAAAACTGAGACAGAGAAAAGTTTAATGACCTGTCCAGGTCATACAGCTAGTAACTCTCTGAGGTATGACTTGAGCTAAGATTCTTCTGATTCTGATTCTTCTGTCCAAGTCTATTGACTATGCCACTGAACTGTCTCAATTTATTTTGGGAGGCTGATCTTCCAAGAGCTTATTGAACATAATATTTGAGGGCAGAAGGGGAAGAAATGGCCACTGTCTTCCATGTTGTGTCACAAAGTCCTGGAATATCACATGGACCCAAGAGACAACATGTATTAACTGAATCAGAAAAGTTGTACATCAAGAAAAGATGCACTTGCTCCCAATAAATTAAAATTAAAAACTAGAAACTGTTTGATGCCACAGTCCGCATTATCTCAGTAATCAACACATTATGGCACCACTGAAGTGTTGCTTCTTATCTTGCTCCTTAGAAAATGACTATTTTAATGAAGTAAAACCATATATGGGCATTTTACTACAGATTTTTTGTTTAGATTTCTTAAAACTGTCTCCTCCCTTCAGGATGAATTAATACTGCAAGAATTTATTTCTTTCATAAACTTAATAAATAATTACCCTACCCTCAAGTAGCATAAACCTTGCAAAAACAATGTCAATTCACAGATAGAGTAGAGTGATGAAAATAGTGAAGAGACCTACATGAAGAATTCTTGGCCAGTTTGAAAGAGATCATATCCATCTTTGTGTTTCCTAGAGTCCAACTTGCATCCTCTTCTTGTTTTAATAGATGATCTTCATGAGTGAATGTATCTAGGAAATTCACTACTCACTTGGCTAACCTGCTATTCTCTCTGTCCCTGTTTCTGTTTATGTCTCTCTCTGTCTCTTCATGTCTCCATTTATGTATCTCCCCCTCTCTCTTTTATCTTCTTCATCTGTTTCTTCCTCTCCTTCCAAAATCATCCAGGCTGGCCCTTAAATGACCATGTTTTCTGCCTATTATTGAATTCATTCTCAAAAACTTTCTCAGTCTGAGCTCCCACTCCACTGATAACCCAAAATCTTCTTTACTACCAATGAGGCATGGTCAAGAGACTTCCTATTAATGAATAGAATGAAGAGCCCCATTAGGAGAGTTAGAATCAAGTTTCAGAGTCACTCTCTACCCAACATTAAAAGATTGTTTCAAAATTTGTATTCCATGTCCATGATATCTATTTCCCTCACTGACAGACTCTGCGCTATCAGGAGGTTTCATAAACTGATTTCTCTTTTTTTCATAAATTGATTTGTGAAAAGACCTATAGGATCCATGAATAAACAAGTACGTAGAAGCCATACCAAATAACTGGGCCCATAGAGTAAGCAGAGCTTCAGCTAACTGGGTCTGGGCATCGATGACAGGAAGAATGGCAAAGGCAGAAACTAAACAGGAAGTCAGACCAAAATTTAGCTGAGTATCCAGGAATCAGTGTTTCACTGCCAAGTTTTAATTCTACAAAAATCAATAAGGTTCTTAATTTAGTTCCTATTTACTAAATACCTACTATGGGCAAGGTTTCTGCTAGAACATAAGCTTTTGAGGTTGAAGGAACTTTAGGATCAAATTTAATAAATGGAGGAAGTGATTTGCACAAGATCATTCAGTCATCATTCAACAAATAATAAGTGCTATATATCAGGCAGGACAGTTAGGTGGCATTTTAAGTAGAGCACCAGTCCTGGAGTCAGAAAGACATGTTCCTGAATTCAAATCTATTTAACACTTATTAACTGCGTGACTCTGGGAAAGTGACAACTCTTTTTGTCTCAGTTTCCTCATCTATAAAATGAACTGGAAAAGGAAAATATCTTTGCCAAAAAAAAAAGCCAAATGAGATCATGAAGTGTTGGATAGGACTGAAATGATTGAACAATAGCAACAAAATGGACCAAGTGCTGTGCTAAGCACTGGAAATACAAAGAAAGGCAAAAAACACAGTCCCTGTCAGTGAGAAGAGACAATATGTAAACAACTTATTACATACTAATATATCTCACACATCAGTAAGTGAAGTGGATAGAGTTCTGGGCCTAAAGGCAGGAAGACCTGAGTTTAATTCCAGCCTCGGTTACTTACTAGTTGTGTGATCTTGGGCAAGTCATTTAATCCCTGGTTACTCTAATCAACTGGAAAAGGAAATAGCAAACCACTCCTCTAGTTTTGTCAAGAAAAATCAATGGACTCCACAGGATACAAAGAGTGGGACATAACTGAACAACATACATATATATACATATATACATACACACATATGCACACATGCCCTCACATACACACACACACACACACACACACACACACAGAAACTTTGGAGAAAGCAGGTCATGTCCCTGATCATCTTTTCCCCTATATAAAATTCAACTTTTTTTTTCAGTCCATTCAAATGAAAGATCTTTCTATAAAGGAGCAGAGTTTTATGGTGGGGAGAGTCCAGCTCCCCACACTTAGGGAATAGTCCTTTGAAGTTTTTAACAGTCAAATATTGCCTGCAGCATCTGCTACACATGATGGTTAGAGAAGGGGACTGCAGAGTGCTGGGGAGGCAGAATTATGTTTGCTCTTGTATGGTTCTGACACATGGGCTTGTGTCCTAGAAAAAAAATCACTGCCCTTGGAGCAAGGTGACACTCAGGTTTACATGCAGCTTCTGGATCTCACTGTGTGATCTAGGCAAATTAATTTATTTGTCTCAGCCTGTTTCCTACTCTGCAAAACAGCCTGTTTCCTATTCTGCAAAACAATAGAATCTGTAGTATCCATCACATAAAATTGTAAGAAAATTCAACCAGTCAGTAATATGATGAGGCAATTTAAAAAACAGAGAAACATCATACTAGTTGATACTTATGTGGTAACAAGGTTTGTAAATGACTTTGCATCCATTTTTATTAGAGAATCACAATAGTGGATAATAATCCAGTAAAGTAAGTGCCATAAGAAAACCAAGAATTGAAGAAGTTCTAAGACTTCTGCAGTCTCATAGCTGATAAGTGTCTAAGGCTTAATCTAAAGCCAGCTCTTTCTCTTTTTTAATAGTATTTTATTTTTCCAAATACATGCAAAGATAGTTTTCAACATTCACCTTCGCAAAACCTTGTGTTCCAAATTTTTCTCACTCCTTCTCCTATCCCCCTTCCCAAGACAGCAAGAATCCAACATAGGTTAAATATGTGAAATTCTTCTAAACATATTTCATATTCATTATGCTGAGCAAGAAAAATCAGATCAAAAGGGGGAAAGCCACAAGAAAGAAAAAACAACAGGAACAACAACAAAAGTGAAAATATTGATCCATATTCAATCTCCATAGTCTCATCACATAGACTTATAATAGAGTCACCCACATCTAGAGAGGAGACTATGCTGTTTGTTAGCCTGCTTGCTTTTTTCCTTCTCCTTTTTTCCCCTTTTGATCTGATTTTTCTTGCACAGCATGATAAATGTGGAAATATGTTCAGAAGAATTAGATATTTTTAACCTATATTAGATTACTTGCTATCTAAGGGAGGGGGGAGGGAGAGGAAAAATTGAAACACAAGGTTTTGCAAGGGTGAATTTTGAAAACTATCTTTGCATGCGTTTTGAAAAATAAAAAGCTATTATTATTTTTTAAAATCTCAAAAAATGAGTGAATGAATAAAAAACAAGTCTATTGGAATTGCTTTGAATCAATTCATTGTTGAAAAGAGCCAAGTCTATCATAGTGGATCATCACATAGTCCTGTTGTTACTGTCTACATTATTCTCTTGATTCTGCATACTTTACTCAACACCAGTTCATGGAAGTCTTTCCAAGGTTTTCTGAAATCATCCTACTGATCATTTCTTACAGAACAATAATATTCCATAACATTCATATACCATAACTTATTCAGCCATTCTCCAATTGAGGGGCATCCATTCAGTTTCCAGTTTCTTGCCACTACAAAAAGGGCTGCTACAAACATTTTTACACATGTGAGAAACCAGCTCTTTCTGACGCCAAAGCCATTAGACCACACTGATATCTTGGGCTGCATTAATAGAAGGGTGGTCTAAAGACAAAAAGAGAGAGGAATCTGATTCTGGTCAGAATCCTAGAAGATTGTGGTCTGTCGAAAGTGTGCCATTTTAGAGAGGGTGTTGGCAAGTTGGAGTCAGTCATTTTCAATAAGCATGTACTAAGGTCTTCCTATATGCCAGGCACTGTACTAAGTGCTAGGGATACAAATAAAGACAAGCAATAACATCTTTGGCGTCTAAGGGCTATACATATGTGCATTTTATGGTATCCAAAAATTTTTCATGCAGTGCCTCTTTACTGCACTCAGAATTTCAAGACACTCTGCATATATTAAATGTATGAAGATCATCTGAAAAGGGAAGATATTAGCAGATGAAAGGGACCAGTCCCAAACTGGCTTGTACTTCCTTCTTTTCACTTTCCACCCAAGTGAAATCTACCTCTGGAAGAGTGGAGAAGAAGAGTCAAGGGGACCATGTTTTTCTCCCTTCCATTTCTAGGTAGAATTTGAGCTAAGTATTAAAGGAAGCTAGGAAACCTAAGAGACACAGGGGAAAGGGCAGAGCATTACAAACATGGAGGACAACTAGCACAAAGGCTGATAGAGTCAGTAACTGAAGTGTCATGTTGGAGTAACTTCAAGGAGGCCAGTGTAGATGGATTGGAGAGTGTATGGTAAGGAGGAAGTTGTGGGGTTCATATTCCAGGTTGATACCAAATCAAATGCTCTCTGAGGCTCCTTTAAATTCTGAAATTCAAGGTTTCTGTGTTATTGGTGGAGAAGCTTAATGAGGTGAATAGCATGTTGATAAGCAAACATTAATTCTCTGTTATTTCTGATCTATCTGGTACATGTCTTGTTTGCATGTTGTCTCCCTCATTAAACTGGAAGCTACTTGAGAGAAAGAGTGAGGTTTGGGGTTATTGTTTTAAGTTTTGTTTTCAGTTTGAGGGGAGTTGCCTTTCTTTGTATCTGCACTGCTTAGCACAATACCTAGCATATAATAGGTACTAAATATATGATCAGTGATGAAATGACCTGACACAAAATGGATGAACAGTCATTGTACACAGCAACAAGATTATACGATGATCAATTCTGATGAATGTGGCTCTCTTCAACAATGAGATGATTTAGACCAGTTCCAGTGATCTTGTGATGAAGAGAGCCATCTATATCCAGAGAGAGGAGTATAGAAACTGAGTATGGTTCACAACATAGCATTTTCACTTTTTTGCTGTTGTTTGCTTGCATTTTATTTTCTTTCTTATTTTTTCCAGTTTGATTTGATTTTTCTTGTGTGGCATGATAATTGTATAAATATGTATGCATATATTAGACTTAACATATATTTCTACCATGTTTAACATATAATGGACTACTTGCCATCTAGGGGAGGGGATGGGGAAGGGTGGGAAAATTGGTACACAAGGGTTAGCAAGGGTTAATGTCAAAGAATTATCCATGGATATGTTTTGCAAAATAAAAAGCTTTAATTTTAAAAAATGAATGAACATTGCTATTGGGACTAGAAGTCTATTATCTTCCATTTCACTGTACAATGATTCCTTAATAAAGGCCATGCCCAAATTATTTATGCCTAATTTAGATCTATACTTTATATGAAATCAATTATCTCAAAACACCTAATAGTAGCAGCAATCCTTCTTCCTTCCTTGTTACCCCCATTTGGGATTTCTTTCCCTACCACTCTTTTCTTGGTCCCAGTCCTTAGCCTGACCTTACTCCCTACTTTTCATTTCATTCCAAAGTGAAAACTGCCTTTGGAAGAATGCTTGAGAGGAAGAGTCACAGGGACCATGTAGCTTCTCCCTCCTTAGCCTTTCTCGGGGATCTTGGTGCTGATTTTGCCCTCCTCCTTAAATTAAGAGAATATAATTAAATATACCACAGTCCCTAGTGTAAATGTAAACACAAAACCTAGATTTTTTTTTTCCCTGAGGCAATTGGAGTTAAGTGACTTGCCCAGGGTCACACAACTAGGAAGCATTAAGTAAGTATCTGAGGTCAAATTTGAACTCAGGTCCTTCTGACTTCAGGGCTGGTGTTCTATCCACTGCACTACCTAGATGCATCAGCATAAAGGGAAAGAATCTGGTCACATTAGAAGACAATGAGTTTGACCTCTGGGCTTAGCTTTTGCTTCCTAGCTCTTCTATTTGCATGATAAGCTGAAAAAAAATTTTAAATTGGGAAAATTGAGAGGCATTGGATTTAGAAAGACCTTTATGGGAAGAGCAAGTTCAGAGGTATTGTTAAATTGGTGCAATCTAGTGTAAAAGGCTGCTTAAAAATGGTGATTCACTAAAAGTCATCTTGACTCCTTACAGAGAGCACAGGTTGACAGTGAGTGGGTCCCTTGTGTATTTAACTAATTATGAAGAATGTAATTAACTTGGCCACCAGATGGCATTCCAGCTCCCTATTAGTTTCAGACTCTTAACACCTCATGGCTTGTGCTCTCTTAAAGACCAAGGGCCGCAGTGTAAATCAAATCCAGTAGTCTGATCTGATATGGGAGCCCAAATGACCAAAAAGAGAAAAATCTTTCTCTTTAGTCTCCATTTCCCATGACTTGCTTCAACTGCTCAGACATAACCCCACATATTCATGGCTATGTATACATATGTTGCCAATGCAGGTAATGTGTATGTTCACATGGGTTTGTCTAAATGTGGTTTGAACAAATATCTCTGGAATCTCATCCACTCTGATTTCTTCCAGAAGAGGAACAGGAGATTGGTGCCATGAGGTTGGCTTACTCTGTACTTCTCGGAGAAGGATTATATCTATCTGCCCTCCTAAATATTGCTATTTTTGGAGAAAAAATTTAGGATTCAAGCCACTCACCTGATCACTCTCCCTTCCTGATGAAGGAATGCCCCAAGTTATACCTTTACTCCTCATCTAATACCAGTGACACAAAGACCACAACACAAAGTGAATTGTAAATAAATCTATAACAAACAGAAATCAGAGGAATTATATAGATTTGAATGTACAAGACATTACACACTGAATACAAAATAGCTCATCTTAATGAGAAGTCTCCACACTCACCCAAGGGGAGCAAACTACAAGCCAAGGACAACAAGCTTGAAGTTCCACTTCCTCTCCACATCAGCTTCTTCCTAAAGTTTTCCCCTTCCTTCAAGAATCTCTTCTTAAAGAGAATCTGGAACTACCCATTCCTTCTCTTACAAGGTAAAACAATAAATAAACTCTCTTTTCCCAAGCTCTTTTTTAATTCCACCTTCATTGAAGCATGGAGCAATCGATGATCATCCCTTCTACCAATGAGAAGAGCATTCTCCAAATCCCAGGCTTGAAAACCAGGTTAAATGGGATTCTCAGATTCAGAGTTTATTAGGCTTATGTTTTCCTCCAATTATTTATTTTGTTTCTTTTTTGTCCTCTTCATTTTTTAAGTCATTACATAGTCTTTTTTTTCTTATTTCTTGCAAAATTTTCTTTTTGATCTGGGCTTTTTGAAATTTGGCAATAATATCCCCATGTGTTTTCCACAAAAGATCTCTTTAACGTGGTGATCAGTGGATTTTTTCTATTTCTACTTTCCCCTCATGTTCTATCACTCCAGGACAATTTTCTTGGATTATTTCCTGCATTATTGTATCAAGGTTCTCTTTTTGGTCACAACTTTCTGGCAATCCAATTATTCTTATATTTTCTTTTCTTGATCTGTTCTCTAGATCTGTCATTTTTCTTATAAGATTTTTCACATTCTGTTCTATTTTCTCATTCTTTACAATGTTTTGTAATTTCTTGGTCTCTCATAGCTTCACTGATTTTCCCTTGACTGATTCTAGTTTTCAAAGAATTTTTTCATCTTTGAGACTCTTACCTCCTTTTCTAGTTGACTTTTTTTTCATAATCTTATTTTTCATGGATGGTTTTTATTTTTTAGTTTTTTAGTTTTTCCTCAATGTCTCTCATTTGATTTTTAAATTCTTTTTTGAGTTCTAAAAATTTTCTTTAAGTGGGGAGCCATTTCACACTACTCTTTAGGATAGAAGCTTTTTTTTTTTTTACTAAAGTGTTCTCTGAAGATGAACCCTGGTCTTCCCTGTACCCATAATATATTTCAATGGTGGGGTTCTTTCTTCTTTGCTAGTTCACTTTTTTAATAAGAGGTATTAGTATAGGGTGGGAGACGGTGCACTCAAAAAGGAACCTCAAACCAAGAGTTCCACCCTCCTGCAAGTGCCCACAGCTAGCAGCATCCTTGCTCCACTGCTTCTGCATTCACAGGGTGTGGGTTATTTCTTGCCGGGATCATGTTGAGTGTAACAATCAAAGTGAAAACCTCTTACAACTATTGATTAGATTAAACAAAGCCTGAGGACCTAAGTTTAGGTTTCTGGGGGGAAAGTAGAAAGTAGTTTGATTTATAGGCTGTCAACATTACAGTTCCTAAATAAGGAAAGTAAAGCATATATAACCAATCAGAATATATATAAGGGAAAAGGGGGGGTGGGCTTGGGACTTTCTTTATTCTAGACTGTATAAAAATCACAGGAATGTGCTAGACAGTGGCCTCCTCCCTCTGAGTATTTCCCTTTTGCTCAGAGGCTGTCGGACTGTCCAGATTTCATGAAATTCTAAATTAAATACTTTTCTGCTTTTCACTTTGAGAGACCTCTGAGTAGTCATTTTGGGTGAGGGTCTGAACGTCCCACTAATCAGCTGAGGTTCATTCAGTCCTCCCCAACTCAACAAACAGTCTGGGAGGTGAAAGTTTCTTTTGTTCCTGTGGAGGCTCCAGTCACATTTAGTTAGTGAGAAGTGTCCCCACTTGATATTTTGGGGGAGCTAGCTGGGAGGTGTTGGCACTTCACACAAATTAATTCCCATCCTACTGTCTTTCTTCAGATCTTCCCTGTTTTATCAGGAGGACCTCTGTTTTGTCCCAAGTCTTCTGGATTTTTCCCCAGTCTGTGCTGACCCTGAGATGCAAGTTTGTTCTATTTGTGGGAGAAATTGGGAAGCTTGAAATTTACCAACCCACTTGGCTATCTTCCCATAATCCTCCCCCTCTCCTGAAATCTTTAGTTCCTTTTCAATTTATTGTTCCATTTTTTCTTTAACCTCCTTTATCTATTGCTGTTCCTTTTTTCTTTCTTTTCTTTCTTTCCTTCTTTTTTCACCCTATCAAACCTTCATCAGAATAAGGATGATAACCCATAAATAAGAAATAGTTGATTTATTATTAGCCTTTTTCTTGATAATTGTGATGAGGTCCTAAGTAACTTAAGTGGAGTTGACAGAGCCTGCAGTATCAATAAAATTACTCCCTGAGGCAAGCAGGGAAGAACACTAATGGGAATCAGTTTAACTTTATAGTCCCATCCTCTGTGGAAGTCATGGTAGCCCCATCTTGCTATGTCCAATCAGAAATCCAAGCTATGTCAAGCCCATGAGGTTAAATTTACCCTATAAATCTGTCCATGGCCCATGGTCTTTATTGAACCTCTTTTTGGTTAAGCCTGCCACTGAGGCTTCCTTGTAGTGGCTTTCTCCTCACTCTTCCCCCATGCCTCTTAGTGTCTTTCTTCTTATAGCTAAATAACTCTTTGGGGGTGCTAAACTCCTCTATGAATTTGGCCTGCCAGCTAAATTCATACTCCAATCTCATGAGGGTGCTTCCTTTCTCCTAGTTAATTCCAAGTTCTACTAGAGAACTTACCTTTTCCATTGTTGGTTGTTACATGATCGTATTGTATCTCTTCATTTTGTCTGTAATCTCTTCTCCTACATAAACCTATCTTCTATCAAAGAGAATGGCCAATGTGAATTCTTCACATGACCATACCCCAACATTTGGTGCCTGAATATCATTCTCAACATCTGGTAGTAAACCCCAAACACATCATTTGGAACTAGGAATTACTACCCTGTACACATCAGTTGTTCATATTTATCTTACTTGGACTTAAATTGTTTTACTATTGAAAGTCAAACAATCTGTGCACCTCCAGTCTTCCTTTGAAGAAAGTCCTAAATTCCTCTTTTTTGTAGCTTTTCTCTTTCTATTCCTCCTTTGATGATCTATCCTTCATATATGAACTGTATTACTTCTATTACCCTGTCCCCAATTGTACCATCTTTCTCAAAGTTTTTTTTTCTTTTTTCCCATACCCACTTACTTCCCTCTTTATTCTACTACATTTTTACTCTAAAATGTATGTTCACCCTTCCTTCCTGTACTTTAGATCAATAAGATTTGTAAAATAGTTAATCCCTTCATATTTATATATGATTATTTTGATGTATCTCAAATAAATCTTAAGTTCCTCTTCTTCCTTCTGATTTTTTCCCTGCTGTATTTCTTTTCCCTTCTCTTTTTTAATCTCATAAAATCAAATGAGAGCAAAAAACTCAACCCATATGCCAAGTATGGTTTTGTTCCCTTTTATACAATGAAAGACTTGGGACTTAATGGGGGAAAGACATGATTGTTTCTGCAAAGACATAAACATTGTTTAATTTAAAATTAATTTAATTTAAAAATTTAGATTGCTCTTGTTACCTGGGTCTATATTCTTATATTCTTCATCATTTTATAGGTGAGTTCATTCAATTCATGCGCAAATGTTGTTAATTATGCATTTCCCTAAATTCTGTACTTTTATTTCTTTCCCTTAATTGCCTCCTATCCCTTCTTTGCAAAGAAGATATTGAGAGAAAAGAAAGACTTATTCCCACTATATTTGGTCACAGGTTATTATCTTTTCATTGTTTCCTTTTATTCCCCTCTAAAGATGTGCTTTGCTTTGTTTTTAACTTATTTCTTCCTTAATCTACTCTACCTCCTAATTCTTCTCTCCCTATCCACATGATTCCCATTTAAATTTAATAAATTCTACACCAAAGACATAGATGTGTTCAATTTTCCTTTTTCCAGTCGGATGAAAGATGTCAAGATACCCATTCCCCTCTCCTTTCCTAATTATAATGTATTCATATACTCCAATTAAGATAATTCTACTCTATTCTTCCCTCTTTCTTCTAGTGCATTCCCTTTCCCTTTATTCCTATTTTTTTTTCTTTTAAGGTCATAAATATATAATATTCCTTCTCCTCTGCTTATTTACTTTCTCTCTCTCTCTCTCTCTCTCTCTCTCTCTCTCTCTCTCTCTCTCTCTCTCTCTCTCTCTCTCTCACTTTCTCTCTCTTACCACTAATAGAATTAAGAGTTCTATAGGAACAAGTATTTCTTCTCTTCCCAAATAGAAGTAATTCTATTGCCCTCTCAAATTGCTCAAACTTTTCTGTATTTTTCTTAGCATATTTGTATTTCAAAGTATCTACCCAGCTTTGATCTCTTTACAAAGAACACTTGGTTTTATGATGGCAAAGAATTGGAAATTAAAGGCCATTAAACGGGGAAAAGTTGAACAAGTTGTGATATATGAACTTAATGAAATACTATAAAATATGAACAAGTGGATTTTAGAAAAACTTTCAAAGGCTTACAAGAACAAATACAAAATAAAGTGATCAAACCAAGGGAATATTGTACACACTGTCAACAATATTGTGTAATGATCAACTATGAATGGTATATAGCTCTTCTCAGTAATACAATGTCAAGTTCAAAAGACTCATGATGGAAATGCTATCAAATCCAGAGAAAGAACTGATGGAATCGAAATGCAGATTGAAGCACACTATTTTAACTTTATTTTTTTCATAATTATTTTCTTTGGATCAGTTTCTTCTTTTATAAAATGACTAATGCAGACATATATTTTGCATGATTGCAAACCAATAAGCTATATGAAAGTGTTTACTGTCTTTGGGGGTAAGAAGAAAATTTGGAACTAGAAAATTTTTTTAAATGGAATGTTAAAAAATTTTCTTTACTTACAATTGGAAAAAATAAAATTCTTATAAAAATAAAGAAAAAGAGAGTGAAAGAGAGAGAGACAGAGAGGGAGGGTAGGAGGAAGACAGGGAGGAAGAGAGGAAGGGAGGAAGAAAGGAAGGAAGGAAGGAAGGAAGGAAGGAAGGAAGGAAGGAAGGAAGGAAGGAAGGAAGGAAGGAAGGAAGGAAGGAAACAAAAGAAAGAAAGAAAGAAGGAAGGAAGGAAAGAAAGAAAAAAAGAAGGAAAAGAAAAGAAAGAAAAAATTATCTATTTCATTAGAAGTCACTATAAGATTCCACTAGCTTGGTAAGGTAAGTTATTCTTTATTGTAAGCATTTACCATTTGTTTGGGGGAATATTATATTCCCAGGGATAACTGCTAGGTTTTATTTATTCATACCACAAGTCCTTTGTATTTGAATTCTCTGTTTCTGGACACTTTTAGTATTTTTTCTTTGATAAGAAACTCTGTGTTATGTTTATCATTATTAGTGGAAATTTGTATTTGTGATTTCTTTCAGGAGATGCAGAGCATTCTTTCTATTTTCACTTTGCCTTCTAGTTCTACTAAATTGAACATCTTTCATTCATAATTTCTTGAAATGTGCTATTCATTCTTTTTATGGTTGATTTTTTTGAGGTGGTCTGATGGTTCTTAGATTATTTTCCCTTTATCTGTTTTCAGGGTGAGTATTATTAGCAGATTCATTACATTTATTTGGGGTTTTTTAGACATTTGATTCCATCCAAATATTTATTGATATCTCATAGAGCCACTGATTTTTTTCTTGTCCAATCTAATCTTTTACCTCCTGTACTGAATTATTTATTTTCCTCTAGATTACTTATTTCCTTTCCCATTTTCTCATCTATGACTATTATTTCATTTTTATGATTTTTAACTCTTTCTTTCTTTCTTCCAAGAATTACAATACAGTTTATAATACATCTGTGATTTTCCTTGAGACTCTGATGTGGAATTCTTCTCTTTGGGATCCATATCTTAAGTCTTTCTTTCTTCTTCCATTGGTTCATTTTTCTGGATTTACTCTCTCAATTAGGATTTTGTGCCAGGGATAGAAACTGTTTTCTCCCACATTCTTGAACAAGGTGATCAGTTTTTGTTTCATCCTGACTTTGCCCTTACAGGCTCATTGTGCTGGCTTTCACTCAGACTAGCAGCACTCAGATTGCTTGCAGGCTTCATTCAGTATTCCTATAAGATATGTAATTGGTTGTCTTTGGTTGTCTTTAATCAAGGTACTGGGTGGTTTTCTATCCCTTCTGAGTTAAAAGAAAATGCACAGCAGAGAACAAGAAAACAAAGGAAAAAAATCTACAAGGAAGTAAAGAAAAGATGAACACAATATACTTTCTTCTAGTATTCTATATCTTTTTTTTGAACTGGTAGTTTATTGTTGTATATTTTGTCATATTCCCAGAAGAACATCAGGGAGGATTCAATGTCCTGCTTGGGCTTGTTTTGTTTTGTTTTGTTTTCCTTGGACATTCCATCTTATCTATTGGAAATGTTATCTATATGGAATTTATTGTTGAGAAGAGCCAAGTCCATCCCAGTTAATCATCACATAATCTTGCTGATACTGTATACAATGTTTTCCTGGTTCTGCTCATTCCATTCAGCACCTGATGCTATTTTTCAAGGAAGTGACTCTGTGGAGAAATAGCAATAGTAAGCCATGTTTTATGAATAGAATCATGATTCCTAAATCACCCTTCTCCCATCCTGTTTTCCAAGTTAGTTGGGTTTTTTAAAATCTCATCATTTCTTAGTTTTTTGACCTTGTTAAAATAATCTTCTTGCTTCATTGAAGTGTTGAGATGTTTGTTCCATTATAAATTTTTATGTTGTCATTTGCTTGGATGAAATTATCATCTCTTTTGTTCTAAACATTTTATTTTCCTTAAACAACTTCTAATTTGCCTTTTAGTTCTTTTTTCAGCTCCCCCCCACCTCTTTTATCCAATCTTGGAGTCCTTGTGACCAATCCATCTTTTCCCTAAAATTGACTAGTGATTCCTTTAGTGAGTTCCTTCTGGGATTTTATTTCATGATTCTTTTGATTTGTTATATTTCTTTATTGTACTTAAAGTCATCTGTCTGCCTAAATCAGTTCTTAGATTAGGACTTTGTATATAGGGACAAGACTTTCTCCTTTCTATTCTGTTTGATGGAAAAGAAATTTGAGTTCAGAACCAAGCATGTAACCAAGACTGAAATGGCCTGTGGGGTTATCATAAACCCATGATCCCTTTCCCCAAAATCCAACAGGCCTTCGTTCCTTTCTCCCTACTATCCCCAAATGATATTTTTCAGGTTCATAAAACATCTTAAATCCATTGCCTCACTTGAGTCTCATGACAACCCTATGAGGCACTAAAATTTTAACCTGGGAAAAACATTCTCAGTGAATATAAGTTGCTCATGGTCATAGAACCAGTGAAGATAAGAGGAAATATCAGAATTATCAGAATGTTCTTCCTTCTCCCAGCTCTAGTTTTATGTCCATTATACCCTGCTTGAGCCTCAGTCTCAATAATGAATTTGACTTTAGGGAGTCCCAGTGGTATTCAGTGGTGGTCCTAATGGCTGGCAGATGAAGATAAGGGAAGATGAGTTTTCTGTTACTTTGTTTTTATTTTGTCTTTTATTTCCAGTGACTGGCATATTGCCTTGAACATAAGTGCAAAATAAATGCTTTTAAATCAAGTTAGTAAACATTTATTAAACCCTTACTATATTCTAGGAATGGTATTAAGTGCTGGAGATACAAATATAAGCAAAAAGAAAGACAAATATGGGAAGACATACACAAAGCTAAAAAGAGAGATGGGTAAAGGGAGGTTATCTACCAAAAGGGATATAGTGGTAAAGACTGGATAATGAAAGCTAGTTGTTTTGGATGTTTCCCTAAATTAGAGATTCTTAAATGAACTTGGGGTGGCTAGATGGCACAGTGGCTAGACCTGTAGGCCTGAAGTAAGGAAGAGTCAATTTCAGTGAATTTAAATCTGGTCTCAGACACTTACTAGCTGTGTGACTTGGGCAAGTCACTTAATTGTGCTTGCCTCAGTTTCTTCATCTGTCAAATGAGCTAGAGAAGGAAATGGAAAACCATTCCAGTATCTTTGCCAAGAAAACCTCAAATGGCATCATGAAGAATCAGACATGACTGAAATAAGTCAACAAGAAAAGAGGAATTGACAATGGGACAAAGGGACCCTGAGAGTGAAGAGAAAAGGCAGCTAAAGCATAGTGGCAAAGTTCAGAGATAGTTTGCAAAACTGAATTAAATAAAATTCATTTCATCAGAGAAGCATTTCTCCAAAGAACTATTCTTTCTTAGTTCTAGAAATTATTTGTTAAGATCTGAGGGACCTTGAAGGCTCTCTACAGTAAAATGGACCTGAGCATGTATTCTTTCACAGAATCATCAGTAAATGATCTTTCAGAGTTTACCTTTTGTATCATTTTTAGGTTTTAAAAGTGCTTTTTCTCAGAACAATACTATAAGCAATTAATATTATCCTCATTTATCAATCAGCTACTGGGACTCAGAGAGGGCTAGTGATTTGTCTAAGGTCATACATCAAGGTAAGAATCAAAGAATATGCACCTAGAATCTACATCAAATTTTTTTAAAAGTCTCATAATTGCATCTGTTTCTGTTTTGTTTTGTTTTATAAATATTGATATGCAATCCCAGATAAAAACAAAAGTATTATGAGCAATAAGAAAAAATTCAAATATGGCAAAGTCACAATTAGAATTACACAAGATCTAGCAGTAGCTACAATAAAAGACCACAGGTCTTGGAACACGATATATCAAAGACAAAAAAGAACTAGGATTGCAGCCAAAAATATAGCAAAATTAAACTTAATCCTGAATGGAAAGAATAAAATGGATATTCAATGAATTGCCAGACTTTCAGAATTCTGTTGTAAAGAAGACCTGAACTTAATAGAAAAAAAGTAAGGTAAACACCAAAGACTAATTTCAAGGAACTCAATAAGGACAAATTGTCTCAGTTTTATATATGGAAATGTAAACCATATATCTAAGGTTGTCATTACTAACTGGGTAGTTTGAAACAAAGATTGAGGTAGAGCTGAACATTCTAAAAAGCAAAACTGCAAGAAAAGGCTGAAAGAATAATTCTCATAGAGATAAGGTGCAAGAGTAAGAACTGACACAGAGGAATTATATGGAGGAAGAGAGCAAATAATTCTGAAATCCTATTCACATCAGCAATACAGTAAAGAAGATACTATACATATATATATATATGTCTAAAAGTCTTCTACAATCATAAAGAAATGAGGAGAAAGGAATAAGATAAAGGGGTGCATAGAAGAGTGTAGATTAATAGGAATGGGATAAAGAGGGAGGGAAAGTTGGGGGGAGAAGATTAAGGAGGGATTCTTCCAGTCAGGGGAGGTTAAGTAATAGCAAGGCAAGGTAGTGCACAAAAATAAAGAAGAATAGTCAGCAGAGTTAGGTAATAAAAGATACATACAAACACAATAATAATGTTCAATAATAGTGTTCAAGAATAGAATTTATTAGAAGAAAGCAGAAGTAGTAATCATTAATCTCAAAGTTAAGTTAAAATAGATTTCATCAAAAGAAATAGGGAAACTACACTGTATGTCAGTCTTATTAATCAATGTTGTTTTAGACTCTTTAAAATAACTAAATAGTATAAGACAGGAATATTGTTGTGGTGTAGGAAATAGTGAGTTGGTGAATTTAGAAAAAATGTGGAAAGACTTGAACTTATGAAAAATGATGTTACCATCTTTAGAGAAACAAAGCATAAACAAACAAACAGAGAACATCAGATTACATAGATGCAGATGAATATATTTGTGTATGATTATAGATATCTATGGATATGTGTATTTATGTATATATATATATATAATGTTTTTAAAGATACATCTGTGTTTAACTGTAACCTTCTTGGGGAAGGTAGAAAAGAGGAAAGAGGGAAAAAGAATAAATTACAAAAGAAAACCTACTAGGAAGCAAGGAAAAGATGGATAACTCTAAACATAATGTACAGTATTTATTATATAGGCTTTCTTTGAAGTGGAAATTTATTGCCTCACTAAATTCTCTCATGTTCTACTATGCACATTGCAATGTTTTTATTTTTCTTTTTTGTTCTATTTTGTATTTAAGTTTTAAATAAATTTCTTTTTAAAAAGAAAAAAACAAAAAATGGTATGCATCTTATTCTGAATTTTTAGAAATTCAAGAGAAAGGTCCATCCCCTGTCAAACTGTTAAAAAAAAAGTCATACATTTTTTTTCATTTTAAAAGCTTTCCAATCCAAAAGAAAGCTTGCATTGTATGTTTATTGATAAATTTAAGGGAAGTCTTTGGAGCCACTTCCCTTTCAATTTTCTGGAAAGCCCCAACCGGCATGGAGGCTCAAAGATAGGAGACTGATTCATTGAAAATGGCCATCTCTCTTCTAGATATCTAGACATCTAGAAAGAGGTGGCTATTCATAGTTTTCCCTTTTCCACTTCCTGGGGCTTTCCCCTAAGACTAGCTCACCTGAACTCTGAAATTAAATAGAAACTTTGTCCTTTCTTTTCCACCTGCATTTTCTATTCCAAGTCAATTTAGCTCATTTAAAGTTTTGCTAAGGTTCCTTTTCAGAAAAATTTCCCAGTTTCCTAAGGGATGGATACTCCCTGAATTCTCAAACTTCCTCTTGAATTTTCTTGGTACAGTTATAGAAAGTGACTGATCTCTTCTCTCCTCAAAACAGGTGTTTTTCATTATCATGGACAGTGTAGCATAGCATAATAAAAATATTGAACACAGGGTCTGGAACACCAGGCTTCTAATCCTGCCCCAGATACAGCCTACCTGAATGATCTTATATAAGTCACTTAACCTTATACCTTAGTTTTCTCATCTATAAGATAGGAATAATAACATCTATAAAGCTCACTGGGAAGATAAAAAAGATGCAAATTTCTTTATACACCTTAAAAACTATATAAATATGAAATATTTTTTAATTATATGGCACAGTGGACAGAGTACCCAATCTGGAGTCAGGAAGACTCCTCTTCCTAAGTTCAAACTTGCACTCCAATTCCTTTCTGGATGTGAAGCATGAGACCTCTTTAGAGCTGGATTCCAGAAAATTGGGGGACATGGGACCAAATGATGACATCCCTGAGCCCAGAGCCTACCTGGGCAAACATAGAAACACATGTATCTTTTTTTTTATTTCTTTCCCCTCCCAGTTGCCTAGGTCAGGGAAATTCTCTTATTTGTTGTCATTCATTTAGAGCAGGAAGGAAGAAGAAATTGCCTGGTCTAACCCATCCCATCTCCATTACTTTACAGAGCAGGAAACTGGGATCATAGAGCAAGAGAACTAGTGTAGTCATGTTATTCTTGAATGAAGAGCTGAAAAACTGATCCTACCACCTTATATTAATGAAAAGGAAACTGAGTCTCAGAGAGAAATTGTAGGAATGCAAATAGAGTCTGGAAATTTGGAAGAGTCTGGAATTTGAACCTCATTTCCCTAAGCTAAAACCAGTGGTCTGTCTGCTCCTGCGTGTTGATCTACTGTGCATGTATCTTGTATATACTGATTTATGTGCATACTGTTTCTTCCATTTGAATCATGGGAGTAGAGATTCTTTTGGATTTTTATTTTTTATTTCCAGCACCTAGCAAAGTGCCTGGTACACAGCAGGTGCCTGATAAATGTGTATTGATTGATTTATGCATTTCTTAATCTAAGATGTATCTTTCATTTATGAAACTCACATAAGGATGCTAGGATCTCCTACAAAAGTGTCTCTTTTTCATGGTACATAACTTTGGATTCTAGTCATAGTTGCATCAGGGGAATCAATCATTCAATTTCACTTGTTTGCTTTTTCCCATTCTCATTTGTAGAGGATTTTCTATACTAAGGAGGAAGATTTATTGAAATTGAAGCTAATCCCTGGGTTGTTCAGTAGGCCCAAAGAAGCATGTCTAGCATACATTAGACACTCTCAGAAGATACTAACATTTACATGTAGGCTATTATCTTTTGAATTATAGCCAGTCACTTTTAAAATGGAGAAGTCTAGGGAATTTTAGCTGTCTGGAACATTGTTTAATCTCAAATATCTATTAACTTGAGATGGAACCCTAGCATTCTGCTTTCACAGACTCAAACATGATTTTAGTGATATATACTACGGCTACTTTATTTCCTTCTCAGGCTCCAAGGTCCAGATGACTAGGAACAGACTATCAACCAACAGGGCTATTTTATGGATTCTCAGGGAAACTGAACCTTCCTTGTGCTCTTAGTAGTGTGGGTAAGGGCCAGAGGTGTATAAGAAGGATAACCTAATGAGTCAACATTCATATTTGTTAAGTGCCTCAGTGGATAGAGTACAAGAAGATCTGCATTCAAATTTTACTTCAGACATTTAACTAGCTATGTGACCTTGGGTGAGACATCTAACCCTGTTTGCTTCAGTTTCCTCTTCTATAAAATGAGCTTAAGAAAGAAATAGCAAATCACTCTAGTATCTTGGCAAAGAAAACCTCAAATCGGGTCATAAAGAGTTGGACATGACTAAAACACAATAATTTACATTTGTTACATGGGATTTATTTTTATTTTCCCCAGGGGGAGGGGAGTTAAAAGGGAGAAAAATAAATGAGTAATAGTAGAAAGAAAATATTTTTGCATATAAGGAAACAGTCAATCAGCAAAAATTTCTTCAACACCAATTACATACCAGGTAGTACACTTAGTATTAGAGATACAAAGTAAAAAAAATGAAATGGATCCTGCTCCCAAGGAATTTATACTTCATTCAGTAAAGATAATAAGATTTGGGGATATCACTTTTTTCTGGATCCTCTCCTACCAATATGAGTACTCCATCTCAGTCTCCCATGCTAGATCCTCCTCCAGATCATTCCCTCCAACCACAGTTTTTCCTCAAGCTTCTGTCCTGTATTATCTTCTCTTTTCACTTTATGTTACTTTACTTGGTGATCTCATGAGGTCTCATAGCTTTAATTACCATCTTTTCCCAGTTGATTCCCAAATCGATCTTGCACCAATCTCTCTACTGACCTCTAGTTTCACAATTCCAACTGACTTTCAGACATCTCAAATTGAATATTCAATACACATCTTAAATTCAATAAGTCCAAAACAGAATTCATTATTTCATTATTGTTCTCCAAAAAAAAAAATAATGAACAAACTGATTTTAGAAAGGTTTGAAAAGATTTACACAAACTGATGCTGAGAAAAACAAGAGGAATCAGGAATCTATTGTATGTAGTAACAGCAAGATTATGCAATGATCTACAATGACAGACTTAGTTCTTTTCAATAATTCAGTGATCCAAGGCAATCCCAATATATTTTGGATGGAAAATGCCATCAGCATTCAGAGAGAGAATTATGGAAACTAAATTTAAATCAACACATGCTATGTTCTCTTTTTTTTGTTTTATTTTTCTCTCATGGTTTTCCCCTTTTGTTCTGATTTTGCTCTCTCAACATAATTCATAAGAAAATGTTTTTTAAAATGTGCATATGTAACAAAAAATGTTATCTTTAATGTGTAACTAAGGAAATAATTATTTAGTTAATAAATTAATGATTAATTAATTAAAAGAAAAAGGGCTTGTTATTCCCCACTCTCCCCAAGCCTTCCTCCATCTCATATCTTCTCTGTAACTATAGAAGACACCATCTTCCCAGTCCTTCCATCTCACAAGCAAGGTGCCATCCTTGACTCCTCACTATTTTTCAACATACACCCCCCATAACCAATCTGTTGCCAAGGTCTATTGAGCATCTTTGCAGCATCTATGGAATATGCCCTCTTCTCTCCTCTGACACTACCTCTATCCTGATTCAGTATCCTGCCTTAACTATTGCAATAACCTGCTTATAGGTCTTAAATCTCTCCCCACTCTAATCCATCTTCCAAATTCAATTGCTGAAGTGATTTTCCTAAAGTTCAGGTCTGACTATAACCTATCCAATTAATTTCAGAGGTTCCCTATTGCCTCCAGGATTAAGCACAAAATAGTCTGTTTGGGGGATGCTCAAAATCATTTAAAACTTGAACAATTCCCTTAAATTTACTTCTTCACAAGTCAAGGCATTACCCACCACATCATGATGTCATTGGTCCTCTTTGAAAATGAAGGATGGGGGCAGGTAGGTGACACTTCCTAGCTGTGTGACCCTGGGCAAATCGCTTAACCCCAATTGCCTCAGAAAAAAAAAATTAAGGATGAACAATAACAACTTTTCTAGTCTTCTTCTACTTTACTCCTAGACACCTATTCTGTCAATACATAGATTTGCTATTCATAACAAAATACCTTATCCCTAGCCTCTGGGCATTTTCTCTGAAGGTCCTCCATGCTTGTAATGCTTTTTTTCCATCTCCACTCATTAGCTTTACTGGCATCCCTTAGGCCCTAGCTAAAATCCCATCTTCTATGGGAAAACTTTCCCAACTCCACTTAATTACAGTGCCTTCCTTACACATTTATTTGCCTCATCCATTAGACAATCAACTCCTTGAGGAGAAAAACTGTCTTTTGTGTCTTTTTGTGTCTACATGACTTAGTATAGTGTCTAGCATATGCTTAAAAAATGTTTATTGACTGACTAACCAACATGTATCCAGACAGCTATATTCAAAATATATTCAACATAAATACAATGTATAGTTGGGAAAAAGTGCTAAGGAAAAGCTTCATGTAGAAGGTACTGCTTGATCTGAACTTTAAAGGAAACTCAGGATTTAAAGACCCAAAGTTGAAAAGAGAGTGCATTCCAGGGCTGGAAGGGGGAGAGGAAAGGGAAAGTACCATGGCTCACAAATAGGAGGTAGAATGCTTTATGTAAAGAACAGCAAAAAGACCAGTTTGATTGGATTGTGGATGGCAAGAGGGAAATCATGAAATCTGAAAATGTAAATAGGAGCCAGAAAGTAAAGGACCCTAAAAGCCAAACAGGAGAGATTGTATTGGATCCTTCAGGGAATAGGGAGACAAGGATGCTTATTGAGCAGAAGAGTGCCAAGGTCAGACCTGTGTTTTGGGAATACCACTTCAGCAGCTGTGTCAACATTTCAGAGAGGAACATTAATTAGAAGACCATTAAAATGGTGTAGCTGAGAGATAATGAAGACTTACCTAGGAATGGCAAATAAGTATGAAGATGAGATATTATGGAGGTACAAATGAAAGGACTTGGTAAATGATTTAATTAATTGGATGAAACAGAAAAACAAGTTGATAGTGAATGGGATTTTGTACACCTAGATAATCAAGAAAGGAGATAGTCATTGAAAAAATAGAGAAGTTTGGGAAAGTAATTGTTCTGGTGGGGAAAGGTAATAAAATCTATTTTATATGCCTCATGGATATCAAGTTTAAAATGTTCAGTTAGTAATTACTGATATGGAAGCTGAAGAGAGCAAAAGATATAAAAAGAAGTATTTATAAAGCAACTACTATGTTCCAGGCATTGTGCTAAAATGTTTTACAAATCTCACTTGATCCTCACAACTCTTGGCGGTAGATGCTCTTATTATCCCTATTTTACAGATGAAGAAATTGAGGACAGAGAGATCAAAAGAATTACTTGTCCAGGATCACATAGCTATTAAGTGTGAAAGAAGGTTTGAATTCAAATCTTCCAAACTCTAGACCTTCTGTAGCACTTAGCTAACTTGGGAGTCATTTTTGTAGAGGCAAAGTTGAATCTACTATAGCTGGATCACCAAAGGAGTGTATGTAAAAGAAAACCAAGAAGCTTGTGGGTCCATTTAAAGCTAGAAGGCAACATTTGGATGGTGATTCAACAAAAGGAATTAAAAAGGAGCAATTAGTTAGATAGGCAGGCAGGCAACCAATCAAGATCAGGGTTGCAAAAGTCAAAGATTGAGAACACCGCCATGGTGAGATAATTGTTGGTGATATCAAATGTTACAAAAAGGGTGGAAATGAGGGCTAAAGAAAAGACCATAAAACTGAACAATTAAGAAATCCATGGCTCTTTTTAAGGGAATAATTTTAACAAAGTGATTAGGTCAGATGCCTTTTTACATGGGAAGAATAAGCAAAAAGGGGATGAAAAAAAAATTGTTTGTTTGAGTGACCAGCTGGGAATGTTGTTGAGAAGTCTCTCTAATGATAAAAAGAGAATGTCATTTGTTTTAACAAAAAGGGAAATGAAAACAAAGCATCTTAGGAGCAATATCAGGGGTTTCCCAGGCTGTGGGATCAGGGAATCCTTTCTGAATACTCCAGCACTGACTCACTTAACTGAGCTGCTCAGCCACAATTTGGCCATTGTGTGACTCCAACACCCACCACCACCACCCAACCCACCCCAAAATGCATGGATTTTAGGGCAAGTTCCTCTGGTCCCCAAACTTCATTCTGAGACAGGTTCTCGTTTACTTTTGTTCTTGAATGTCAACTCAGAAACTGGATACTCATATATATGAGTGGGATCAAAGGCATTTCCAACCTACCCATCTGCTCAGCAAATGAATGCATTAGTCCAAAGAAATGAGCTTCATACAAGTCCTTTGATATTCAGAAATCCATGTAGGCAGCAGTGTGTGTGTGTGTGTGTGTGTGTGTGTGTGTGTGTGTGTGTGTCTAGGAGGGTGGATGGGAGGGATTACATTTACTTTTTGATCCTTAACTAGACTAGATTACAGTCACAACAAGCTGCAGAAGTGGCCAGGGACCCAATAGGCTATTCTCATCATTGTAGCCCACAATAGAATGGGATTATCACACAATGAGGGCTGCTGATCTGGGTGCTTCTATAAGGGAAATAGATAAAAGAGGAGGTCCAGTGAGACCAGCAATGTGCCTCTAGCTGGGGATTGGTGACAGTAAAATATTGCTGCTGCTGCTGCTGCTGCTGCTGATTATGATGATGATGATAATGATGTATACTTTGGCCTCCTGACTCCATTTAAAAGCAAATATTTGGGTTTAGGATTTCTAGAAAATTGGTATTCAAGAAATGATACAAGCACAAGCTTTATTATGTGGCACATCAAACAAACAATGCACACATACTCTATGGAAATATAAACAGAGATTTGTCCCCAAATATAAGAAACTCATCCTAGTCTGAGACATATTGAGGAAAGAATGTGCTCAAAGTTGGAGTTTAGGTAGCAAATTTATATACCCTAAGAATAGGCTTATAGATTATATAGTTTTGCCACCTGAACCTCAAGAATTGTCTTTGTGGTTCAGTGAATAAAGTGTCTGATATGGTATCAGGAGAACTATCTTCCTGGGTTCAAAATTGTTCTCAGATACTTACTAGCTCTGTCTCCATTTTCTCATCTGTAAAATGAATTGGAAAGGAAAATGAAAGACCACTCAAAATCTTCACCTAGAAAATTCCAAATAGGGTCAGGAAGAGTCAGACATGACTGAAAAATGACTGAACAACCCTGAGACATAGGCTTGGTCAAGAATTTGCAATTGGTGCTAGATGTAAATATTGGTAAATCACAAGGAGAGAGGGAAGATAAGGGAGAGAAGTGAGTGTTTGATGAATGTCCTGCCAAGAACCTGCAAGTGAATACAAGATTGAAGAGGCTTGAGAAGGGCAGGTTTTGAGGAGTCTCATCCAGAGGGAGATAGGAAAGGGTGGTATTTATTAACAAATATTCCTATTGAAGAAGGGTACCTGTTTTCACTGAGATAAAGGAATTCACCTGGGATGTTTGCAAATTAGACCACATTGTCTGGGAAAGGACTGTACTACCCTGGTTTACACTCCAGCGCAAGAGAGGTGATAAATTCATTATTAAGTGTAACCATCACACAGGGGGAGAGGCAGTGAGGAGGGAAATGAACTAGAGCTAAATATAAGATAAATATGGCCTCAGGAATGTTGACTGACCATGTTGAGGACAGAGGGCACAATTGGGACTCAAGATCTGGCACATATAGTGACTCCAAGGAGAGGTAATTTAAATATCTCTTTGGAAAAATGTAAATACTTGTCACAATCAATTTCAGGTAGTCAGACTTCATCAAATCCAAGTTGATGATTGATTACTATCAGATAAATATTCAAATTCTGGTCACTAGTGGCAACCTGGTAACTGGATTTTACATCCATGATTTTAGAAGACAAGGGATTTTAATTCTTGCCTGCTAAATATCTAAGAGTGATAGAGATGATAAAAGATGGTATTCTTACTTTGTACTGCCAATTATTACAGTATCTAGCACATAGGAAGTTATATGCATGTGTTTATACATATATATGTGTGTATACATATATATTTATACATACATACACACTTCTTCCTTCCCTCCCTCCCACCCCACAACACTATTGATACAACATATTATATTGCTCCCATTACAAACAGATGCTTCTTAGAGCAAAACACAATGTCGGGGGGGGGGAAGAGGAAGAATAAAATAATACATATTAATTCAATAACAGATAGGAGGAGCACAAATCTGATTCTCAAAAAATTTATCCTAAGAAGATATATGGAATATCAAAGGATTCAGAAAAAAATCCAGAATAAACTAGGAGAAAAAAAAATGATAAGGACTAAACAAAGATGAATTTGCAACATTTTGTTAAGTTAATGAAACAATAAAAGTTACTAATAAAACAGTAAAAGTTGGGTAAGGGGAAAATATTTTGAAATTCCTGTTTTATTGGAATGGTGGAAGGAAGAAAAGGTCAAAAGTGGGGTTGAATAGGTATTTAGATGATAGTTAATGAGAGATAGATAGATGAATAGATAGACAGATTCATAGATAGACAGAAACAGACAGATAGACAGAGGACATTAGCACTTTATACCACTTGGTGCATATATATTTAGTATCGATATTGCTACATTATCTATGGTACCCTTTAATAAAATATAGTTTCCTTCCTTATTTCTTTTGATTAGATCTATCTTGACCTTTACTTGATCTGAGATAAGGATTGCTACCCCTGCTTTTTTTTTGTTCACCTGAAGCATAATAGGCTCTGCTCCAGCCTTTTACCTTCATCCTATATGTGTCATTATGCTTTAGATGTGTTTCATGTAGACAACATATTGTTGGATTCTGGTTTTTAATCCAGTCTGCTATCCGCTTCCACTTTATGGGAGAGTTCATCCCATTAACATTTACAGTTAGAATAACTAATTCTTTATTTCCTGCCATCTTATTTACCCAACTTATGTTTTTCCCTTTCCTTTCCCTTTTCTCCCTTCCCCCCTCCTTCAGTATTTTGCTTTTTATGACCCCCCTCCCCCAACAATCCTCCCTCCCTTTTAGAGCCACTCCCCTTTTTTTTACTCCTTTCCCCTGATTCTTCTATTTTCCCTTCTATTAGTCTATCCCTTTCTTTTCCTCCTTTCCCTCCCACTTCCCTATAAGGAAGGACAACTTTCTCTGTGAAACCAAAAGTGTCTGATATACACTTTTAGAGCCCAAACTGATGAGAGTAAGATTTACACAATGCTCATCTCCCTCCTTTCTTTCCCTCAATTATATTAGGTTTTCTTTGCCTCTTCATGAGATTTTACCTTGTTTTTACCTCTTTTTTTTAAATCTTATTTTACCACTTTTTCCCTCTTTTCCCCAGTATGATAGCCTTTCCCTCTCTAGTTTTCTTTTTCATATTATCGAAGTAATATCAAATTATACCCCCAATCTTTAAGTATCCCTATAGTAGAAATAAAGTTCTCAAAAGTCCTTTCCTTTTTACCTTTTTATGCTTCTCGTGAGTTCTATGTTTGGAGGTCAAATTTTTTGTTCAGATCTGGTCTTTTCATTAGAAATAGGTGAAATTCACCTATATCATTAAATGACCATCTTCTTCCCTGGAGGATAATGCTCATTCTAGCTGGATAGGTTATTCTTGGCTGTAATCCAAGTTCCTTTGCCTTTCAGAATATCTGGTTCCAGGCCCTTTGATCCTTCAATGTGGAGGCTGACAGATCGTGTGTGATTCTAATTATAGATCCTCGGTATTTGAATTGTTTCTTTCTAGATGCTAGCAATATCTTTTCCTTGGTGCCATAGTCCTGAAATTTAGCCACGATATTCCTTGGGGATTTCATTTTGGGGTCTCTTTCAGGGGGTGATTGGTGAATTCTTTCAATGGTGATTTTGCCTTCTGATTCTACAACCTCAGGACAATTTTCTTTCAGGATTTCCTGGAAGATAGTGTTTAGATTCTTTTTTTCATCCTGGCTTTCAGGAAGTCCAATAATCCTTAGATTGTCTCTCCTAGCTCTATTTTTCAAGTCAGATGTTTTTCCTAGGAGATATTTCATATTTTCTTCTAATTTTTCATTTTTTTGTTTTTGTTTGACTGATTCTTGAAGTCTTATTGAGTTATTCACTTGCATTTGTTCAATTTTAATTTTTAATGTGTTATTTTCTTCAGTTACCCTTTTTATCTCTTTTTGTAACTGGCCAATTGAATTTTTTTGTTCATTGCATTCTTTTTCCAATTCACCAATTTTGTTTTTCAATAAATTGGTGTCTTTATCATATCTCTTTTGGAGGGCTTCTTGCACTGATCTCAGTTCATTTCCCCATTTCTCATCTAGCTCTCTTTTGAGATTCTTTATGCAATCTTCCAGGAAGGCCTTTTGAAAAGGGGACCAAGTTATATCTCCCTTGATGGCTTCCTCTGGAGTTGCTTTGCCTATAGGAATCTCAGGTTCTGGGGTCTGCCCTTCTTTCTCTCCTTAAAAGCTGTCTATGGTAAGATCTCTCTTCTGCTTCTTACTCATTTTTTTTAAAGCTTGGGGTCTGTACAAAGCAGAGAGGAGGCAGCTGTGTTAGTTTGCCCTGGGACAATTCTGCTAATTAACTTCAGGTGCCAGGCAGGTTGGGCTAGGACTTTGTATTTGCAATGGGTTACAAACTACCTTTTACAAAAGGCAGATCTGCCAGAGCACCTGCCCGAAATCAGGGCAAAGTGTCCCGAGTGCCTCAGAAACACTCACCAGCTGTTTAGAGTTTCTGCCATGCTGAGTCCCACCCAGTTTCCTGCTCTGTCTCCCGGACGCCGGGCAAACTGCTCACCCTCTCTGCCCAACTGAAACAGACCTACTATGAAATTCTTCAAAGGTAACTTCAGCAAGCAGAGTTTTTTAGTCCAAATATTTCTGGATTCGTTGACTTAAAGATCAGTTCAGAGGCTTATTTTACTGTTGATTTGAGAGAAGGTCAGAAAAGGACACAGAGAGTCGCTCACTCTACCATCTTGTCTCTACCCCTCCTCGACATTAGCACTTTAAATAAATTCCATGGATTTGTGATAGGATAGCAGTGGAGATGTCAGTTAATAAACATTCCTTAAGAATCATCTATGCCCCTATATTAACTATGTATCAAGCATTCTGCTAAGGACAAAGGATGCAAGTAAAGGCAAAAGACAGTCCCTGCCCTCAAACTCTTGCTGTTTTGGTGGAAATCAACATATAATAAGAAGCTGAAAGGACAGGGAAGGGTACCAAGGTACAGGGGCATGATGAAGTTCAGAGGAATGCCATCCGATGGGAAATAATAAAATAATTGGCTGCCCTGGGTATTCTCCTTAAATGGAAGATCTGAGAGGAGCTCTCCAATGTCTGCCTTCTAATCTCTCCAATCAGAGGGAATGAGAGTCTTTAGGGAGAGTCAGTAAAAACCAACTAGTATCAAAGTAATGTAAGTAAAATTAATCACAGAAACTAAGTACTGATTTTTTAAAAAAAATTAAATAAGGTAATTAAATAATTGTAGTTTTTAACTAATTATTTTTATTCTGAATTTAACAAATATCAAGTAAAACACACATTTTAATATATAATAAAACAAAAATATTATATATAAAGCTGCATGTCTTTGATGTGTGTTTCTTGTGTCCATTTTTAATATATTTCCCTTGATTACCTGTAAAAATAATTTTTATATTCATTCTTTAAGATTTTGAATTCCAAATTCTTTCTCTTGCCTCCTCCCTCTCCTTATCCCTTCTTAAGATGTGGTAAGCAATTTGGCATGTTATAGATGTGCAGTCATGTGAAACATATTTCCATATTAGTCATGTTGTGAAAGAAAATATAAACCAAAAAAAAGTCAACAAAAAAGTGAAAAATACTATGTTTTGATCTGAAATCAGATTCCATCAATTCTTTCTCTAAAATAAATAATACTAAATAACCATAGTTTTAATAAGAATAGATTAAATAAAAAGACAGTTTAAGAAGCTAAGAAAAGAAAACCATCTGCTGTGTAAAAGAAACATTCAAAAATTAAAGACAAATAAAGGAATATTAGAAGCTGGAGATAAATTTGCTATGTATCAGGTAAATAAAAAAAAAAATATATCACTAGCAACAATCATGTTAGGCAAGTAGGAGGCAGGATGAATAGAGTGCCAGACTCGGAGTCAGGAAGGCCTGAAGCAAAAGCCAGCCCCAGCCATTTACTAGCTGTGTGAACCTGGGCAAGTAAGTTTATCCTAGTTGACTATGTCTCCTCATCTATAAAATGAGCTGGAGAAGGAAATGTCAAACCACTCCTAGTCTATTTACCAATAAAAGTGTAAATGAGGTCACCAAAAGACAGACATAACTAAAGCAGGTGAACCACAATAACAATCAAACAAACCAAAAAAAAATTCATGTTACAAGATAAAACTGAAAATAAAAATCCAGAAATATCAAGAAAGATAAATGGAACTACAATTAATAATTGTGAATAATTGTAATAATTAAACAAGAGACCAATCCCAAAAAACATATTATAAAACATAAAAAGAGAAATCCATTGAATATGAAATTCTGGAAAGAGAAAATAAACACAAAAAGAAGAAATTCTGAAAATTGGAAAAAAAGAAAAAATAGCAAGAAATTGGTAAATCTATAAGTTGGTTCTTATAGAACTGACTAAATCAAAAAACCTTGAGCTAATCTCATCACAAAGTCAAGAAAGAAGAGCAAATTAACTTTTTTAATTGAATGAAAAATTGAATTTTTAATTAACTGAAAGGAAATGCTTATTTCAGTTAAAGCAGTGAAAATGTCATTGGATGTCTGACTATCAGACTTACATTGTCATCCCACCTCTATTATTTAGAGCTTTGAGATCTTCTGCAAATTACTTCATCCTTCCAAGTCCCAATTTCCTCATCTATAAAGTTAGGTATTTGGACTAAATAATGATCTCTCAGGTCTCTTCTAGCTCTATATCCAAAAAACAAAGAATTCCCCAACCATAAGTCCCCTCAAACAAACATACACAGAGATTCATGTCACCCTGTGATGCTAGATTACTGTTTGCTTTGTAAATCATATCTGTCTTAGATGATTAGTACTACTTCAATGAAAATACAAGTCCCAAAATTAATGTTATATTTTAATACCAAATAATTAGCATAAGGAATCCTGAAGAGCTGCTTAGAAAAAAAAAAAAGTAAACATTCTTATAGAAAATATTTGAAGACACTCAATTCTTGGATATGTCAGTGCCCAGTGGTCTGCATGTAAACAAAACTAACTACCCCAAATGCAGTTGATTGAAATTGTTGCCATATTCCAAACATTTAAGGAATAATTCTTTCCAATACTATATGTACTATATGTTACGTACTAAATACTATATACTGTCCTATGTATACTACATATTTGAAAAAATAGGTACAAAAGAGTATCAAATTCTTTTTGTGACATAAATATGGCTTTGATATCTAAATCAGGGAGAGCATTAACAGAGACAGAAAACTATTGACAAATCTCCTAATTAATACTAATGCTAAAATTTTAAATAAAATATTATCAAGAAGACTACAGCAATGTATTACAAAGATCATATACTATGATCACGTGGGATTTATATCAAGAATGTACAGCTGGTTCGATATCAGAAAAACTATAAGCACAATGGACCATATAAAAACAATAAAAATCATATAATTATATCAATAGGTGCAGAAAAATTCTTTGACAAAATACAATACTTCTTCCTATAAAAACACTTGAAAGCATAACAATCAAAGGCATCTTTCTTCAAATGATAAGTCCTGCTATTCAGTTGTTATTTAATTGTCTGACACTTCATGACCCAATGTTAGGTTTTCTTGAGAAGAATTTGTTATTTCCTTCTCTAGGTCATTTTACAGATGAGGAACTGAGGCAAACATAATTAACTGACTTGCCCAGGGTCACACAGTTAGTAAATATTTGGTGTCAGATTTGATCTCACTAAGAGGAGTCTTTGTGACACCAGGCCTGGCATCCATTGTACCACCTAACTACCTCCAAAAAAAATCCAAATGTAAGTATTATCTATCTAAGAACAAGAAAAACATTATCTATAAAGGGGATAAATTTGAAGTCTTTCTAATCAGGAGCAAAGCAAGGATGTCCATTAATAGCACTATTATTCAATATTGTACTAGAAATGCTTGTTGCAGCAATAAGATAAAAAAAGAAATGGAAGGAATAAAAACTGAAGAAGCAAAATTATTTCTTTTTGCAGATAATGTGATGCTATAAGTAGAAAACCCTAGAGAATAAACTTAAAAACTAGTTAAAATAATAAAAAAAAAACTTTAGCAAAGTTGCAGATTACAAAATAAAACCACATAAATCAACAACGTTTCTATATACTGGCAGTATAAACCAGCAGGAAAAAAAATAAAAGGAAAAATTTAATTTAAAATAACTGCAGATGACATAAAATACTTGGAAGTCTTCCTGCCAAGACAAATACAGATATTATCTTAACACAATTACAAAATACTTTTCACACACACACACACACACACACACATAAACACACAAAGAAATCTAAGCATTTGGAGAAATTTTTAAATTATTCATGGGTAGGGTGAGATAAAAGAATAAAAATTACAGTTATATTTATTCAATGCCATAATAATCAAACTACTAAAGAATTCTTTTATAGAACCAAAAAAAATTGTAACAAAATTCATCTGGAAAACAAAAAATCAAGAATATTAAGGGAATTCATTTTTTAAAATGTTAAGTAAGATGGTCTAGTAATTATAGATTTCAAACTATATTACAAAGTAGTAATCATCAAAACAATCTGGTATTGGCTAAGAAATACAATAATGGATCGATGGAATAGATTAGGTACACAATACATAGTAGTCAATGACCATAGTAAGCTAGTGTTTGGCAAACCCAAAGTTTCAAGTTTTTGGTGTAAAAAAATCAACATTTGACAAAAATTTCTGGTAAATGGGAAAGCAATTTGGCAGAAACTAGGTAAAGACAAATATTTCACATTGCATACCAAAATAGGTCAAAATGAATAAATGATTTATACAATGTCATAACTAAATTAGGGGAGTATAGAAAAATGTATCTGTGACATTTATGGATAAGGAAAAAGTTTATGACCAAACAAAAGACAGAGAGGATTACAGAAAGTAAAATGGATGATTCTGATTACATGAAATTACAAAGCTTTTATGCAACCAAAGACAATACTGTCAAAATTAGAAAGAAAACAGAAAACTGTGGAGAAATTTATAATAACTTTCTCTGAAAAAGGCCTCTTCTCTAAAATATATAGGGAACTGAGCCAAATTTGTAAAAATGAGAGCCAATCCTGAGTTGATAAATGGTCAAAGGATACGAACAGTTTTCAGATGAAGAAATCAAAGCTATCAATAGTTACATGAAAAAATACTCTTAATCATTACTTATTAATGAAATGTAAATCAAAACAACTCTGAGATACTATATCCCACTTCTTAGATTACCAAAAAAACAATCCGGAGAGATTTTAGAAAAATTGAGCTGCTAATGTGCTGTTGGTGGAATTGCAAACTAATTTCAGCCATTCAGAAGAACAATTTGTAACTACTGGCAAAAGGCTTAAAATTGTACATACCCTCTGACCTAGCAATACAAATACTCAGTTTGCCTCTTTAAAAAATCAAAGAAAAGTGAAAAGAACCTATTTGTATAAAAATATTTATAGTAACTCTTGTGGTGTCATAGCATTGAAAGTTGAGAGGAAGGCCATTAATTGAGAACAAGTTGTGGTATCTAGTTGTGGTAGAATATTATGGTGCTGTAAGAAATGATGAGCAGGGTGGTTTTAGAAAAATCTAGAAAGACTTATATGCAAAGTAAAGTGAACAGAGTCATGAGGACATTATACACAGTAACAACAATAGTGTAAGGATGGAAGACTTAGTTCCTTGATGAAGACAATCATCCAAGACAATTCCAAAGGACCTAGGATAGAAAATAGTATGCATCTACAGAGAGAGAACTGAATTCTGAGGGCAGATTGAATCATACTTTTTAAACTTTATTTTCATTGTTTTATGTGTCCTCTTTTTACAATAAGGGTATTATAGAAATAGCATTGCTTCACATATATAATAGACATCAAAGTGATTTCTTTTTGAAGAGTGGGTGTGGCAGAAGGAAAAGAATTTGGAACTCATTTTTTCCAAATGATTTTCAAAAGCAATTTACATGTAATAAGAATTAATGAAATAAAAATAATTCACATTGTGAAAAGAATCAAGACCATTGAATCAGTTGATTTAATGATTTTTTTTTAAAACTTACAGTCTAATATAATATGATACACAATGGCCTGTGATCATGGCAAAGAAAAAACAGGGGAAATATTACGAGAAATTAGAGTAAGGAGAAGAGATTCTGCATGTACTATGTACATTTCTGTGTTTGAAGAGGAGTAGTATGGTCAGGGAAGGCAGCACGAAAGAGATTGCAGAAGCATCAAGCTAACGAGCCAAAAAAATCAAAGGTGCAATATTATTACTTAACCTTCAATATCTGCCTATATCTAGGAGATCCATCTCTGCTAAGAATATTGAATTAAGAGGATTATTATTATTATTAATGTTAAAATATTTGATATCAGGAGATTAAATTAGATGTTAGAATATTAAAAATTCTGGTGCCTTTATGGGAAAACCTACTTCTAAATACATATTTCAGCTTTACTTCACTAAGGCATTGAAAATCTATAAATTCCATAGCCTGACTCGGGGGGTGGGGGGGAAGCCCAATTGCTTTCCAAGGCCACTAATCTTTGGAGTGGCTAACCATGACAAAGAAACTCAACTCTGCCTTTTAATGTAATAATGTAATTACAGTAATGTCCAGAAAAAAAGGCAAACAAAAACATTTATCAGTGCAAAGAAATGAACCCAAATAAAATAATCAGAAGCAAGGATAATCTAGAAATTAGGATACCTAGAAGCCTATCTCTTTCGTGGTGATATTTTTTACCCATTACTCACTCTAAACAAAGCCCCCAGGGTTTTCTTTGTCTCTTCTCACAGTTCACTTATCTGTATTCATATTTCCCTCTGCTCTATTGCCCCAAACTACTTGCTTGACCCTAGAAAGTCACTTCCCTTGATAAGATGTCCAGAACTGAGGAGGTATGGTCCCATTGTATATCTCCCACAACTTGATCATTATGTCCTATGCTGGATACAGTTTAAACAAGTAATTGATAAGTGTCCAGAGGAGGGCAACCAAAACGGTAAAAGGTCTCATGTACATGAGGACCAGATCAAAGACTGAGAAAATTTACCCTGGATAAGAGAAGAGTGTGGTCATCAGAGCAACTCTCCTTTAGGACTTGAACTGCCCTATAGAAGATAGATTCAACTTGTTCTACTTGGTCCAGGTGGTAGCCTGAAGAACAAAGAATATGTAACCCTTTGTCAAAGATGTAAGGAAAGTCTTCTTCAGGAATATGATGTTCTAGACCAGGGATTGGCACCCAAAGGATAAATCCAAACCAGTCTATTTTTGGAACATTTTGTAGGATCTAGAATGATCACTCATACCTTTTAACTCTGAAAGAATGTGATTCTGGGGAAGTGGAAAGAGGCCTGGAAGATTTAATTTGAATTACATGATCTCACTATCTCTATATCTAGGGAAAATGACAATTTTTGTTCATTTGTTTCAGTCATGTTCAACTCTTTATGAGCCTATTTTGGGATTTTTTTGCAAAGCTACTGAAGTAGTTTGCTATTTTTTTCTCTAACTATTCTTACAGATGAGGAAACTGAGGCAAATAGGGTTAAGGGACTTGCCCAGAATCACACATCAAGTGTCTCAGGTCAGATGAGAACACAAAAAGGTAAGTCTCCCTGATTTCAATTCTGGTATTTATCCACTGTTCCACATAGCTCCCCATTGATGGCAATATGAATTATTAACAACAATAACTCTGTTTTTGAGACCACAGACATAAAGGACTTGAATGAAGAGATTAGATTTTCTCTAATTCCATACTTACTGAAGTAAAGACATGCTTCTCTAAATCACATTTAAAACATGTCCGTTTGCCTATTAAAAAGAATCTTTAAGTTTCCTGATAGAATGTTCTTCAAATAGTATACTCCTGTGCAAAAGGGTTTAAAACAGATACCATTTCATGATCTTCTCATAAAGCAGGAGCAAAAGAATCACAAAGGCCACTGCCTCTGATCAACCCAATCTGACTTCCAAGAATGAAAATGTATTCCCTCATTCCCAATAATGCTTTCTCCAATTTCTCTGTGAAACATGTCAGATCTGGAGACAAGCCAAATCAAGGCTGTGTGAGAAGAGTTAAGAGCCAATAGAGACATTATTTTTAATTATATTAAAAGCATCTTGTAAATTTCTCATCACTTATGCTGTAATTTCTCTTCATTAATCACTCAGCCTGGAACATTTGTAGTTTGGCATCCTGTGGCTGAAATCTGCATGTGATGCTGTCTTCCACAAAAGCAGCATCCCTCGGGAAGTAAGTGCTTATTGTGAGAGTAACAGTTTGTTGTATGGAAGAAAAGTCCAAACAAGATAAGGATGAAATGGTGGCAAAGTTGTGTGGCGTGAGTGATAATAAGTACCACCATCATTTATAAAAATGTAAAAACAATGTTTTTAATCAGTCTTTTAATGCCAACTACTCAGAATTTCAATTGACACAGAATAAATAGCTTCCCAAATATGGACACCAAGCAAAAGACATGAAAATCTTATGGAAATAAGATGAGATGTGTGTCATTTATTGACTTGTTGGATACTAAAGAAGGACTGAGGATGTTTATGTTGCAACTACAGAAGAGAGTTTATATCCTAATACTTTTATCCAATCACATAAATCACACAAATTCTATCCATCTGTACAATAGTCTGTAGAATACTTTATATAGAAGAAAAATAGTCCCAAGACTATTTATCCAAACCCCATTAAAGATGAGAAAAACTGGAATAAGATAGTAACAGCAACACCACACATTGCTACAATGTTTTCCTCATAATAAACTAGGAATTAAGGAATTGTTCCTACCATGTTATAGGCAAGGATTCTAAAGATCTTAGAAGTTGGACAACTTTTTTCCTCACACAGCTTATAGTTTCATCTACCAAAGAAACAGATCAAGAATTCTTGACTCCAAAGCCTTTTCCCAGCATGTGATTCATTAATGTTACTCCTTCCTATTCAAACAACAGAGTCCAGTCACATTTTCTATCAAGAGACCTGGAAAGTAGGGATGATTGTTTTAATGTGTAGAAAGTCAAAAGCAGGTCCTTCCGGGGGTGGAGCCATGGTGGTGGAGATCAGACAGGAGTCTCTGTAACCTCCTCTAACCTCCCCTCAAACCAACAACATATGAAGCCTCTAGACTGATTCTGAAGCAAAAAAATCCACAATATCTGGAGAACAACACGATTCTAGAAGAAGATACTCTGGAAGAACCTCAAAACAGGTCTGTTTTAATTGGTCAGGGGGTGGCCTACTGAACCCAGACTGCAGCGCAGGGAGACGGGGCAGGGAGCTGGAGCAGGGAGCTGGAACAGGAGTCGGAACAGGAGTGGGAGTGTTGTGCTTTTCACACACCTGGGAGTCTTCTGCGGGCCTCTTGGAACAATTTGTCCTGATTGTGGGCAGGTGGTTTGGAGGGTCTGCCTTTTGAGGGGGATAGATTGTGAACCATTGAACCCCTGATGAGTATTGTAACTAGCTGCCATTACACAGCACCTTAAAGCAATCAATCAAACAACAGGACTGATAAGCACCAGAAATAATTCAATCAGCGGAACTGCCCAGCCCCTGACATAATTCAATCAGCAGAACTGCCCAGTTCCTGAAATAACTCAATCAGCAGAACTGCCCCAGGGCAAATTAAAGCAGCTGTCCCACCTTTGCCCTAAACAGACCTCACACCTTTAAAAAAAAATGAATAAAAAACCAAAAAGAGCTCTCACCATAGACAACTTTTATGGAGAGAGGGAAGAACAGACCTCAAATCCTGAGGCCCCTAAAGGTAAAGCAACTCCAGAAAAAGCCCCAAAGAGAGACATAAATTGGTCTCCATGTCACAAGGCTTTCTTTGAAGATTGCATAAAAAATCTT
>JAJPUD010001097.1:127088-138762 GCA_023553655.1 Myrmecobius fasciatus
TAGATCTGATGTTTCTTGTGCAGTAAGATAACTATATATATGTATACGTGTATTGTATTTGTCATATAATTTATCCTATCTAGCATGTATTAGATTACCTGTCATCTAGGGATGGGGGGTGGGGGGAAGGAAAGGAAAAGCTTGGGAAAAAAAAGTTTTTTTGCAAAGGTCAATGTTGAAAGGTCACTCATATGTTTTGTAAATAAAAAGCTTTATTAAAAAATTAACTAAAAAAAAAAAGAAAGTCAAAAGCAGAGCCAGGAGAAGAATGATGATTGGCCAGCCTGAGTCTCTCACCAAAATGAAGGAACCAGGAGGAAGTAACCAAAGGGAGAAGGGGATACACATGGCTGAGGGATATTCCAAAGTCAGAAGATTTCAGGAACAGATGGATGTTCCCAGGTTAACAGGCTCTAGACACTGAGGGAAAACTTCGGGGTGAGCCACAGCCAAAGTCAGAAAGTCAAGAGCAAAACCAGAAGAGGAAAGAATTCACAAAATGTGAGAAGTCTTAGCTCAATATGGTGAATTAAAAGAAACAAAACTGAGAAAGGTGGGTGTGTTGGGATGGAAGAAAAGATATGAAAACTAATTGTATTTACTATTCCATTTTCTTTAATACTTCCTCTTTCACAAATTGGTGTATAGTAATATAGTAACTACCATAATGAGCCCCTCACGTCATTAAGGTTATCTCGAGGAATTGTCACAGAGTTATGATAGGTCTCTCACTTTCTCTTTGCTGGCTATTTGGAAATTTTACTTCTATAGTAGAAGCTGTAATGTTTTACAGACTACTGTACAGATGGGTAGAATTGGTGTCATTTATGTGGTTGGGTAAAAGCATTGGAATATAAACTATTTTCTGTAGTATGTATTTGAATGCATAAACCTATGAGAAAGAAAATAGAGAAAATAATATAGCAATATGATAAATTGTTTTTTTCAAAATATTCTGCATCCCCCTTAACAAGAATCTCATACTCTATGTGGTTATGTGTACCCACGTTAGAAATTCTTACTGTAGTAGAGTGCAGGTAAACCTTGGAATTAGAAAAACCTGGAGTTAAGTCATGACCAAGACTGCTAAGCTGTCTCAGCATGGGAACCCAAACAAATTTCCAAGACTATAAATTACACCCTGAATAGCTAAATGGGTCAGTGAATAGAGCATCAGTCTGAAATGAGAAGAACTTATCTTGCTGGGTTCAAATTTGTTCTCAAACACTTCCTATGTGTGTAATTCTGAACAAGTCACTTAAACCTGTTTGCCTCAATTTTCTCACCTATAAAGTAAGCTGGAGAAGAAAATGGAAAATCACTCCAATATCCCCACCAAAAAATACCCCAAATGAGGTCACAAAGAATCAGACATGACTGAAACAACTTAAACAATAAAATTACAGATGCATTCATGATATGCGTCCATGGATGGACTTTTCGCACTGTGAATTCCTGCCACAGATCAAAATCACAATCTGTGTGTTTGTGTGTGTTATATAATTATTATTTCTGCTTCACTTTTATTCATTTAATTCTAATCTTTTTCCATGGAGTTCACATAGAAATGGTCCTGGGACAAGTTGTTATACTTCATAATTCTTTCATATTTAATATTATACAAACTACAGCACAGATGAATAAAATGGTGCCTTTTTTCATCTGAATAAAACCTTTGGAGGATAAACTCATCTTTTTGCTGATCCACTGCAAAGCTCCTTTGAGACTACTTCAGGAGCAGATAAAATGGCAGACATGGTATCTTGTCACATCCCATTCCTACTTGCTTTTAGGTTTTTTTTTGCTTGATCTTCATATTTTGAAATCCTTTTTTTATCTATGTAGCCTGGGAATTGTGAATGTTTCTTATGGTGATATCTAAGAAAAAAAACATTTTTCTCCCTTTTTATGAGTCCGTATTATATGTGATTGTTTGCAGGCAACAGTTCTGTCTGATAACATTCTAATTCCAGTACCACTGATTATTTAAGTTATCAAAGATACTGGAAGGGTTGTTGTTGTTTTAATATGGAGGTCCTTTTGTTCCTTGATACATGAGAGATCACACTTTAGGTATAAAATTCTAGATACCATATCATATCATTTAATGTTTATCATTTTTAAATTTTTGCAGCTTGTAAATATGGGCTATAGTTTTTTCCATTTCCTTGGATAGCCTATAGATATCATTAAGTCCTGACTCCTTAAAGATAACCCAAGTATAATTTCTAGTGGTGATAATGTGGTCCTGAATCCAGCAATTCTATAAACAAATCTCTAAGATTTTATCATTGTTATTATTACAAATTAATTCTATTTTATAGAATTTAAGCATAAGCAGTCCTGGACAAGTTTTTGTCCTCCTATTATCTTCATATATTTAGTGTTTAATATGCTGTTGCACAGATGAATTTTTAAAATTGCTTTTTATAATTAAATGAGAGTTTTAAGATATAAACTTATCTTCTCTATAGACTTACCACTAGTAATTAATTATCACTGATTTCTTATTAATTTCATTATTTTTATTATTATCATTATTTTTTCATTATCCTTATAAATCTTAGTGGCTAGTATAAACAGTTGGTCTTCCATTATGTCCCTCACTTAATAATAGTTGGTCCTACTAATGACCTCTCCCGATTTTCCAGCTGTCAAACTATCAAAGGGATATGTTTTCAATCATGAAAAGCACCACATAATTTTTCCAAAGCAATCCAGCCAATTCTCCTGTTCAGTTTTCAGCAGATCTCATTGTCTATGCATAGTGTTTGTCAAAGATATATGTACTTGGGGACCAACTTGATGGGGTTTATATTCAATTGCATATCAGTTTTTCTAGCATAAGGTTAAATAATGAGAGCACTGAGTTTTGTTCACTTTCATGATTAAGGATACAATTCTAAGAACTGTGAGAATTGGCTTCACTTCAGAATGAGAATCAGAGACCCAGTCTTTGCTAGCTGTATAAACTGGGTGTTACTTTTCTAAGCTGTGCTTTTCCCTACTTTAAAAGGATTCCTCATTGCTCTACATTCCTGATATAACATTTATATGGAAATCACTTCAGTGTTGTTGAAATTCAAGCCATTGGTATGGTAGATGGTGGGCATAATCTGAATATTCATCATTGCTGATCCTTCATTTCTAAGCAAGTAATAACTATTTTAGAAATTTCCTTTGTCCAAATGGCAACAAACCTGGGTGCATATGACTGAGTCCAGTAGAAGATCCTCTAACGACTTCTATAAATCTACTATAAAGATGAGGAAGCTATTCTTAACTTATCCATTATGAAAAATGTTGAAATTCAAAGAAAACCCCAAAAGATTAGGGTTTCAGGCCAGTGTCATGAGATGTCTCAAAAAAATTTCCAGGCTTGAACCCATCTCCAAATCAAGAGGCACAGTTTATTATAATTGTAATGCCAATTGAAGTGGGCTAAGTTTCAAAAGAATTTAGCAAAGAACCAGAAGAGAGATCAGGAGCTTCATGTTACTTATTTGCTAATAATATGGTTTACAGATAGGTTTGTAGGGTAGCCTATTCACTATTGTCTCAGGAACTTTGTTATCACTGACCAATAGATTGTTTACTGAGAGTCAGCAATGTTTGTAGGATTATACATACTATAGTATTCCTAAGGCCAGAAGACTTAAGGATTATTGATAAACTGATTGTTAAAACAGTAGTATTCCTAAAGTCAGGGAGCCTCAGGATTGCTGCTATATTTCCTCTAGAAGCTACACCTTATGCACCCCCTCAAAAGGAAAGGATCCACCATACAGAAACACAAATGGCCCTGCTTGTCAGCTGAATTCCATTAGAGGAGCATCTTTAGCTTCAAGAGTCACCTGAGCAATATTTTTCTATGTCCTTCCTTGCTTTCCTGCCTTTGGAAATGATCTCTGTTCCATTGCAATGGAAACAATTCACAACTTAAAACTGACATTTTCTCCGGAAAATGCCTCTTACTTATGAGTACAAACCCATACCATAGGGAATTTATATCACTGTTCTCCTAGATGGTCTTGTGATTTTACCAAATCTGCATTTGTCCTCTTGGATTTAAAAGCTATATTATTATTATCTATAAAGTATTCTCATGTGAGCAAGATGAGATAGAGATAAAGTGCTAATGGCCTCATTATTTAACTGTATGCTAGAAAGACTATGATATGCAGTTGAATGTAAAGCCCATTGAGTTGGTCCCCAAGTACATATATCTTTGACAAATACCTTGCATAGACAATGAGATCGGCTAAAAATTGAACAGGAAGAAAATTGGCTGGATTGCTTTGGAGGAATTATGTGGTGCTTTTCATGATTGCGAACATGTCCCTGAAATTGAAGCCCATTATTATAATATTCTTCTAGTGATGCCGTTTGTCTACATAATATCAGTCTCCAAAGCATTAAAGTTTCAGGTCATTCAAAGGGCAAAAGAAATGTGCACAGTGGGGTTGAGTATGTTGCCAAATATAACCAGTGTAGAACTATGTAGGGGTCCTGAAAAGGAAATTGGTCAGTTTAAAACAAGAGTGAGACAAGGACAGCCTATACAATTCTTTTGTTTCACTTAATGCTAAAAGTAGAAAGGTAAGGTCCCCATAGGCAGATAAGTGGGACAGTGGATAAAAAAATGCCTGAAGTTAGGAAGACTCATCTTCCTGAGTTTAAATCCAGCCTCAGACACTAGCCATGTGACCTTGGACAAATCACTTAAGGCTGTTTGCCTTAGTTTCCTCATCTGAAAAATGAGCTGGAGAAGAAAATGGCAAACCACTTTAACATCTCTGCTAAGAAAACTCCAAATGGGGTCATGAAGAGTCAGACACGACTGAAACAACTTGAACAACAGGTGCCCAATATATTTGGTGGACATCTCTCTGCCTGTATTGGATTTAGGAGAAGACATGATCAAAAGTCACAAAGAAGGATAAGATAAATAGGTTGTGTGAGCCCCCACCAATATTTTTACTTTTTTAAATGTGTTTACTTATATTAGGCACCGGAAGAACATAAAATTTGTCACAAAGGTATTTTAAATGATAAGCAATATAATAACAGAAACAGTTTCCTTTCCCCATAAATCTGGATTTCACTTTTCCACAAAAACACACTCCTCTTTAGGGGTAAGAGAAGACCTGCATCAGAATCATGTATGTGGCATTTACAAATGGGGAAAAGAGATGGCAAAAGTATCCAGATGTAGGTATTAACATATAGGGAACCCTTGTGACCTAGAGAGTTATACACTAGCAACCTTTAAATTTGCAAAATCGCTGACATCTTCTATTAATGACTTCATATCACTCTCTGTTGAACTTTTTCTCTGCCAGTCATTTTATCTTTCATTGTTCAGTCATTTTTTATTTGTGTTTGACTTTTCACAGCCCAATTCAGGATTTTCTTGGCAAAGATTCCGTAGTGGTTTGGCATTTCCTTCTCTAGCTCATGTTACAGATGAGGAAATGAGGTATACAGGCTTAAGTAAGCCTCAGATTTGTCCTAGATTTAAACTCAGGAAGATGAGTCTTCTTGACTCTAAGTCCAGTGTTCTGGGTACCACCTAGCTGCTCTATTGTATCTTTGTTTCTCCTTTCTGTGGCATCTTGCTATATCCCAGTAAGCATCAAATGTGTACTCCAAATGCTTTGTTAGATAACTCTTTCTGCCATCTTCACCATCCACTAGGGACAATGGTGTGGTTAATAAATATCCCTCTTATAAAGAAGGATATAGTTCTTTTGTTTTTCTCTGTTAAACTTTCTTTAGTCTATTGAAGTTGTGCTCTAGCTACAGTTCTCAAATGCGGTACTATCAAAAGGGCTACCTACTCCTATGTTCTTTGTCAACTGGAAGTGTTATAACTAATAAGGTTCTACCCTATAGAAACAACCCAACTTTCTTCAGCCAGCCTTCTTTTTTAATCTCTTTGAAAGGAAATGCAGACCAAACTAAGATTTTTGTGGTTATTCAGTCATTTCAATCATGTCTGATCCTTCAAGATCCCACTAGAGGTTATTCTTGACAGATTCTAGCATGGTTTGACATTTCCTTCTCCAGCTCATTTGACAGATGAGGAAAATGAGGCAAACATGATTAAATGACTTTCTCAGGTTCACACAGCTAGTAAATATATGAAGCCAGATTTGAACTTATGTCTTCCTGACTCCTGACCCAATATTCTATCCACTGTGCCATGTAGGTGCCCAAATTGAGATTAATCCTGCCCTTTTTTGAACTGTTGTTTCACTCTTCTTTTAGGTGTTCTTTCTCCTCTTCTGTCTTGTGAGTATCTCATTCTAACTGTGATATAACTTATAGTGGGAAACCAATTTTAAGCATTCAGTCTTATTACCATATCTTATTGACATAAATGTCCCTAATGTTCAACGTCTTCAAACAGAAAAGAAACTGAAAAAAAAAGAAAAAAGATAAAAAGAAAAAAGAAAAAGAAAAGAAAAAAAGAAAAAAAGAAAAGAAACTGAATGAAACTGGTTGAAAAAAAAATCTGATAACCTTACTCTATATCCTCATATGTTCTAAACAAAGCATAACAGATGTACTCTCTAAGGAAGGCTAAAAGCTTGTTGGCTTTGGTCTGATTTTCAGCAACACAACACAGGTCCCCTTCCCCCCAGGTCTCTCAAAACTGCAAAGGATCTCATTGAAACACACACACACACACACACACACACACACACACACACACACACACAGAGAGAGAAAACCTGACTTTGATAACCTGTATTCCAAATCATTAAACTATTCCTTGGAAAATTCTGCATATGTCCATGTGTCCACTGAAATGACGTAGGGCATGATTAAATCCAAAGAGATAATAAATGTTAAAGAGCAAAGCAAGGTAATTTTAGAATATTTAGATTGTCTGTTTTCTTAGTCCATCTATTCCTGTTGGATCAGCTTTTCTTTGGATTTCTGAAGATGTACTCTTGGTGAAATAACCATAAACATAACTGTTTCCCTACTATAATAAGTCATTTTAGTTGATCAGAGAAAAGATGAAAATGTAACTAAGAGCAAAGAAACTGGCAAGTAATAATTGCTCTAGACCAAAAAGCTACAATCATTCTGATTTTATGAGATTTTGTTTTGTTCAGGCATTTTTTGGTCATGTCCAATTTTTGGTGACTCCATTTGGGGTTTTCTTGGCAGAGATATTAATTTACAATTTCCTTCTCCAGCTCATTTTACAGATAATGAAAGGGTTAAATAACTGTACCAGGGCTAGTATCTGAGTCCAGATTTGAACTCGGATTGCTAGCTCTAGACCCAGCACTCTATCTACAGCACCACTTAGACTAGTTTTCTTTCATTTGTGGGAAGGCTTTTTTGCAAACTATGAAGTGTACTAGACCCTGTGGGACACTACAGGACCAACAGATGAATTCATTGCTCTCCCTCTACTAGAAGAAATGAAGGGGGAATACACAAATGATCCCATACTGTAATACAGATCCTGAAACCAGAGGAGTCTCAGTTTCAATAGTGTGAAGATGCTAAGACGAAGGAAAAGTTATAAATGGCACTGCTCTCTCCAAGTCATCAATTTTCTCTTAATTAGTAAATCCAATGGCTTTTTTTCAGTCCTCATCCTTCTTAATCTCTCCTTTGACTCTTCTCTTTGATCCTCTCTAGAAGAATCTCATGATTCAGCTCTTTTGGTTCTCCTCTTACTTGTATGACTGACCATTCCTTCATCTGTTATGAGGGAATTAATTATATCTGATAACTGTGGGCAGTCCCCAAGACTCTGTCCTGAACCTTCTTTTCTCCTTGCTCTGAGATACTTCATTTAGTGATATCATTAGTTCCCATGGATTCAATTATCGTCTGTATGCAGATGATTCTCAAATCTATTTATCTAGCCCTGACATTTCTCCTGATCTCCAATCTCACCTCTCCAATGACCTATTAGACATTTCAAATTAGATGTGTTATAAACATCTTAAATTCATCATCTCTAAAGCTAAACTAATTATCTTTCATCCTAAATTCTCCCCTCCTCCAAACTTTATTAGTATCAATAGTATTATCCTCCTAGTCACTCAGTCTTACAACTTAGGTATCATCCACAATTGACTCTCACTATCACCTCCCATATCCAATCAAAGGTCAATTCCTGTCAGTCTTGCCTTTGAAGCATTTCTCTCCTCTGATACTGTCACTATCCTGATGTAGGTTCATTACCTCTCAAATTGTATAGAGAAAATGGATAAAATCTGTGTAGGTAGAGAATAAACATTACAATGCACTTTACTTATGTGCCAGGCACTGTGTTAAATGCTTTACAAATAGTATTTCTTTTGATCCTCACAACGCAACCTGCAAAATAAATATTATTTCTATGCTATATTTGAAGAAACTGAGGCAACCAGAAACTAAGTTACTTGCCCAGAACACACCTACAGTAAATGTCTGAGATCAGTTTTGAATTGAGGTCTTCCTGACTTCAACCTCAGTGCTCTATGGGTTATGCCAGCTAGCTGTTCCTGGGAGTTTGGGGAAGACTTTCTCCCCAGAAGAAATAACCTTAGAGATGAAAGAATTTGACCTTGATGGCGGGAAGAATGGTGGTATAAATAGAGTGTACTTTATTTGCAGTGTTCTTTATTATATTTATTTACAATCTGTACTTTATTCAACAACAGCTTGTTCTATCCTGAATTAGGGTTCCATTATCCTAGAGATTTCCTTCCCCACTAGTATATTTCAAAAAGACTAACTTCAGAGAAATGCATGATCCCACTAAAAATGAACCCAATCTTTGGTAACTCCTAAGACCCCAAGTTGAATGCATATAACCCCCAAATCACTTGACCACCTGTACTCAACTTCCCAAAATAGCTGAATAGCCTTACCTGAAAGGCTCCTTGTGGTATTTAAGGCTATGCAAAACCTATATATGTATGCATCTCCCTTTGTTCAGGGGTTATCATCCACCTCTCACCTGCTCATCAGCTGATGCTAATTTAAGTTTTTATCTTCTAGCCTTCCTTCTGATTCATTAGCCTTTAATCAAATGGGATAAAGTGGGGGAATTCCTTCTGAGAGCAACTTAGGACCTCTTGGTTAATGATTAATCTTACCAAAGTATGTCTGACTATATTCATCTCCTCCTTCATTCAACCAACTCCTTATTTCCTTCAGAATCAAATGTAAAATCTTCAGTTTGCTTTTTAAAATCTTCTATAATATAGACCTTTTCTACCTTTCTGGTCTTCTTATATGTTACCCCCTTCCCATGTGTTTTTTGATTTGGTAACAATGAAGGCCTTGATGTTCTTCACATAATGCACTCCATTTCCCAACTCTATGCCTTTTCATTGACTCTCTCATGCCTAAAATGCTTTCCCTCCTCATTTCTATTTTCTAGCTTTTCTGACTCCCTTCAAGCCTCACTTCTTGCAAGTTGTTTCCTAATTCTCCTTAATGTTCATGTAGTTCCTCTAAGGAGAATGTCCAATTAATCCAATCTATTGCTTATTTGTCTGCAGTTGTTCTCATTGTCTTTCTCATTGGATTGTGAATTCCTTGAGAGCATGGATGGCCTCTTGCCTTTTGCTTTTCTTTGTATCTCCATGCTTAGTACAATGCTGGCCACATTTCATGCCTCACCTAAGGCAATTGCTCACATGATAGTAAGAAGAAGCAATTCAAGAACACTTTCAAGGTCTTTCTGAAGAAGTCTGAAATTGATTATGTGACATGGAAGATGCTGGCAAAGGACCATCCAGCACAATGTAATTGCATCAAAAAAAAGGCATTGTGTTCTATGAGTAAAGCAGAATTTCAACAGCTAAAAAGAAATTCAAAATGTGCAAATTTAGAGAATCCATCTCAAATGTTCACATGGCCTATTTGTGCCCAACCTATAGAAGAGCATTCTGAGCTAGTATTGGTCTGATCAACCACAATCAGACACATTATTACTTGATTTTAACATAGTGATGTCACTTTGTCCTCTTCATGATTGAAGGGCAACAATCGTCCCAGTACTCAGCACACAGTAAACATTTGCTAAATACATGTTGACAGACTTTACCTTCATGGTAAACATTAATAACTATAATTCTAGGAAACAATTACTAAGCCCACAGCATTTGGTTTGCAGAACATTGCTAACCTAATGGGTCTGAGATGCTCCATGTCTATTTATCCCCTAAAACAATAGGTCACAAGACTTCATCAATGTGTTACATTTAATAATCAGCTAGGGATACAATTAGTTCAAAGGAAAGACATTTAATAATGTAACATAGGGGACAGCTAAGTGCACCATAATCCTAAAGAGAGGAAGACCTAAATTCAAATCTGGTCTCAGACACTTGACACTTACTGTGTGACTCTGGGCAAGTTGTTTAACCCCAATTGTCTTACCAAATAATAATAATTAATAATAATAATAATAATAATGTGGCATAAGAAGAAAAGCAATAGCAAAACATTTTCCCGTAGATCTATGGCTCAATTTCCTTTAAAGATACATAGCACAAGAAACAAAAATGAGGAGGCCAGGGCACACACTCAAAAAGGGCTGCATGTGCAGAATATGGCTGCCCAGTGTGCATGTATGGAAGCATATATACACTGGATGCACACATTGTAGGGTTTATACATGAAGAACACCTCATGCTTCCAACCCTATAGACCACTCAGATGGATTAGTGGTTTCATATCACTGATAGTCATTGGATATAGTCTTTGGCACAGACTACTCAGCTGGGTACTTGTCTCCAGTGAATGTTCTGAAAGAGAAGTGGTTTCTATTGATGCTTCTTGATTGTATTCTCCATCATATCCACCTCTGACTCAGTGAAATCATCTGCTTTTTCCTCAAGGAAGAGTAGGAGTGGCTAAACTTTCTTAACAAAGGCAGAAAAAACTCTAGTCCTTGGACCAACAGAAGGCATTCCTGTCTTATCCCTTCACTTTTGGATGCTACACATATGGACTACTTGTGCCCTACCTGTGGAAGAGCTTTCCAAGTACATATTGGTCTGATCCACCACAGTCAGACACAATGTACCTTGATTCTAACATAGTAATGTCATTTTGTTTCTATTCAAGGACAAAGAACAATAACTACTACCCATGCTCTCAATTATTTAGTAGATTTTTAACTTCAAGTACAAAACAGAATAGGAAGACTCCAGTTCACTATGGCCCTTAAGTTTTGTCTTTCCTTGGGATTTCTTGACATGGTTCTGAACCCAGACTTCTCCATCAGAGAACTCACCCTGACTTATGGTGATTTTTCCCTTTGATCCCCATAATTACTTTTTAACGCTAGGTTCCAAATCATACCATATCTATTTGTCTAAGAATTGCCAAACATTGCCGGAGGAGGGTTGGAGTCCTCTAGTTTGTTAAACCTTACATTTCTTTTGATCTCTTGTATAGAATAATGAATGGAGAGAACACAGGCTACCAAGTTCAGAAAAAAAAAGTACATGGAAGTCATGGAAATTTTATGATTTCATCAAAACTAATAACTATGCAGCAAAGAAGAAAATATGGAAAGTGAAACCAACAGAAAAGGACTATATATATATATATTAGATATATGTTATATATATATATATATAAAACAAGGAAGGGAGGGAAAAAGGAAGGAAGGAAGGAAGGAAGGAAGGAAGGAAGGAAG
>JAJPUD010001097.1:138862-154588 GCA_023553655.1 Myrmecobius fasciatus
AGGAAGGAAGGAAGGAAAGGAGGGAGGGAGGGAGGGAACAGAGGGAACAGAGGGAACAGAGGGAACAGAGGGAAGGAGGGAAGAAAGATGCAGAACTTCAGCCAATTCAGGAAGGTGACATAAAACTATATATATTATATATATATATATATATATATATATATATATATGTTTCTTGTTTTTTGTTCATTCATTTGTTTCTACCTCACTAAATACTAAGGATTTCATATTATTTTACCACTTAGTTTGTACATTTATTTGATTATTTGATTTTGCTGATGGTTATTACATTTATAATTTAAAATTTTATTTGATCATAGTCCTTACCTGAAAATAAATATATCCATGTGGACTTTGGGGTTAATGGGAGTCTTGAAAGCTAATTAACTTTGTAAATTATTTTTCTCTGTACTTTCCTTTCTGACTGAGATAGGGGGAAAAATCCTTTCTTACTCTATTACATCACAAGAGAAGTCTCCCTAGAGTTTGACTTGCCTGTGGCTAATCAAATGCTAATAGAATCTTTATGACTTTGTGTTCCACTTTATTGTGCTTGGCCAGCCCCAAACCCTATGTACAAAAATGACAGAGGAAATGAGCTACTTCATTTTACAAGTGTTATCTGAGCTCTAACAGAGACAGAACCAGATTAGGGAAATGTTTGGAGCTTGGATTGGTTCGCTATACATCCTCCTTTGGTATCTCTCAAGTATTTCTGGGCTATGTCCTATGGATACTAAGCTACAAATCCCAAGACCTGAAAATATTTTTCCTGGCTCATTTGGACATTATTTTTACAAAGCCATATCAAATGGGACTTTTTTTCAGTCAGGGAGCTATTATACAAGGTCATGGAGAAGCTTCATTAGTAATTAAACTTGGACCCCAAAAAGAACATGAATAGATTGCCAAGAGACTCATACACTAAACCAAGTAAGAGCTCCTCAGCAGCCTTATCTAATAAATTGGCTAGAAAAATTGGAGAGAATCTAAGCCAGCATAGAGCCAAGGTTTTAGGCATCTAGGGCTCAACCACTTCTTTTTTCTGTGTGCCCTGCTACTTTTCAAAAGTTGTTGCAAATTAGTTAGACCAAGCTCCTTCCCTCAAAGGAAAGATGATATATAGAAAGAAGAGGATACAAAGATTAATAAATATCCATTAGTACTTCCTGTGACAATACAGAAATTCAACAAACCTTATCATACTACTCTAACCTTATTAAGGTTGCTCAGGATTGGTATCTGAGATCTACTTTAAATTGAATTTGTTAAGAGTTCCTGAGAAGATGTAATGGAAAGTGTTTCTGTGGGGAGGGAAGCCAAGATAGCAAAGAAAAGGCAGAGAATCACTTGTGCTTTCCAAATCCCCCTCCAAACAACTTAAAATAATGCATCAAAATAAATTTTGGCGTGGCAGAATCCACAAAAGGACAATATAAAACTATTTTCTAACTCCACACAACTTAGAAGATCAGCAAGAAAGCTCCAACTGGGTTAAGAGCACAGAGTACACCCCCATCAAACCAGCAGAAGGCCTTGGGGATGGCTAAATCAATGACAGCACTAGAGAATTCCACAGCTTCTAATCCACAGAGGTTAAGGGGTCTGACAACTGAGCAGGAAGACATTAAAAGATCTTTTTGCTGGCATTGAGTACAGGACTCTGATGTATTGCAAATACTCAAATCTGGGTTGTAGTCCTGGATCACAGTTTCAGGGTGAGGAAGAGCACTAGCATACCAGAGTTTGTATCTGCAGGGGAGCAAAGATCCTGGTCAGAGTTCCAGAGTGGAAATAGTGTTTGTGGTTGTTTACAGATCAGAGAATAGACTAGAAGAGTAATAAACACATCTCTCATTAGATCACACTATCTTGGAAGAATTAAAAACTCACAGATCTCCACAATTATCTCTGAAAGCAGATGTACAAAACTCTGAAGCTTGAGACAATGCCCTCTTCACTCTGGTAGCAAAGCCCAACTGTAACTTAACATTAAAAGTCAATACATAGGCTGGAAAATGAGCAAACAACAAAAAAAGAACCAGACCATAGAAAGTTACTATGGTGGCCTGAGAGATCAAAATACAAATTCTGAAGAAGATAACAAAGTCAACACCAAAAGACTCAAAGAAAAATATGAATTGGCCTCAGGCCAAAAAAAATTACTGAAAGAAGTCAAAAAGGATTTTTAAAATCAAATTAGAGTAAAGGAAAATGGAAAAAGAAATGAGAATGATGCAAGAAAATGAAGAAAAACCAGGTCAAGTGGCAAAAGAGGTACAAAAATCCAATGATGAGAAGGACACTTTAAAAAGTAGAGTTGGCATAGCAAGATAACTGTAAAAATATGTACACACATATTTGATTTGTCAAGTATTTTAACATAATTAACATGTAGTATATTCCTGTCATCTAGGGGAGGGGTGGGGACTAAGGGGAAAAATTTGTAACAGAAAGCTTTGACCCTTGGGTCAGTGTTGAAAAATTACCCATACATATGTTTTGCAAATAAAAAGCTTTAATAAAAAATTTAAATTTAAAAAATAAAAAATAAAAAGCAAAGTTGGACAAATGGAAAAAATGTTCAAGAATTAGCTGAGGAAGAGAACTCCTTAAAAATCAGAATTGGACAAATGAGAAAAGAAGTTTGAAGAATTCCTTAAAAATTAGAATTGGGCAAGTTAAAGCTAATGAGTCCATGAAATAGCAAGAAACAATAAAACAAAATAAAAAATAGAAGAAAATTGTGAGATGATCTCATTGGAAAAACAACTGATCTGGAAAACAGATGCAGGAGAGATGATTTAAGGATTATTGGCCTGTTTGAAAGCCACCATAAAAAGGGGGGGGAGTATAGACATCATCTTTCAAGAATTTATCAAATAAAACTGCTCTGATATTCTGAAACCAGAAGGTAAAATAGAAATGGAAAAAAAAATCTACCAATCACCTTCTAACAGAAATCCCAAAATTAAAATTCCCAGAATATTATAACCAAATTCCAGAGCTCCCAGGTCAAAGAGAAAATATTGTAAGCATCCAAAAAGACAAAATTCAAGTATTGTGGAGTCACACTAAGGATAAGACAAGATTTACATCTTCTTCATTAAAGGATTAGAGGGCTTGGAATATGATATTATAGACAGCAAAAGAACTAGGATTACAACCCACAGTCACTTACCCAGAAAAGCTAAGTATAATTACTCAGAGGAGGAATGGATATTCAGTGAAATAGAAGACTTTCCAGAATTTATTATAAAAAATCAGAGCTGAATAGAAAATATAATTTTCAAATGCAATATTCAAAAGAAACATAAAAAGGCAAACAAGCAAATAAAAAAGAGAAATCAAAAAATTATTTAATAAGGTTAAACTCAACATTCCTATATGGGGAGATGATACTTGCAACTCCTAAGAACTTTCTTATTATTAGGTAGTTAGACATACCTCTGAGATTGACTAAGATGACTGGAAAAAATAATGAGGAATGTTGGAGGGGATGTGGGAAAACTGGGACATTAATACATTGTTGGTGGAACTATGAACTGATCCAGCCATTCTAGAGAGTAATTTGGAACTATGCTCAAAGCATTATCCAACTGTGCATACCCTTTGATCCAGCAGTGTTTCTACTGGTTTTGTATCCCAAAAGCACAAAAGTATTTGTGGCAGCCCTTTTCATAGTGGCAAAAAACTGGAAACTGAGTGGATGCCCATCAGTTGGAGAATGGCTGAATAAGTTATAGTATATGAATGTGATGCACTATTATTGTTCTATAAGAAATGATCAGGAGGATGATTTTTGAGAGGCCTGAAGAGATTTACATGAACTGATGCAAAGTGAAATGAGAAGAACCAGGAGATCATTGTATGTGGCAACATCAATATTACATACGATGATCAATTCTGATGAACGTGACTCTCCAACAATGAGATGACTGATATCAGTTCCAATGATTTTGTGATGAAGAGAGCCATATACACAAGAGAGAGGACTCTGGGAACTGAATGTGAATCACAACATAACATTCTCACTGTTGTTTGATTGCATTTTATTTTCTTACTCATTTTCTTTCCTTTTTGATCTGATTTTTCTTGTGCAAGAGAGAATTGTATAAATATGTTTACACCTATTGGATTTAACATATATTCTAACATGTATAACATATATTGGATTGCTTGCCATCTAGGGGAGGGCATGGGAGGAAAGAGGGGAAAATCTGAAACACAAGGCTATGCAAGGATCAATGTTGAAAAATTATCCATGCATATGTTTTGAAAATAAAAAGGTTTTGTAAAAAAAAAAATAGGTAATTAGGAGGAAACTACATAGAGGAAATAACATAAGTGTGACTTAAATATAATAGCATAATATCTTAAAAACAGCAATAACAACAAAATTGATGGGTGAGAGACTTGGAAAAGAGAAAAGGGAGAAGTAAAATGGGGTAAATTTTCCCACATAAAAGAAAGGCAAAAAAGCTTTTATAGTAGAGGGGAACATGGGGAAAGTAGAGGGAGTGCTTGAACCTTACTCATCAAAATTGACTAAAAAGGGAACAACAACACACTCAGTTTGGTATAGTAATGTACCTTACCTTATAGAAAAGTAGAAGGGGAAAGGAATAAAAAAGGGGCTCTTTTCAAAAGAAACATAAGAAAAAAACAAACAAAAAAGAGAAATCAAAGAAAAATTATTTAATAAAATTAAACTCAACATTCCTATATGGGAAAATGATATTTGTAACTCCTAAGAAGGAGGGGAAAATCTGAAACACAAAGCTATGCAAGGGTCAATGTTGAAAAATTATCCATGCATATGTTTTGAAAATAAAAAGCTTTTTTAAAAATTAGGTAGTTGGGAGGAAAATGCATAGAGGAAAGAAGATAAGTGTAACTTAAATATGATAGCATAATATCTTTAAAACAGCAACAACAACAAAATTGAGGGGTGGCAATGATGATAGAAGAAAGAGCAGACTGAGGAAAGTGGTAGTCAGAAATATAACACACTTTTGAAGATGGATAGGGTGAAAGGAGAGAGAAAGTAAGAAAAAACAGAGTGGGGGAATAGGATGGCAGGACATACACAATAATCATAATGTGGAAAAACCTTTTACAACAAGTTTCTTTGACAAAGGCCTCATTTCCAGCCCTTTTTGTAGTGGCTAGAAACTGGAAACTGAATGGATGCCCATCAATTGGAGAGTGGATGAATAAATTATGGTATATGAATGTTATGGAATGTTATTGCTTTGTAAGAAATGACCAGCAGGACGATTTCAGAGAGGCCTGGAGAGACTTGCATGAAATGATGCGGAGTGAAACAAGCAGAGCCAGGAGATCATTATACACAGCAACAACAATATTACATGATGATCAATTCTGATGGACATGGCTCTCTGAAAGAAAGAATTGTCTCAAATCAGTTCCAGTTGTTCACTGAAGAAAACCATATACCCCAGAGAGAGGGATATGAAATATGGACCACAACATAACATTTTCATGCTCTCTACTGAGGTTTGCTTGCATTGTGTTTCCTTTCTCTGATATTCTTTTTTTTCTTGTAGATAGGATTTTTCTTGTACAACTTGTCAAGTATTTCAACATTATTAACATGTAGTGGACTTCCTGCCATCTAGGGGAGGGGGGGACTGAGGATAAAATTTGTAATGGAAAGCTTTGTAAAGATCAATGCTGGGGAACTACCCATACATATGTTATACAAATAAAAAGTTTTAATAAAAAACAACAGACAAAGGCCTCATTTCTCAAATACGTAGAAAACTGAGTCAACTTTATAAGAATACAAGTCATTCTCCAATTGATAAATAGTCAAAGGATATGACCAGGCAGTTTTAAATGAAGTAATCAAAGTTATCCGTAGTCAAATTTAAAAAAACTCTCTAAATAACTACTGATATCCATATTAAAACAACCTTACCTGTCAAATTGTCTAATATGACAGAAAATGAAAATGACAAATGTTGGAGGGCATATGGGAAAATTGAGACAGTAATGCACTGTTAGTAAAATTGTGAACTGATTCAATCTTTCTGGAGAGCAATTTGAAACTACAGCCAAAGGGTCACAAAACCATATATATACCCTTTGACTCAGCAATACCATTATTAAGTCTCCCAAAGAGATTAAAAACAAAAAGGGAAAAGCACTTTATATGTACAAAAATGTTTATAGCAATCGTGATAACAAAGAATTGGACATTGAGAGAATGTCCATCAATTGCAGAATTGCTAAACAAGTTGTGGCATATGATTGTGATGGAGTACTATTGTATAATGAGAAATGATGAGCAGGAAGCTCTCAGAAAATCTCAGTATATGAACTGATACAAAGTGAAATGAGCAGAACTATTAGAACATTGTACATTGTAATAGCAATATTGTCTGATGATCAGTTATGAATGACTTGGCTTTCTCAGCAATACAATGATCTTAGACAATTTCAAAGGAATTACAAAAAGTTGAAGCATATTTTTTAAAAAGTCCTTTCTTTTTGATCTGTGTTTTCTTTCATAATATTAGTAATATGGAAACATGTTTTACATGACTGCACATGTATAACCTATATAACAAATTCTATGCCTTCTCAAGGACAGGAGAGATGAAGAAATGAGGGAGAATTTTGAACTTAAAATTTTAACAGTATTTTATTTTTTCAGATGCATGCAAAAATAATTTTCAACATACATACCTTTACAAAACCTTATGTTCCAACTTTTTCTCCTCTTCCTTCCATCCCTCCCATAGACAACAAGCAATCCAATATAGAGTAAGCATGTACAACTCTTCTAAGCATATTTTCACATTCATCATGCTGTATAAGAAAAATCAGGTCAAAAGAGAGAAACTACATTAGAAAAAACAAGCAAACAACAAAAAAAAACCAAAAAGGTGAAATTATTATACTTTGATTCACATTCATTCTCTATAGTTCTCTCTCTGGATGTGAATGGCTCTTTCTATCACATCTATTGGAATTGCCCTGAATCAATTCATTGTTGAAAAGAGCCAAGTCCATCACAGCTGATTATCACATAATCTTGTTGTTGTTGTATATAATGTTCTCTTGGTTCTGCTCACTTCACCTGGCATCAATTAATGTAAATTTTTCCAGGCATTTCTGAAATCAGCCTGCTCATCATTTTTATAGAAGAATAATATTCCATTACATTCATATACCATAACTTATTCAGCCATTTCTCAACTGATGAGCAATCATTCAGTTTCCACTTCCTTGCTACTACAAAAAGAACTGCTACAAACATTTTTGCATTTTTTCCTCTTTTATCATCTTTTTGGATACAGATCCAATAGAGATACTGCAGTATTTAAGAGTATGTAGTTTTAAACTATGCCTTTTGGGTATAGTTCTAAATTGCTCTCCAGATTGGTTGGTTCAGTTCACAACTCCACCAATGCATTAGTGTCCCAGTTTTCCCACATCCTTTCCAGTACTGATGATTAGCTTTCCCTTTTATCTTATCCAATCTGAGAGATATGAAGTAGTACTGCAGAGTTGTCCTAATTTGCATTTCTCTAATGTTCTCATGACTAAAAATGGCTTTAACTTTTGCATCTGAAAATTGTTGAAAAAAATATTTAAAAAAAAATTTTAACTTGAAATTTTAAAAAATATTAAAATTGTTTTACATATAATCAGGAGAAAGTAAAATATTAAATAAATAAGTTTAAAAGAAAAAAAGAAAGTATTTAAGTCAACTCTCTAGGAAAACAGAATATATGATTAATTTACTTATTGGCATTTTCCTCCTTCACTTGCTTAAGTCTAGACAATCAACAAAACAATGAACCAAGTCCCAATCTGTAGCATTTGACTATTTCTGAAATATAAATGTTCATAATGAAAATCTGAGGATCAGCTCTCAGGAGTCAGTCTGATCTGGCTCCAGCACAACCCTGGCTTCAGTTTCTTTTGTCTGCTTAAATATAAATCCATACAGTCACTAACAGCAGGGTGCCATCTAAGAATTGGCCTTTGTCTGTATGGACCTATCCTTCATGGAAATAATTGCATCTGGGCTTTCATTTCCCTAGCTCATCAAAGACAGGGACCAGTAGATTGAAACACAGAATTCCCATCTCTTCCTACATTCTGCTTGTGTGAATTAATATGTTTACAATTATTTTATTTGTTTTCAATAAACTTTAGAGTTGGATCAACTGAGTGAAAAAATTTGTCAAAATTGGAAGCATTTCTGGCACAGTACCTTAAATTCACAGATTATCATAAAGGAAAGGGGCCACAAGAAAAGACTAGCTATTCCATCCATTTTATGTATCAAGAAGACTTACAAAGTAAAAGTAATTTGCCAAAAGTTATACAGCAAGTGAAGGGGAGAGAGATTCAAAATTTCTGATTCAAAATCTCACAATCTTTCCACTTTACCATACTCTGCTTCCACAGATTGAGCATCTTTTGCCTCTTCTCCTTTCCTATGGATCATTACCCTATTCTTCTTCAAAACAAGCCTATCTGTGCTCTATTTCTCCATGGCTCTGCTCTCTCCTTTCTCAAGAGGTAGTTATCTAATAAACTAATCTGTCAAGGAATTTAGCAGTTCTTGATGGTATAACCAGTGGTTGGAAAGGGCATAGGCAAAGCAAAATCAGTTGCTTCCAATTTATCAGGTGTGCTAAAAGTACCTGGGAATTCCCTGAGTGATGAAATCCCTGATTTTTTCCAGGAGGTCATATTTGAAATGGAAGCATTTTGGTGCTTTGGGGATCATTGGCCAGGAAACAAAAAAGAGCTAGTGACTAAGTGTGTGTTTTTTTTTTTAAAGAAAGTGACTTTCCACCTCTTTCTTTCTTCCTTCTACTCTGCAAATGACATCGAGATTTCTTGTGAAGGATATGGAGATTGTGAGCCTTCTCCACTCTGGCAGTATATTGACTTTTGCCATATAAAATTTACAAGGGACTATTATTTCAATTAGGCAAGTTTAAACCTGGGTCACCACTTCTATTTCTTTTTTTCTTCCTTCCTTTCTTCCTTTTTCTCTTCCTCCCTTTCTTCTTCCCTCTTTTTTTATTCCTTCCTTTCTCCCTCCTTGCCTTTTTTCCTCTTTCCTTCCTCCTTTTTTTGATTTTGCTTGAACCTAGGTGATTAAACATGTATCTTATATTAGACCTGTCCAGATTTGGAAGTAAGCTTGTATCTTGGGGAAGCCTGGATATCCTGTATCTTTAATTGATACTGGCCATACTTAAAGATGAGTAACAATAACTACTCCAGTTCTGTTGGAGAAAACAAGCACCAGGCAGAAGATGAGCTTCAATCCCTGATCTCTATCACCAGAAGATTCTTACTGTGAGAAGGACAGTGCAGAGTTAGGGTGAAAAGTAATGTATCTATTCAACAGGCACAGAAAATGCTTTCTGTTCTGACATGTTTAAACCTCAACTTTCCATCTAAGAGTAAGAATAGATATTTGTTGTTTAGTCATTTCAATCATGTCCAACTCTTCATCTGGGGTTTTCTTGGAAAACACAGTGTAATGGTTTATCATTTCCTTCTCCAGTTTATTTTATAGGTTAGGAAACTGAAACAAAACAGGTAAAGTCTCTTGCTCAGGATCACACAGCTAGTAAATATCTGAAGCTAGATTTGAACTCAGGTCTTCCTGACTCCAGACTCAGTGCTCTAAGTGTAGATATTATCTCTTTTTTTTAACTTATCTTTTCTTTGTCCATGAATGCTTTTGAGTGCTTTTATTTTGTATAGATAATGTAAATACCTGTCCCACACCTGATTAAGAATGAACCTTAAGCTCCTTTGAGTTCCTTCTTTTGTGGGGACCTTGGACATAAGCTAAAGCAAAGCTTTAAGTAACAATCCCAGCAGGTCAAAATGGAGTTGTAAAAATACAGAATATAAGAAAAAAGACAAGTGTATAAGACAAAATATACTCCCTCTCATTAGAATGCAAGCTCTCTCAGAACTGAAGCTGTTCACTGTGAACATAGATCCAGGGTAAATGAACTCTTTAGTGAGTCCACTTAATGGAGAAAGGAAAGGGATTAGTAACCCAGCTCCTTGCATAAGTATATATTTTTAAAGTAAATTAACAGGTCATCCTATCCAGTGATATTTGCATGTTAATAAGAAACTCATGGATATATATATATATGTGTGTGTGTGTGTGTATGTGTGTGTGATGTGTGTACACAATCATACACACACACATACACACACACACACATATCATTTTAGTTCAAAGGAATGCTCATTTCCAGTGGCACATATTTCAAGAATTACATAGAATTATGGGGGAAATGGAGCTATGTTGGGAGATAGCAACAGACCTTTGATTATCCCTCAATTTTTTTCAAAAAGGAAGCTATTTATAAGACTAACATTTATATAGTGATTTAAGGTTTACAGTGGACTCACATTTGTCATTTTTAAAAATCTTACTCAACTCATGATTCATGGCCCTCTTCAGGATGAATATTATTATTATTGTTGATAGTAACTGTGGCTCATATTTACATGGTACTTTTAGATTTTACAAAGCTTTTCATTCACAACCACCCTGAAAGGAATTGAGAGCATAAAAACAATCTTCCTTCTTTCTCTGAAGAGAATATGAAGCTCAGAAAAATGAAGAGACTTGATTAAAATTAGGGAGCTAAGTGTCATTGCCAAGAACTGGACCCAGGTCTTCTGGCTTTGAGCTCAGCTGCCATACTCTGAAGCTTGGAAGAAAATCTCTTAGTTTCTAAAAGCTTAATGACCTCTGGAGTACCAGGCTAGAAGCCAGCCCCAACTGGAGAAACATGGAGTCAAGGCAAGAGACCCAGCTCGAATATAGCCATACATCAAAGCTGCTTCTCCTTTATACTTTCCCATTCAGCACAGATGAGACACACAACACAAGATTGAAGGTCAATTGATATACATTAGATTAACATTAACAGCTTTTAACCATCAATTTGTACTAGAAAAAAAAAGAAGAAACTTCAAATAAGAGAAAAAAGAAAGTCAGATCAGAAACTTTTTTTTTACAAATAACACATACAGGAAAAGAAATCCAAAATAATCCAAAGATTTATTATAATCAGTAGTAAATCAGTAGAGAACTGGTGTTTCTATTCTAGAGTGATTCTGGCAGTGTTCTTTTGAATATCATATTGTGGCAGACATCTGTTCTCCCTCAGTAGTTGACATTTGACTCTCAAAATGAGGAGCTCTGAAATTTGGTAATATCCAGGACATAACCATCAAACTAGAAACATGCTTTCCTCAGTATTGTTAATCATTCACTTGCACAGAAAAAGAAACAAAAAAGGAGAAAATAATTAGGAGATTGAAGGACTCTAGACTTGGGTTTACCTGGGCAAGAATGCGTCATCCAATGCTCTGTGGCAAGTGGTCATTGCTGCTGATGGAAAAAAAAAGAGAAAGTGAGTGAGTAGGAGAAGGAGAAAGAGGAGGAGGAGGAGGAGGGGAAAGAGAAGGAAGAGGAGGAGGAGGAGGAGGAGGAGGAGGGAGAGAGGGGGGGCCAAAACATGAGGTGGAACTCTTTCTCTTTTCCATCAACTGGTCATTTAGTCAGAGAACTTTTGTTGTTGTCATTTCAATCATGTTTGACTCTTTGTGACATCATTCAGAGTTTTCTTAGCAAAATATTGCAGTTTATTTTACAGATAAGGAAACTGAGGCAAACAGAGTTAAGTGACTTGCTCAGGGTCACAATAGTTAGTAAGCATCTGAGGCTACATTTGAACTCAGTTCTTCTTATCAACTCTACCACTAAAAAGTTTTTAGTAAGTTCTGTGTATCAGACATTGTGTTAAAAACATTAAGGAACATTTGTCACTTCTTCTGTTTCTTCTGTTGTGTCCAACTCTCCACAATCCCATTTGGAGTTTTCTTAGCAAAAATACTGGAATTATTTGTCATTTACTTCTCTAGAGCATTTTTCAGATAAGGAAACTGAGGCAAACGGGATTAAGTGATTTTCACAGAGTCACGCATTAGTAAATGTCTAAGGCTAGATTTGAACTCACAAAGATAAATCTTCCTGATTCCAAAAGCATTGTCCCTGATCTTAAGGAGTTCACTTTTTAATTGGGGAGACATCTAAATAATTAGAAGAAATGCTATACACAGAGTAAGTTGCATGGCAATCTCAAAGGGAAAACCTTTGGAATCCAAGAAACTAGGAAAAACCTTTTCTAACCTCCTCCCAATAAAAGTCTTGTCCAGCCAGGCTTCAGTCAGATGATCAAAAGGAAATGAAGTTATCTCTTGATTAATAAAAGGAGTCCAAGATTTGCGTCCCTCAGCTAAGATCTATCGTGTGTATGTTGAACTCCATAAGAATCCACCAAATATAGGAGGTATTCCTTTGATCATCCCTGCTGTAAATGAACAGTCAATAAATGGCATCCATACTGCACCAGGGCCTTATCTACCCTCTTGGAGTAAATCCAGATTGGTGGAGTAGGACTTATTAGGAAGTCAACTCTTTGAGAAAGAAGCAAAGGGAAGAGAATAAGCATTTATATAGTAAGTATCTGAGAGTGATTTTCTTAGATTTTCTTAATTCTAGACCCAGCACTTTATACAGTATGGGGAAAGGAAGGAGAGAAAAAGGAAGAGAAAGGGAGAACTATTTCTGAATCCACAGTGCCTGCCCCATATTGTAGGCTAAATAAATGCTTCTTTATTAGAGTCTCTCCTTGGCATAACCAATCAATGTTGCAATAGAATTGAGTGATTAATGTCCATTGATTTTGATGCATCTATATTTTCTTCTTTAAAGACTGGGGTTTGAAATGTGAGATTGTATGCCTACTAGGCAAAAGTGATAATGCCTTCATCTTCGATGATTTCATTAAAAAGAAATGAGTCTCCATTATATAAGATAAGAGACCTTCAAAAATGTTCATGGAAGAAAGGGGGAAGGGAAGGAGAAGAGGAGAAAGAAGAAGGGAAAGAAAAAGAATAGATTTGAAAAGCATTTTTTCTTGAAGATAATTATACTAAGGGCAGCTAGGTGGCACAGTAGATAGAGCACCAGCCCTGAAGTCAGGAGGATCTGAGTTCAAATTTGGTCTCAAACCCTTAACACTTCCTAGCTGTGTGACCCTGGGCAAGTCACTTAACCCCAATTGCCTCAGCAAAAAAAAAAAAATATTATTATTACTACTACTACTACTATTATTATTATTATTATTATTATTATTATTATTATTATTATACTGGAATTAGCATCATCACTTTACTGTTTTCCTCGTGTAACTAACCCTAGATTTGCCTAGACCTAGTGCAGTTTTCCTGAAGGATAACCTTGAGGTATTGTTTGCTGCATACACAGAAGATGTGATTCCATAATGCCTGAGAGACCTCTGAGGACATATCACACATTCATAGTAAGCATATACTCAAGAGGGAAAGTTTGAGAGAGAGGATTGAGAGAGAAGTAAACTTGGACTTTGGAACAAACAGGAGGTCTTGATGCCAGACAATGAGGAATTTATCCCCAACATGTCCCAGAATTAGTGCTTGTGATCCTGAAGACTGCCAAGAGAGGACTCCCCTTGATGAGATCATTCTATTTCTCTTTGAGGAAGCTGAGATCTAATTTCACTCCCACAAAAAGATCTCTCTTACTCTGATGCACTCATCTCTCTAATTTGTATAATTTCTGTTTAATATTTACTTTGATAAAGAAATTAGCTATTGGGGGGCAGAGCCAAGATGGCGGAGTGAAAAAGTGACTCTCTGCATCCTCCTCCGATCTTCTCTCAAATCAACAATAAAATAAGCCTCTGAACTGATCTTCAAGTTAACAAATCCAGAAATATTTGGACACTGCTTGCTGATATCTCTGAAGAACTTCATATCAGGTTTGTCTAACTCGGACAGAGGGATAAACAGAAGACTCCGGTATCAGAGGACTCCAGTGTAGGCTGGAAGTGAGGGTGGGACTCAGCTCAGCTCATCGTGGCAGAAACTCCAAACTCCAAATTCCAAACACCTGGAGTTTATCTGAGGCACTCGAGGCACTCGGGACACTCGGCGCTGATTGGGAGAGGTGTTCTGGCAGACTTGCCTTGTTTAAGGAGTAATTTGGACTTAGTCCTAGCCCCCACCGGCCCAGCACCTTAAGTTAATTCACCCAAGTGCCCCAGGGCAAAGATCTTCAGCTGCCATTTCAGCCGCCGTTTTTTTTTTCCTACCTTAAAGAGATATCCACGATGTCTAAAAAAATATGAAGAAGCAAAAGAGAGCTCTTACCATAGACAGCTTTTATCAAGAGAAAGAAGTGATGACCCCAGATCCTGAGGTTCCTTTAGACAAAACTCCAAAGGAAGTTATTAAGGACAATCACTGGTCACTTTTTCAAAAGGCCTTTCTGGAAGATTGCGTAAAGAACCTCAAAAGAGAGCTGGAGGATAAATGGGAAAATAAACTGAAATCAGTGCAAGAAGGATATGATGCCCTGCAAAAGAGATATGAAAAAGACACCAATTTATTGAAAAATAAAATTAGTGAAGTGGAAAAAGAGTGCTATGAACAAAAAAATTCAATTGGCCAGTTACAAAAAGGAGCTTAAAAAGGTAACTGAAGAAAACAACATTTTAAAAATAAGAATTGAACAAATTCAAGTAAATGACTCAATAAGACTTCAAGAATCAGTCAAACAAAAACAAAAAAAAAGAAAAATTAGAAGAAAATATGAAATATCTCCTAGGAAAAACAACTGACTTGGAAAATAGATCTAGAAGAGACAATATAAGGATTATTGGACTTCCTGAAAGCCAGGATGAAAAAAAGAATCTAAACACTATCTTCCAGGAAATCCTGAAAGAAAACTGCCTTGAGATTGTAGAATCAGAAGGTAAAATCACCATTGAAAGAATTCACCGATCACCTCCTGAAAGAGACCCCAAAATTAAAACCCCAAGGAATATCGTGGCTAAATGTCAGGACTATAGCACCAAGGAACAGATTCTGCTAGCAGCTAGAAAGAAACAATTCAAATACTGAGGATCAATAATTAGAATTACACATGATCTGTCAGCCTCCACATTGAAGGATCAAAGGGCCTGGAACCAGATATTCCAAAAGGCAAAGGAACTTGGATTACAACCAAGAATAACCTATCCAGCTAGAATGAGCATTATCCTCCAGGGAAGAAGATGGTCATTCAAGGATATAGGTGAATTTCACCTATTTCTAATGAAAAGACCGGATATGAACAAAAATTCGACATCCAAACATAGAACTCAAGTGATGCATAAAAAGGTAAAAAGTAAAGGACTCTTGAGAACTTTATTTTTACTATGGGGATACTTAAGGTTTGGGGGTATAATTAACTAGATATTACTTTGATAATATTAAAAAGAGAACTAGAGAAGGAAAGGTTGTCATACTGGGGAAAAGAGGGGAAAAGTGGTAAAATAAGATCTAAAAAAAAAGGAGGAAAAAACAAGGTAAAATCTCTTGAAGAGGCAAAGAAAACCTAATATAATTGAGAGAAAGAGGGGAGGGAGATGAGCATTGTGTAAATCTTACTCTCATCAGGTTGGGCTCTAAAAGTGTATATCAGACATTTGATTTCACATAGAAACTTGTCTGTTGCTAGAGGGAAGTGGGAGGGAAAGGAGGAAAAGTAAGGGATAAACTAATAGAAGGGAAAATAGAAGAATCAGGGGAAAGGAGTAAAAA
>JAJPUD010001097.1:165205-180134 GCA_023553655.1 Myrmecobius fasciatus
CTCTCTCTCTCTCTCTCTCTCTCTCTCTCTCTCTCTCTCTCTCTCTCACACACACACACACACACACACACACACACACACACACACACACACACACCCTATATGACCATTAGGGGTCTGATCCCTCCATCTCTAGCTCTACCTTTAGAGAAATATATCATGGAGGGTAAGAGGAAAACCTTTGTTCCAAATTATTCACTAAACAATCCATCATGTACTTTATTAATAATAGTTGATATTGACATAAATCTTTAAGATTCATAGTGTATTTAGTGTATATTACTTCATTTGATCCATGGTCTCATAGCTAATATATGTCAGAGCCAAGACATAAGCCCTAGTCTTTGTGACTCCAATGTTCACCTACTATACACCATGCCATCCTGTTTTTCATGGTTCAACAGATGTTGCTATATCTCCATTTTATAAATGAGGAAACTGAAGCTCAGGGAGATATTTGCCAGGATCATTCAACTAAGAAATTGTTGGTGATGATATTCAAATCTAGGTCTTCTTGATTCAAATCCAGGAAGAAGTAGGGTTCTTTCAACTGTATCACATTGCTTTTCATGAAATGATGAAGAAAACATGACTTCTGGAGTCAGTCTATCCAGTTTCAAAGATTCTCTATCACTTATTACCTATATAACTTCATTGCCTCCCCTTTTTCCTCTCACTCATTTCTCAACTCCTTGTAATCTCATCACTCCACCAAAATGGCTCTCACCAAAATTACTAACAATTTCTAAACTACCAAATCCAATAGTCTTTCCTCAGCCCTCATCTTCCTTGAACTCTCTGAAGTCTTTGATACTGTGGACTCTCCTCCCTTCTTGAACACTTCCTCCTTTGAGAAAATCCTAGGAGACAGAGTGAAATGGTGCAAAAAGCACTAGATCTGAGAATAGAAGAGATGTATTTGAATTTCAACATAGCTGCTCACTGCCTGTGTGACTATGGGCAAATGACTTGGTTTCTTTGGGTTTCACTTCCTTGACTCTAAAGTAAGAACTTTAGATGTGCTTAAAGTCAATATGAGTATTACAATCATCTAGTAACCTAAATAATTGCCCCTCCTTCTCATCTGTCACAATGTGTTTTTACCTTTTAAATGTTTTCCCCATGGTGACTAATTTAAATTGCTGTGTGCAGTTTATAGTACTAAATCATTTTCATGCCAAAAGAAAAAAATAAGCCATGGTTATAGAAATATTACTTATAGCTTCCCAAGGGCTCACAGTCTGTATCCTCCCAAGTAGGACTAATTTCTCTTCAGTCTACTATTCTTGGGAAATCTCTGGTTCCTATATTCAAGTCTTTATTCTTAGAGGGCTTTCACAAAATTGTTTATTTGTTAGAGAATAATTTTCATTTACAAAAAAGTAAGGAATGATTTAGACAAACTTTGGGAAATCAATGTACCATAATCAGAAAATTTTAAGTTTATAAAACCAAATAAACCTCAGAGATAATATTGTGCAATTGGTTGCTGACTTAGAACTACCTGTACAATATACCCAACAAAAGAGAGTTAAGCTTTGGAATGAAGACTTTAACCCATGGCTCAGGAGACACACTCCATTGCAGTTTGGGACAGCATTTATAACTGGAAAGTTTTTCTTTAGACCAAACTTTAATCCACTGTTCTACAACTCCCACTATTAATTTTAGTCATGCCTGCTGAGGTCATACAGAAGTAATCTAAACTTCATCCACATGACAACTCCTGAAATTCTTAAAGATAAATATGATGCCCCTTCTAGATAAGCTCTCATAGAGGTTGAACATCTCCTGGGTTTTTTTTTTAATTTTTAAATTTTTAATTAATCCTCATCTGACAATCTACAGGAAACTCGTAAACTGGTTGCCCTCTCCTGCATACCTTCCAATGTTTCAATGTACTTCCTAAAGTATATGGCACCTTGAATTAAACTTTGAACTCTAGGTGATACTCATGATATTCCAGCTGTAATCTGCCCATGAAAGAATACAGTAATTCCCATAATTCTGGACACTACGCCTGTCTGAATGCAGGCTATAATCCAATTAGGTGTTTTAGCATCCCTATCATACTAATTACTCATTTTGTACTTGAGTTCAAAACTACTCAATTTGAACTTGAGCTCAAAATTACTCATTTTGAACTTTGAGTCTATTTGCATTCCCAAATTTTTTTCCAGATCAAATTTCTACCCAGTCACATTACCTTCATGGTACCTCACATGTTTAGGTTGATGTTTAAACTCAATAGAAAACTTTGCCTTTTGCTCTATTATATTATATCTTATTAAAATTAGATCGAAATTCCAGTTTATCAAGATCTTTTCGGGTCCTGTCATTTAACATGTTAACTATCCTTCCCAGGGTCATTGTAAATTTTCCTTAATTTAGTATCTATCCTTTTACCTTGAATAAATGGATAGATTTTTTTAAAATGTTGACTAGCACAGGATCAAGGACAGATCACAGTATCATACCACATCAACCACTTATATATTCTTTAATACTAACCAGTCAACCACTCCAAAAATCTACTTAATTGAATTGTTCTGTGGATCTTATCTCCACCTTACCCACAATAAAAGCATGAGAGAGATTAAATTTTTTTTTGCTGAAATCAAATAAATTATATATGAAGCATTTTCCTGATTAGTAACCACCTGAAAGAAAGAAATTCTTCTAATTACCCCATAAAAGAAGTTATTCTGACATACTCTGTTCTTGATGAAGCTATGTTCGCTTGTCATGATCATTGCTTTCTTTTCTGTGTTTGATTTCTGACAAAATTCTGTAATATATTTTGAAAGACATAGATAGCAAAGTCAAACACAGTGACTTATAATTTCAAAATATTTGCCACTAACCAGTTCTTCATCATCTATCATATTCTCCATGGTCTTTCAAAGATCACTAATATAGCTCAATAATCATTGTGAACAGTTCTTTCAGTATTGTAGCATGTAACACATCTGATCTTATTCATCAAAGGCAACTGAGCAATTTTGTTCTGTTTTTCCAATACAAAGATCATCATTATCATTTTTTTTAAAATGAACTTAAATAAAAATTAAATAATTCTAAATTCTCACCATTCTATTTTAAAATAAGTTTTTTATTGATATTTTCTGTTTATCACATCACCATAGTATCCCATGTATCCCTCACCCTCTCAGAAAGCCATCCCATATAGTATTATTTTAAGGAGAGAAAACAGTCAGCACAAATGATTGATTTATTGAAAGAGTCTGGAAAAATGTCCATTGTTTCATCTATTACCATTATCCCTGTCAATCTTAATAAGCAACTATATCTCTTTGATTTTGTTGTTGCTGTTTTAGCTTTCTTGGAGAAAACATGAGACACAAATGAGCAAAAAATGGTCACCTTTTACTTTTCTCAGTTCATTCTTAGTTTTAACACTATTTTGACTATGCTTATATGGTAGCATACCATGCTTTTGTAGTCAGTATTGTTATTTATTTAGAAATATCATTTGGATCCAGTCAGCAGATAATGCCCATGTCAATCCACTGTTAATTAAGATCTAACCACTTAATGCTGTCTGTCTGTTAGCTATTCACATTCCCACCTGTTGGTTTCTTAGTTTTCCTTTAAGATTCAGTGTTATTTCAATATTCATTGTGTACGTACCTCTATTCCACACAAAGTCAAATTTAGCAATAATTTAATTAGATTAGGCAATAATGTAGTTAGAGTAAACCTAGGAAGTATATCCATATATTCAAAAAAACAATATTTCATTCTTCCAACCTTTCAAGTGAAAGACCACCTCCTTCAGGCTAGAAATCAGTCTTTCCTCATTGGCTTCATAAGCTCTCATAGCTTCACATAGCTCTCAAAAAGAGTAAACCTAAAATACAAAATTCCATGGACAGTTAATTTATATCAGGTTCCCCATCACAAAATGGGGGAATACTAAGGAACAATGGTATAATCCAAGAACAAAGCATGAGGGTGTTATGCTTTCAGATGCCACTGACCCTTACTGTTGCCCATCAACCAGGGAGGTAAAGAGGAAAAATGGGGTTCTGTCCAGATGCAAAATTCTGGCAAGTGGCTACAATGCCTTGTTCACCACCTTAACCTTGCCTTCATCTTCAATTTATTACTTTTCTTATACATCCATCTTAGCTTCTTTAGATACTTCCCCCTTTTTCCTTCTCTTTTTGTCATCAAAATATTGTCATTGAGAGCTTTTCATTCCTTTACAGCTGACTTTCTCCACAGAATTTAACTAAGTCTAGACAATTAGGAAAGCAATAAATCAAGACCTGATGTGTATGTTCTGCCAATTTCCAGAATGCAAATACTAACATTAAAAATTATATATATGTATATATAATGTATTTTCAGAGCCAAATTTCTTTTTTCTATTCATTGAGAAAGCAAGAAATACAATACTGATTTTATATATAAAGTTACGTAATGTTTCAATATTAACTACATTGCAAAAAAAAGCAAGAAAAATAAATATGCTTCAATCTGCACTCTGAATCCATTATTTCTCTCTCTCTGGAAATGGATAGCAATTTTTATTGTAAATCATTGGAATTGTCTTGGATTATTGTATTGAGCAGATTAGCTAAATCTTTTACAGTCAATTATTGTTACAATGTTATTGTTATTCTGTATAGTGTTCTCCTTCTTCTTCTTACTTCACTTTCCATCAATTCACATAAATCAAATCACAATTCACATAAAATGACTATCCTGTTCACCATTTATCATAACACAATAGTATTCGAACATAATCACATACCATAGTTGTCTCCTCTTCATTTCCAATTCTTTGCTACTATAAAAAAAAGGCACTGTAAATATTTTTGCATATATGGGTTCATTTCCTTTTCCTTTGATTTTGTTGAGCTACAAACCAAGTAGTGATATTCCTGGGTCAACAAAGAATAATCACAGTTTTCTTCCCTTTTGGAAATACCTATAAATTGTTCTCTAAAATGATTGGATCAGTCCACCTGAGAGTCTCCATTTTCTCACATCTCCTTCGATATTTGTCATTTTTCTTTTCTATCATGGTTGACAATTTGATGAGTATGAGAGGGTACATTGGGAGTTGTTTTAATTGACATTTCTCTAACGATTAGTGATTTAGAGCACTTCATATGACTATTAATAGATTTGATTTCTTCTTCTTAAAACTGCCTATTCCTATCTTTTGACTATTTTTCAATAGGGAAATGGCTCTCATTTTTATAAATTTAACTTAGTTCCCCATATATTTAAGAAATAAGATCTTTCTCAGAGAAATTTGCTGTAAAAAAATTCCCACCATATTATGCTTTCTTTCTGATTTTGATTTTGTACAAAAAGTTTTAAATTTCTTATAATCAAAATTATCCATTTTACCTCCTATGATTCTCTTTTTTTCTCATGAATTCTTTGTTTAATCACTCATCTTACAGCAAAAAAAAAAAGCTAATTTGCTTATAATATTACCCTTTATCTCTAAATCATGTACCCATTTTGAGCTTATCTTGGTATATGGTGTGAGATGTTGATTGATATCTGTGCTCTCAAAGTTAATGGTATAGTTGTCCTTACTGCCTCAAAGGCCCATTACTAGTATTTCTGTTACATGGGTTCTTGATTGGCCCCTACCCTAGTGTTGCACATCTCTCCTTCTGACCTCCTAAATTCTCTTGGGTTTGAAAAAGTCTCATTCCAATCTTTTGTCAGCTTTGTTGCTCCAGAATTAAATTTGAGATGTTATTTTCAAGCATTTTTGGAGAAGAATTGAAAGAGCTCAGTTTTGGTGTTTTTTCTACTCCTCTATCTTGGTTCCAGCCCCACCAAGTCCAACAATTGATTCCCAAGAGCCAATATGAGCTGTTTCCAGCACAGCCATGAATATGACTATCTTTTTCTTTGAATACTTCAAAATATGTATCACAAAAGCTAATATATGGCAGATTATGCCTTTCTTTATTCCCTATCCCACATCCTAAGGAGTACTCACTTTCTGCCAAGTACCTCCTGTACTCCCTATAGCAACTAGGTTGCTCTTGCTGGTTAAAAAAAAAAGTGAAAACTGTTTGCTCTAACTTTTGAAAAAATAAATATTCAGTAAGATATCAATAGAGCCTATTCATCGATTTCCTTTTGTCAGAGGGACTTTTGATAAATATCAGATAATCGAAGCCCTCAATTAGCACTCTACCTTGCCTCTATTCCAGATTACTGATCTATTTCTTAATCTCTTATCCATACCATCCAGGCTATCAGTATAGACCATGATATCCATTTTGCTGGTTGCAACTCTTGAAGAGAAGCCTGAGATAAGTTGGTGAGGACACATTTTTCATAAGATTTTTAAAGAGCAACCATTGCTATAAAAGAGGATTAGTATACTTGGCAAGACATATGGATATGTCCTTACAATCCCCTCATTAAAAAGATAAACAAGGAATTTTATAATGAGTCTTTCAATAAATTGAAAAATAAGGAGGGCCTGCATACACATGTACAGAACATATGAAAAAAATTAAGGTTAAAAGAGTTTACAATATTTTTTTAAGGAAGGGAAATTAACAGTTCAAAACAGTTCACTTAATAGACCCACAACTAGGAAACAAGCTGAAAAGGCACCATTTGATTACTTAAAGAAAAAGACAGCAATCTATATCCACAAACATCATTAAGTCCACTTAGACTGAAAGGCCAAATAAAGTTAATATAAGATTTATGAGATTGACTCTTCAATGACTCAACAATGAGGATATTTTTTCTTTCTTTAGAACTGATGGGATTTTAGTCTAAAAGGAAACTTTAGTATCCTTCAAATGTAAGATCAGTGTTCTTTCTAATTTAACAAGTCATGTATGTCATAAAGTCTGCTTTCTGCAGACTGGAGAAGAAAATTTGATGAAGAAAATTTCATAGCATTATGTGTTGATTGACCTTCACTTCTTGCTATGCCTCAAGAAAGATCATTTTGAAACTTTGCAAGGAACTAAACATATGCACTTTGAGTGCCCTGAGGCATATGGCCAGCCTGTTGATGCTGATGCACAGGAAATAAGGATTTATTACAGACCTGCTGTCATTATGGTCTCACCCTTGACTCCCTCCCTGCCTCAAGCACTTCGTTCAAATGTGTATTTTCCAGATCATGGAGCAAAGCACTTGGGGAGGGGAGAAATATACTAATAGCTTTCACAAACATTGGGAAATTCATCCCATGCAAAAATACTTGCTCTCATTCCCACAGAAATTCTGTCATTGTAATTGTGCAAATTTGCATTTTCTTTATCCCAAAATATCTCTCTTCATAAGTTCTCTATTACCATGGAGGTCACAACCATCCTTTCACTCACACAAGCTCACATCCTAAGTGCTATGCACAACTTTCACTCTCTCTCAACTCCCATATCCAATCTGTTATTAAAGCTGGCCAATTATACTTTTATAACATCTCTATCATATCCCCCTTATCTCCTTTGATACTGCCACCCTGCATTACCCCACACATGGACTATTGCAATATTCTTCTGGGTAAGTCTGCCTGCCTCAACTCTCTCCCTACTCTAGTCCATCCTTGACTCAAGCTGAGAGTAATCTTTCAAGAACACAAACTGACCATTTCACCTTCCTAATCAATCAATTCCAGTGGCTCCCTGTTGTCCCTAGCATCAAATAAAAAAATCCTGTTGGACTTCTGAAGCCTTCTACTTGACCCCTTCCTAACTTTCCAGGCTTCTTACTCCTTATACTGCTCCCATCCCCCAATACATGCTCCTTGATCTAGTGGTATTGGTCTTCCTAAAGTTTCTGGAATCTGATACTTCCAACTCTTGCCTCCAGGTATTCTTCCTTACTATCTTTCAAGACTAGGAATTGCTCACATTTTCATCTCTGTCTCCTAGCTTCCCTATCTTCAAATTTCAGCTGAAATCCTATCTTCAGCAAGAAGTCTTTTCAATCTTCCTTAATTCCAATGCTTTCCTTCAGTAAGTAACATCCAATTTATCCCATACATATTTTGTATATACATTATTTGGATGTTTGCTCCCTATTAGACTTTGCTTCTTGAAATCAAAAACTCTTTTTTTAACCATTTCTTTGTATCCCTAGCGTTTAGCACAGAGACTGGTCCATATTACAGTGCTGATTTATTAAATAATTATTTATAAAGCTCATTATTATCTCTTTCTACATCCTACCATCAATATAATCCCAGTATCTCCCTTGCCAAGACCTTGAAAGTTATAGATGGGTATCAATCATCTCCATCAGAGAATGGGTGAATGCAAACCACCAGTCCCATTGGTACACACATGATAGATTGCTTCCACCAGGAGATCTCAGGTATTATCCTTTGAGAAATTCAGAACTGAAGATAGCTACTGCATAGCATAGCTATAAAAGGTTCATCCAGCAAATCTAGGACTTCAAATCAATTATCATCTGATCTGTGTCATGCAATACATTACACCAGCTCTTTAGACAATGATTTACACAGAAGTCAGCATAGAGCAGTATTCTCTATAAACTCTGTCCTAGAGACCAGGAATCTGAGTTTCCATCACGACTCAATCTCTAAGTCACTGTGTGACATTTGTTCTCTCTCTAGTCCTCAGTGTACTATAAGAAGTGAGGAACACAAAATACAGCCTGAGACATATATTTTTTGAACATGATCAATGCAGGAATTTGTTGTGCTTGATTATGTATATTTGTTGTGAGTTTTTTCCTTTCTTTTAATAGGAGTGGTGAATGAGAAAGAAAAAAATAAATTATTATTAACTAGAAAAGTAAAATAATTTTTAAAGTCTACAACTTATCATCAGTCAATATTATTTAGCACTTAATATATGCCAGAGACTGGGTTAATGACTATGTTTATAAAACAAAAAGGAAAAGTACCTTACTTTTAAGAAGCTTACATTTACCATGTTTACAAGTACAAAAAGAAACAGCAAAATATTTAATTTGCAGAAATGAATAGTAAGTATCCATTTTCCCAATTGTGACACATCCTCCTTCTTTCATAAAAATTGGGGATTCCAACATCATGTCTACACAAATGAAGAGGAACAGGTTTTTGTTTTGTTTTGTTTTGTAATGTTTTTTCTCTGTAACTGAAGTTTTATCAAGAGACCTGTCTGGTGTCAGGTATTACCCTGTTTGCAATTATTCACTAATCCAGAAAAAAACTAAATTCTTTCATTTGAAAGAAACTCCCTCTCATCAGTCACTTACTTTCATGAAGGAACAAAGCCCAATGGGAAATAGAGTTTTTATTCTCTTTCAAAAGAATTCATGTTTGAGCAAATGGCAATCTGGTAAATGGCGTCTTTTTCCACATCAGCCATGTCTTTTATATCCATCTTTAGTAGTCTTAATTTCCAGGTAAAGAAATAATAATCAGACATATATGTTCGGGTGGCTCAGTCCTCTGATATTTGAAGTCCTTATGCCCTAGCCCCCATTCCTACATTTCTAGTCTTTTTATACTTTACTTCCCACCACATACTGCTTAATCCATTGGCACTGGATTGTCTCCCAAACAAGACATCCATTTTTTGACTGCAAGTATTTACTCTGACCATCCCTCAAGACTAGAAAACTCTCCCTATTTATCTCCACCTATTGACTTCCCTAGCTTCCTTTTAATCACAACTAAAATCCTACCATCTACAGGAAGCTTTTCTACATCCCCCTTAATCCTAATGCTTTGTCTCTATAATTTCCTTTTTAATCTGCAATTTGTATGTATTTATTTTCAAGTTCTCTCTCACATTAAATGGTGAGCTCTTTTAGGTCAGAGACTGTCTTTTGACTTCTTTTATATCCTCAATGTTTAGCACACTGCCTGACACATAGTAGGAGGTTAATAAATGTTTATTGATTGATTGATTGATTGAAGAATTTTCCATGGAACTGGATATGTATGTTTGACCTCCATAGGAAAAGCAGAGATGTTATGGACTTTTGCTAGAAAGCATTGATAGGGGCAGCTAGGTGGCACAGTGGATAAAGCACCAGCCCTGAAGTCAGGAGGACCTGAGTTCAAATCTGGCCTCAGACACTTAACACTTCCTAGCTGTGCAACCCTGGGCAAGTCACTTAACCCCAATTGCCTCAGCAAAAAAATAAATAAATGAAAAATAAAAAGCATGGATAAAATCTGATAGATATGTTCTAGACATAGAACAACATCTCACAGTGTATAGTAAAATAAAGTCAAATAGGTATATGATTTAGATATAAAGGATGATATCATAAACAAATTAGAGGAGCATAGAAAAAATTTTGTCAGATCTTTGAATAAGGAAACAGTTTATATCTGGCAGAGAGTAGACACAACTCTCTGTGACCTTCTCTGACCCTCTCTCAAACCAATAGCAAATTAAGCCTCTAAACTGGTTTTGGAGTCAAAGCACTCACAAATATTTGGAGCACAAAACATTTTTAGAAGAAGTTACTTTGGAAGAACTTTAGAACAGGTCTGTTTCAAACAGGCAGGGGAACAGTCTGCCCAGCCCAGACAGCAGCGCAGGGGAGATCAGAGCCAAGATGGGGCCAAGAGTCAGTGTTGCAGTTTCTAAGCACCTGGGAATCTTCTGTGAGCCTCTTAGGCTACTCTGTCTTGGTTGCAAGCAGGTGTTTTTTGTAAAAAGGTAGATTGTAAACCACTCAACCCGGGAAGGACACTGGACCTTGTGTCAATTACCCAGCAATGGAAATCAATCAACAGAACTGCCCCAGGGCAAATTAAAGCAACTGTGGCTCCTTTACTTTGAACAGATATCAAGCCTTAAAAAATGAATAAAAAAAACAAAAAGAACTCTCACCAGAGACAGCTTTTATGGAGAGCAAGAAGAACAGACCTCAAATCCTGAGGTTCCTAAAGGCAAAGCAACTCCAGAGGAAGCCCCAAAGGGAGACATGAGCTAGGCCCCATTTCACAAGGCTTTCCTGAAAGACTACATAAAGAATCTCAAAAGAGAGTTAGAAGAAAAATGGGGAAATGTAATGAGATCATTAAAAGAAGGAATGACAAAAATGGGAAAGGAATGCAATGAACAAAAAAATTCAATTGTCCAATTACAAAAGGAGCTAAAAAAGGTAACTGAAGAAAATAATACACTAAAAATTAGAATTGAACAAATAGAAGTGAACGAATCAATAAGACTTCAAGAATCAGTCAAACAAAAACAAAAAAATGAAAAAATAGAAGAAAATATGAAATATCTCCTAGGAAAAACAACTGACCTGGAAAATAGATCTAGGAGAGACAATCTAAGGATTATTGGACTTCCTGAAAGCCATGATGAACAAAAGAACCTAGATACTATCTTCCAGGAAATCATGAAAGAAAACTGCCCTGATATTTTAGAATCAGAAGGTAAAATACCCATCAGAAGAATTCACTGATTACCTCCTGAAAGAGACCCTCAAAATCAAATCTCCAAGGAATGTCTTGGCTAAATTTCAGGACTATCTCATCAAGGAAAAGATATTGCAAGTAGCTAGAAAAAAAAAAAATTCAAATACCGAGGAGCCACAAATAGGATTACCCAGGACCTAGCAGCTTCTATATTAAGGGATAAAAGGGCCTCGAATCTGACATTCCAAAAGGCAAAAGAAGTTGGATTACACCCAAGAATAAGCTATCTAGCCAAAATTAGCATTGTCTTCCAGGGAAGAAGATGGACATTCAATGATATAGGTGAATTTGACCTATTTCTAATGAAAAGACCAGATCTGAACAAAAAGTTTGACCTCCAAAAACAGAACTCAAAAGAAGCATAAAAAGGCAAAAAAGAAAGAACTCTTGAGAACTATATTTCTATTATGGGTATACTTAGAGAATGTGGGTAAAATTTTATTTTACTTTTATAATATGAAAAAGAAATTGGAGGTGGAAATGGGATCACACTGGAAAAAGAAGGAAAAGGAGGTAAAATAAGGGAAATTACATCTCATGAAGAGTCAAAGAAAACTTATTATAATTGCAGGAAAGAAGGGAGGGGAATGAGCATTGTGTTAAACTTACTTTTATCAGATTTGGCTCTAAGAGAGAATATCAGACATATTTGGTTTCACAGAGAAACTTGTCTCACTTTATAGGGAAGTGGGAGGGAAAGAGGGAAAAGAAAGGGAAAGACTAATAGAAGGGAAAATAGAAAAATTAGGGGAAAGGTGTAAAAAAGGGGAGGGGCTCTAAAGGGGGAGGACTGTTTAAGGGAGATAGTCATCAAAAGCAAAATATTGGGGAGGAGGGAAAGGGGAAAAGAAAGAGAAAAACATAACTTTGGGTAAATAAGATGGCAGGAAATATAGGATTAGTTATTTTAACTGTGAATGGGATGAATTCTCCCATAAAACATAAGTAGATAGCAGACTGAATCCAGTCTGCCAGAATCCAACAATATGTTGTTTACAAGAAACACATCTAAAGCATAGAGATACATATAGAGTGAAGATAAAGGGCCGGAGCAAAATCTATTATGCTTCAGATGAAAAAAAAAAAAAGCAGGGATAGCAATCCTGATCTCAGATCAAGTAAAAGCAAAGATAGATCTAATTAAATGAAATAAGGAAGGAAACTATATTTTACTAAAGAGTGCCATAGATAATGAAGCAATATCAATACTAAACATATATGCACCAAGTGGTATAGTATCCAAATTACTAGAAGAGAAATTAAGAGAGATGCAAGAATAGACAGCAAAACTACACTAATGGAGGATCTCAACCTTATTCTCCCAGAACTAAATAAATCAAACCACAAAATAAATAAGAAAGAAGTTAAGGAGGTAAACAAAATGTTAGAAAAGTTGGGTATTATAGATCTTGGGAGAAAATTGACTGAAAGCCATGATGAAAAAAAAGAATCTAAACACTATCTTCCAGGAAATCCTGAAAGAAAACTGCCCTGAGACTGTACAATCAGAAGGCAAAATCACCATTGAAAGAATTCACCGATCACCTCCTGAAAGAGACCCCAAAATTAAAACCCCAAGGAATATTGTGGCTAAATTTCAGGACTATCACACCAAGGAAAAGATTTTGCTGGCATCTAGAAAGAAACAATTCAAATACCGAGGATATATAATTAGAATCACACATGATCTGTCAGCCTCCACATTGAATGATTGAAGGGCCTGGAACCAGATATTCCAAAAGGCAAAGGAACTTGGATTACAGCCAAGAATTACCTATCCAGCTAGAATGAGCATTATCCTCCAGGGAAGAAGATGGTCAGTTAATGATATAGGTGAATTTCACCTATTTCTAATGAAAAGACCAGATCTGAACAAAAAATTCAACATCCAAACACAGAACTCAAGAGAAGCATAAAAAGGTAAAAAGGAAAGGACTTTTGAGAACTTTATTTCTACTATAGGGATACTTAAAGAATGGGGGTATAATTAACTAGATATTACTTTGATAATATGAAAAAGAAAACCAGAGGGGGAAAGGCTATCATATTGGTGAAAAGAGAGAAAAGGTGGTAAAATAAGATTTTTTTTAAAAAAGGAAGTAAAAATAAGGTAAAAGCTCATGTAGAGGTAAAGAAAAAACTAATATAATTGAGAGAAAGAAGGGAGGGAGATGAGCATTATGTAAACCTTACTCTCATAAGTTTGAGTTGTAAACGTGTATATCTGACACTTTTAGTTTCACAAAGAAACTTGTCCGTCGCTATAGGGAAGAGGGAGGGAAAGGAGCAAAAGAAAGGGATAAACTAATAGAAGGGAAAATAGAAGAATCAGGGGAAAGGAGTACAAAAAAGGGGAGGGGATCTAAAGGGTGGTGGATTGTTTGGGTGAGGGGGTCATCAAAAGCAAAGTACTGAGGGGGGGAAGGGAAAAAGGGGAAAGGAAAGGGAAAAACATAACTTGGGTAAATAAGATGGCAGGAAATAAAGAATTGGTTATTCTAACTGTGAATGTAAATGGGATGAACTCTCCCATAAAGCAGAAGCGGATATCAGGCTGGATTGAAAATCAGAATCCCACAGTATGTTGTCTACAAGAAACATATCTAAAACATAGTGACACATATGGGATGAAGGTAAAATGCTGGAGCAGAACCTATTATGCTTCATGTGAACAAAAAAAAAGAAGGGGTAACAATCCTTATCTCAGATCAAGTAAAGGTCAAGATAGATCTAATCAAAAGAGATAAGGAAGGAACTGTATTTTATTAAAGGGTACCATAGATAATGTAGCAATATCAATAATAAATGTATATGCACCAACTGTAATAGCATCCAAATTCCTAGGGGAGAAATTAAGAGAGATGCAAGAAGAAATAGACAGCCAAACTATACTAGTGGGGGATCTCAACCTTGCTCTCTCAGAATTAAATAAATCAAACCACAAAATAAACAAGAAAGAAACTAGGGAGGTAAACCATTTCTTAGAAAAGTTAGGTATGATAGATCTATGGAGAAAATTGAATGGAGACAGTAGGGAGTTTACTTTTTTCTCAACAGTCCATGGAACTTATACAAAAATTGACCATGTATTAGGGCATAAACACCTCAATATTAAATGCAGAAAAGCAGAAATAGTAAATGCATCTTTCTCAGATCATGATGAAATAAAACTCACATGTAATATAAGGCCAGGAGAAAATAGACCACAAGTTAATTGGAAATTAAATAATCTAATCCTAAAGAATGAATGGGTGAAAGAGGAAATCATAGACACAATCAATAATTTCATCCAGGAGAATGACAATAATGAGACAACATACCAAAATTTGTGGAACACGGCTGAAGTGGTTATAAGGGGTAATTTTATATCTCTAGATGCTTACTTGCATAAAACAGAGAAATAGAAGATCAATGAACTGAGCTTACAATTTAAAAAGCTAGAAAAAGACCAAATTAAAAACCCTCAAATACCAAATTGGAAATTCTGAAAATTAAAGGGGA
>JAJPUD010001097.1:190134-371496 GCA_023553655.1 Myrmecobius fasciatus
TTAGCTAATTTGATTAGAAAAAGGACAGAGTAAAATCAAATTGTTAGTCTCAAAAATGAAAAGGGAGAACTTTCCACCAATGAAGATGTAATTAGAACAATAATTAGGAGTTATTTTGCCCAACTATATGGCAATAAATTTGATAATCCAAATGAAATGGAGGAATATCTACAAAAATATAGATTTTCCAGGTTAACAGAAGAGGAAATAAATTATTTAAATAGCCCCATTTTAGAAAAAGAAATAGAACAAGCTATAATCAGCTTCCTAAGAAAAAAATCTCCAGGGACAAATGAATTTACATGTGAATTCTACCAAACATTCAAAGAACAACTAATTCCAATATTATATAAACTATTTGAAAAATAGGGAAAGAAGGAATCCTACCAAATTCCTTTTATGACACAGATATGGTACTGATAGCAAAACCAAGTAGGGTGAAAACAGAGAAAGAAAATTATAGGATTTCCCTAATGAATATTGATGTAAAAATCTTAAATAAAATATTGGCAATGAGATTACAGAAAAGTCATCCCCAGGCTAATACACTATGACCAAGTAGGATTTAGATCAGGAATGCAGGTCTGTTTCAATATTCAGAAAACTATCAGCATAATCAATTATATTAATAACCAAACTAACAAAAATCATATGATTATCTCAATAGATGCTGAAAAAGCATTTGATAAAATCTAACACCCATTCCTATTAAAAACACTAGAGAGTATAGGAATAAATGGACTTTTCCTTAAAATGATCAGTAGTATGTATTTAAAAACCATCAGCAAGCATCATATGTAATGGGGACAAACTAGAATTATTCCCAATAAGATCATGAGTGAAACAAGGCTGTCCACTATGACCATTACTATTCAATATTGTATTAGAAATGTTAGCTTTGGCAATAAGAGAAGAAAAAGAGATTAAAGGAATTAGAGTAGGTAATGAGGAAACCAAATTATCACTCTTTGCAGATATGATGGTATACTTAGAGAACCCCAGAGAATCAACTAAAAAACTACTAGAAACAATTCACAACTTTAGCAAAGTTGCAGGATACAAAATAAATCCACATAAATCATCAGCATTTTTATATATTACCAACAAAGTTCAGCAGCAAGAAATACAAAAAGAAACTCCATTCAAAATAACTGTCGATAGTATAAAATATAGTGGTGGAGCCAAGATGGCTGAGTGCAAACATGACTCTCTGTGATCTCCTCTGAACTTCTCTCAAAACAACAGCAGATTAAGCCTCTAAACTGATTTTGGAATCAAAGCACCCCTAAATATTTGGAGTACACACATTCCCAGAAGAAGTTACCTTGGAAGAACTTCATAACAGATCTGTTTCAGTTGGGCAGGGTGACAGTTTGCCAAGCCCAAGTGGCACTGTAGGCAGGGCAGAAAGCGAGGTTGGGACTCAGAGCATGTCAGTTTCTAAGCACCTAGGAAGTTTCTGTGAGCCTCTTAGGCTACTCTGTCTATGTTGCAAAAAGGTGCTTTGGCAGATCTGCCTTTTTTTTTTTTTTTTTTTTTTTTGCTGAGGCAATTGGGGTTAAGTGACTTGCCCAGGGTCTCACAGCTAGGAATTGTTAAGTGTCTGAGACCAAATTTGAAATCAGGTCCTCCTGACTTCAGGGCTGGTGCTGTATCCACTGTGCCACCTAGCTGCCCCCAGATCTGCCTTTTATAAAAGGTAGATTGTAAACCACTGAGAACCCCGGAACTGGCCCCAATTGCCCAGCACCAGAAGTCAATCAGCCGAACTGCCCCAGGGCAAAGTAAAGCAATTGTTGCTCCTTTGCTTTGAACAGACCTCAAGCTTGAAAAAATGAATAAAAAAACAAAAAGAACTCTCACCACAGACAGCTTTTGTGGAGAGAGAGAAGAACAGACCTCAGATCCTGAGGTTCATAAAGGTAAAGCAATTCCAGAGGAAGCCAAAAAGGGAGACATGAGTTGGTACACATTTCAAAAGGCTTTCCTGGAAGACTACATAAAGAATCTCAAAAGAGAGTTAGAAAAAAAAATGGGGAAATGAAATGAAATCATTGCAAGAAGGATATAATGTCCTACAAAAGAGATATGAAAAAGACACCAATTCACTAAAAAACAAAATTGGTAAAATGGAAAAAGTATGCAATGAACAAATTGGTCAATTATAAAAGGAGCTAAAAAAAGGTAACTGAAGAAAATAATACAGTAAAAATTAGAATTGAACAAATAGAAGTGAATGAATCAATAAGACTTCAAGAATCAGTCAAACAAAAACAAAAAAAAACAAAAAAAATAGAAGAAAATATGAAATATCTCCTAGGAAAAACAACTGACTTGGAAAACAGATCCAGGAGAGACAATTTAAGGATTATCGGACTCCCTGAAAGCCACGATGAAAAAAAGAACCTGGATGCTATCTTCCAGGAAATCATGAAAGAGAATTGCCCTGATGTTTTAGAATCAGAAGGTAAAATAGCCATCAAAAGAATTCACTGATCACCTCCTGAAAGAGACCCCAAAATTAAATGCCCAAGAAGTATTGTGGCTATATTTCAGGACTATCGCACCAAGGAAAAGATATTGCAAGCAGTTAGAAAGAAACAATTCAAATTAGAATCACCCAGGATCTGTCAGCTTCATCCTTAAAGAATTGAGAGGCCTGGAGTCAGATATTGCAAAAGGCAAAGGAACTTGGATTACATCCAAGAATAAGCTCTCCAGCTAGAAAGAGCATTATCTTCCAGGGAAGAAGATAGACATTTAATGATATAGATGAATTTCACCTATTTCTAATGAAAAGACCAGATCTGAACAAAAAGTTTGACCTCCAAACACAGAACTCAAGAGAAGCATAAAAAGATAAAAAGGAAAGAACTCTTGAGAACTATATTTCTATTATGGATATACTTAGAGAATGAAAGTATAATTTTGATTTTACTTTGATAATATGATGAAAAAACTAGAGGTGAAAGGGGGATCATACTGGAAAAAGAGGGAAAAGGAGGTTAAAAAAGGTTTTAAAAAAGGAGGTAAAAATAAGGTAAAATCTCAGTTGAAAAAATATCAAGTGCTCATGTGTAGGCCAAGTAGGCCAAGGCCATTTAATATAATAAAAATGATAAAACTACCTAAATTAATCAACTTATTTAATGTTATACCAATCAGACTCCCAAGAAATTATTTTATAGCTCTAGAAAAAATAGTAACAAAGTTCATCTGGAAGAATAAAAGATTAAGAATTTCAAGGGAATTAATGGAAAAAAATGCTGATACAGGTGGCCTAGCTGTGCCAGATCTAAAACTATATTGTAAAGCAGCGGTCATCAAAACCATTTTGCTTAAGAAATAGAGTAGTAGATTAGTGGAATAGGATAAAAATCATAGGACAAAATAGGCAATAACTATAGCAATCTAGTGTTTGACAAACCCAAAGATCCCAGCTTTTGGGATAAGGAACTCACTATTTGACAAAAACCCCTGGGAAAAATGTTTGTGGCAGCCCTTTTTGTAGTAACTAGAAACTGGAAACTGAATGGATACCCATCAGTTGGAGAATGGCTGAATGAATTATGGCATATGAATGTTATGTAATAATACTGTTCTGTAAGAAACAACCAGCAGGATGATTTCAGAGAGACCTGGAGAGATTTATATGAACTGATGCTAAGTAAAATGAGCAGAATCAGATCATTATGCACAGCAACAAGACTATATGATGATCAATTCTGATGGACGGGCTCTCTTCAATAATGAAATAATTCAAACCAGTTCCAATTCTTCAGTGATGAAAAGAGAGCCATCTACAGCCAGAGAGAGGACTGTGGACCACAATATAGTATTTTCACTCTTTCTGTTGTTGTTTGCTTGCATTTTGTTTTCTTACTCAGTTTTTTTTCCTGCTTGAGTTGATTTTTCTTGTGCAGCAAGATAACTGTATAATTATGTATACATATATTGGATTTAATATATATATTGTAACATATTTAACATGTATTGAACTACTTGCCATCTAGGGGAGAGGGTGGGGGGAAGGAAGGCAAAATTTGGAACAGAAGGTTTTGCAAAGATCAGTGTTGAAAAATTACCCATGCATATGTTTTGTAAATAAAAAGCTTTAATTAAAAAAATAAAAGTTTATGATAAGCAAAAGATAGAGTACCACGAAAGGTAAAATGGATAATTTCAATTACATAAAAATAATAATAAATTTCTTTACACAAACTAAACCAATACAGCTAAAATTAAAAGAAAAGCAGGAAAATAAAGATGAGGTGAATTTTACAAGTTTTTCTGATGAAGTTCTCATTTCTAAAATACATAGAGAACTGAGCTAAACTTATTTTTAAAAAAGAATAAAGAGTCTTTCCCTAGTTGAAAAATAATCAAAAGATATAAACAGGTAGTTTTTGGAATAAGAAATCTAAGTTATCAGTAATCCATATGAAAATCATATGAAAATAATGCTCCAAATAAATGATTATTAGAGAAATGCAAATTAAAACAACTTGAAGGTACCACCTCACATCTATCAAGTTATTATAAAAAAAAGGAAAATTTCAAATGTTGGAGGGGATGTGGAAAAATTGGGACACTAATATATTGTTGGTGAAGTTATGAGCTGATCCAACTATTCTAGAGAACAAATTCGAACTATGCCTATGGTTATAAAACTGCAGTGGAAAACCAAGCATATCCTTGAACCCAGCAATACAGCTATTAGGTCTGTGCCCCAAAAAGATCAAAAGAAAAAGATACATACATATAAACATATTTATAGCAGTTCTTTCTGTAGTGGCAAAGAATTGGAATTGAGATGTCCCTTAATTGGGGAATGGCTGAATAAGTTGCATATGATTGGGATGGAATAGTAGAGTGCTGTAAGAAATGACAAACAGGATGCTTTCAAAAGCACCCGGGAAGATTTGAAAGAATTGATACAACATAAAGTGAGTAAAACTAGGAGAACATTGTACACAGTAGTGGCAATATTGTAACAATAATCAGCTGTAAAAGACTTTGTGACTGATCAATATAATGATCTATAATGAACAGAAAGTTTCCAGATAGGTATCAAAGCTATCTATAGCCATATGAAAAAATTCTCTAAATCAGTATTAGAGAAATACAAATTAAAACAACTTTTAGTTATCACCTTGCACCTATCATATTGGCTAATATGAACAAAGAGCAATGATAAATGATGGAGAGGATGTGGGAAAGTTGAGACACTAATGCATTGTTAGCGGCATTGTGAACTGATCTAACCATTCTGGAGAACAATTTGGAACTATGTCCAAAGGGCTACAAAATTGTGCATACCCTTTGATCCAGCAATACCACTACTAAATCTGCATGCCAAAGAGATTCTCCCAAAAAGGAGAAAGATCTACATGTACAAAAATATTTATAGCAGCTTTTTTGTGATGGCTAAGAATTGGAAATTAAGAGGATATAAGTTGTTGTATATAACTATGATCAAATATTATTGTGCTATAAGAAACTGGAAACAGGATGATTTCAGATAAACCTGGAAAGACTTACATGAACTGATGGAAAGTGAAGTGAACAGAACCAGAAGAATGTTGGACATAATAAGAACAATATTATACAATGAAGAACTGTGAATTCTCAGCAATAAAATGATGCAAGACAATACCAAAGCACTCATGATGAAACATGTTCTCCACCTCCAGAGAAAGAATTATCATCTGAATACAGACTAAAACACAGTTTTTCTTTTTCTTTCTTCATTCTTTCCTTTCTTTCTTTCTCTGTCACTTTCATTCATTCTTCTTCCTTCCTTTCTTTCTCTCATTCTTTTTTCTGTTTGTTCAATTATTCTTGTACAAAATGACCAATATGGAAATGTTTTACATGACTGCACATGTATTATATATTAGATTGTTTACTATCTCAGGAATTGGAGGAAGAGAAAGAAGAAGAGTGGATAAAATTTGGAGTGCAAAAAAAATTGTTAAAATTGTTTTAACATATAATTGGGGGAGAGAGAGAAAGTACTTCAAAAAATATGATGACCTATGATAATTACAAAGAACTCATAATGAAAAATGCTAGCCACCTCTAGAGTAAAAAAAAGGGAATTATAAATGAAGATTAAACTACATTTTTTCACTTTCTTTATTTTTCTTTCCCCTCCCCCATTTTCTTACGCAAAATGGCTAATATGGAAATGTATTTTGCAGGACTTCACATAAATTATATTGTTTACTTTCTTAATAAATAGGGGGGAGTAGAATTTGGTACTGACATTTTAAAAAATGATTATTAAAATATAAAGAGATTTTAAAAATTAAAGCCTAATTTTTAAAATAAAAAACATAGATAGCCAGAGGTGCCAATCTAGTCCCTGCTCTCTATGTTAAAAATAATTTATAACTAAGTCAGAAAACCCCGTACTTTGTGGGCCACACAGAGCAAGGAGAGGTGGTTCCTAATCTATTTTTTTTTAAATTCTGAGGCTAATTCTTTGTTGAGATATAACCAATGGTAGCTCTTCCTTTAACATACCCATATAAGAAGTATATTTCTCTCTTCCACAATTCCCAGCAGTAACTATGACAGATATATATAGCAGTGAGAATTATATGGTAGCAGAACTTTAATCAAGTAACCTTCATCAGCCCATCTAGCCTCCATTGTGAGTAATCTAATCCATCCATCCTGTCTTCATTGCTACCCAAAGATAGGCCAAGCTTTGAAACTGTCTTGATTAGCATATCTTCAGAGAAGTCTGGGGCCTGCTCAGTCATGTAGACTCCACCTGGCTCCTCTTTGATCCTTCCCTCGCTCTCCTTAGTTCCTCCTCAATTCCTCCCATACTCTTCCCTTTATTCCTCAGACCCTACCTTTGATTCTCCTCTCCCCTGAAGCTTTAAAAAGTCCCCCAACATGGAAGCACATTGCTTAATCACCTATGATTCTGCCTTAGTTATATTTGGTTGAACCTGGAAGATTTTTTACATAATAAATGGAAATCTTTGTGATCTGTGATAAACACCTTTCACATAACTTCACATCTGTAACCATTCTTCTACTTTATAAACACTTTCCCATTCTATTACTCTCTAACAGTCTAAAACTGTATTTTCCCAGCCTGTCAAAAACATGGGCTTATCTTTTCAGCAATAATGTGATTAAAGGCAATTGCAATAGATGTAAATAGAAGGAGCCACCCACATTCAGAGAGAGAACTATGGAGACTGAATGTGGATCAAAGCATAGTATTTTGTTGCTGCTGTTGTTTGTTTGCTTGCTTTTATTTTCTAAATTTTTCTTGCACAGCATGATGAAAATAGAAATATATTTAGAAAAATTGCATATATTTAACCTATATCAGATTGCTTCTTGTCTAGGGGAGGTAGGAGGGAGAAAAGGAAGAGAGAAAAAAATGGAACACTAAGTTTTACAAATGTGAATGTTAAAAACTATCTCTGTCTGAATTTTGAAAAATAAAAAGTTATTTTAAAAAAAAACACTGGTTTAACTAGATACAGGTGTATGCTAGGGGCAAGGATAATCAGCCTACATCAATTATTCAATTTTCAGTAAGAGTGTTTATACCTCAAAATTGGTCACTGAAAATCAGGCTTGATTGTTTTGCTGATTATCTAGACAAAAAAAGTGCTAATAATGCAGGTTAAAATTTAAAGTATGTCATAGTATATATAGATATATATATTCATGTACATATATAACTAACAGAGAACCTATTTGTTAAATGTTTCCCAGAATTCTGGGAAGATGGTGAATAATTTTTTTGCTCTCCAAAATTCCTCCCCGGAAAAAGGACCGAACATTGCCTCTGAAGGAATGTAGAGCAGCAGAAATAAAAGTACAGGTAAAGCAGTTGAACATCCCAAAAAAGAACCATCTACTGTTAAGGGATGCCAAGATAGCTATGCTGACCAAAGTGTCCCAGGCTGTGACGTTGCTGTGGGAGAGAAGGAGCTAGCATACACTGATGAGTGCAGTTAACAGAGGGGTATGAATCCTGTTAGTTGTGGGCACTTGCAGTGACCAGAGTCCCTGCTTTCAGTTCCAAAGAAAAAAAGGAAAATTGGAGTTTGTAGCTACTAGAGGGATCATTGGATGTAAAATTATTTACAGGATAGTGTGACTTGGGACTCTAGTCATGGCAAAGGAGTAGAGAAGAAAGCTCAAGATTGAGTCCCAGGAAAGACCACACAAAATAACAATAAGAAGGATCTGAGGCATGGGACATAATTCTCTATACATCAGGACTAGAACTTTATCATACCAATAGCTATCAAAAATAAAATAAAATGAAATTAAAAATAAAAATGAGCAAACAAAGGGAAACCAACCAAAGATAGCTACTATGGGGATAAAAATGATCATGGTTTATGTTCAGAGGAAGATAATGGAGCTTAAAAAACCACATCATTTTCAATGAGAAATATCAAAAGCTCCCAAGCACAAAAAACTTAGACCTTAAAAGGGAGTTTTAAAATCAAATAAGAGGAAAAAATAGAAAAAAAAATGAGAATACAAGAAAATTATGAAAAGTTAATCAACTTAAAATAGAGTACCAAAAACTTAAGAAAAAATAATAATAATTCCCTGAAAACTAGAACAGGACAAAGGGAAGCTAATGGCATTCTAAGAACTAAATAAATAATAAAACAAAATTAAAAGAATGAAAAAAAGAACATCTCATTAAAAAAAATCTGATCACAAAAGCAGAAGAAATAATATAAGAAAATTATAATAAAAAATAATTCTGATACAATATTATAAGAAATTATCAAGGAAAATTGCTCTTAAGTTCTAGAACAAGAAAACAAAGGAAAATAGAAAAAAATACATTGATCATTTCTTGAAAGAGATCCCAGGAGAAAAACTCACAGAAATATCATAGTCACATTTCAAAAATTCCAGGTTAAGGAAAAAAATATTGGAAGCAGACAACAAAAAAAATTAAATATTATGGAGCTACAATGAGGATTAAACAAGACCTAGCAGCTGTTATGTTGAAGAACCACAGGTCTTGGAATACTATATTTCACAGAGCAAAAGAGCTGGTTATCACCAAGAATAACTTACCCAGCAAAGTTAAGTATAATCTTTAATTAGTGGGGAAAATGGGTATTTAACAAACTGAAAAGCTTTCAGATATTTACAACAAAAACAGCAGAACTTAAGGAAAAATTTGTCATATACTATATAGAAGAAATATAAAGTAAACATGAAGGACCAATTTTAAGAGACTAAACAAGATCAAATCATTTACTTCTTATGTAGGAAAATAGTATCAATTCTTTTATGACTGTCATTTTCATTTGGGTAGTTTGAAAGAAAGGCGTGGACTTAGCTAAGTATGATGGGGTAATATTGTGTGTGTGTGTTAGAAAGAGAGAAAAAAAAGAGGGGGGAGGAGAGAACAGTATCTCATACAAATAAAACAAAAATAGATAAAAGATAGATTAAAATAAATAAAAAAGAAGCTAAAGGGGAGAGGGGAGAGAGTGCTGAAATGCTACTCTCATCAGAAATGGGTTAATAGGGAACTATATATGGGTGAAATAAGAGAGCAAGGGGATAAAGTGGTGGGAAGAGGATAAGGGTTGGAGATGTGAGTAGGTTAAGGATAGGCGGGGAAGCTAGCAGGTAGAAGTAAAGCAAAGGAGTGAAGAGGGATAGGAGTAGGGTAAAAAGGATAGAAAGGAAAAATAAGTCAAAAATAAACAAGTAAATATAGCTTAGACCACGAATTGGATGGATTTATACATGAAATTAAAACTGATAGCAAATTTTTTTTAAAAAAATTGAATTCAACAACATGTTGCTTTCAGGAAATGTTACAAAAAATAAGAAATACACATAAACATAAAATAAAGATCATGAGTAGAATTTATTATATTAAAAAGGCAGGGGTAGTAATCATAATCATAATTTCAAAGTTAAAGTTAAATTAATCTTAATAAAAAGAGAAAAAAAGGGAAACTATACTGTATCAGCCATATTATTCTTTATTGTTTTAGACCATTTAAAATAACTAAAATAACTAGACAGTATAAAATGCCAAATAAAATAACAATGCCAAAACAGACACTGAAACTATATGAATATAAACATAAAATACTTTTTATACAAATAAGATTAGTTCTAAATAATTGAAATAATATTAATTGTAGGCAAACAATATAATTTTTAATGACAATTTTACTTTATGTATAGAATGTCACACCAGTTAAATTACTAAACAATTATCTTACTGAATTAGAGAAATAATATCAAAGTTCATTTAAATGAACAAAAATCAAGAACTTCAAAGAAACTAGGGGAAAGAAGATGTATAAGAAGCAAGTTCAGTAATAAATGAAATTCAGTAGTACCTTAAACTACTATATAAGGTGAGAACATTGTTGAAGTATAAAATGAATAATTTTGATAATTTTAAATTAAAATTTTCTCATATAAATATAACATGTGCAGTTGAGAATAGAAGGAACGCAGAAAATGGGGGGGGGGACTTTTATAGAAAATCTTTCAGAATGTTATTGGGTTGAGATATTGCTGTGTTCTAGGAAGTGATGAGCTTGTTATTTTAGAAAAAACACAGAAAGACTAGGATTTATGAAAGATGATGATATTCACCTCCGGAGAAATAGGTGACAAATGAAAAAAAGCATAGTTCAGTCTTACATATATGTCTATGACTGTGTAGTACCAGTGTATATATATTAGTTTCTGATTGTAGCCTTCTTTGAGAGGGATGGTGTAAGGAGGAAGAAAAAAATTATGCAGCACAGAATAAAAGAAAATGAACAAGGAAGCAAAGAAAACTTGGACAGCTTTTAAAAAAGTTTTCTTGAAATTGAAATTTATTGCTTTTTGTTGAATCCCATCTTATGCTGTATAGATAGCAATATTTTTTCTTGTCTTATTTTATACTGTTTAAATTTTAAAACTTTTATAAATAAATATTTTCAGTACCCTTCTATATGTCTTTGTAAACACTGCTTCATCTCAGCAGGAGGGTGATAGAAGGCTCAGGGAATTAAGTCACTCCCAGATCAAAGGATAATGGGGGTGTTAATGATAATGTTGGTAAATAGCTGATCTTTACATAGCACTTTAAGGTTTGCAAAATATTTTACATCTATTATCTCATTTAAGCTTTACAATACTCTCTTAAATCAACTTGAAACTGAAGCACCAATTTCTAGGTACCTCTTCTCTTCTATTTCTTTCCCAGGGCACAGATAACAAAAGAGCAATGGCAGTCCAAAGATGGGCTATTTCTAACTGGCTAACCTTGTATTCTGTAAGTAGCTCCAGAGTCAGGTGTGACTCTTTCAACTATGGTTATAATCAAAGAAGAGCATCACCTCCAAAAGATTCTGCAGCTTAGCCAATGGCTGAAGCCTAAACTTGGTATATCAGGATATCTGAATTTGATGCATTGAAGAAACAATGCAAATCTAAGATGAATATAAAATATCTATTTAATTACCTCACAGGGGAGATGATGAGAGAAATGGTTATTAATAAACAATGATTTGGGGGGATTCAGATATCCCCCTTTTACTTCTATTCTGATTTCTACTCCTCTGTCTCTAAAGTTTGAGTTAACCTTTTCCTCTATTCAGACTCCACTCATGTGGAGAAGCCATTAAGCACTACTCAGATTTGGGTGGGGAAAAATTCTTTGAAAAGATTGCCTCAAGGTTAAGGTTAATTTCAAAGTAAAAGACATAATTGAAGTTCAAGTCCATCCCTTTATTGTAATATTCATTCTCTCATTAATTGTCAACCAATCAGAGTTGAGTCCCACTCTTGAGAACACCCCTTTTCAAAATGGCATATAAGCAGAGATCACTGTCATGATTATCTTTGGTCTAAGAGAGAAATAGCCAAATGACCATTATTTTATAAATAAAAATTCTTTCATTATTAATAATATGCTTGAATTACCCAGAAATTATGTCTCTTGAACTTTTGAATTACCATAATGGTTATACTCCTATTTCTGGAAAGGACTAAATAGAATGGGAAAGCAGTACTTAAATATTGACTATTTGCAAAAGTACTTACTCAGAAACCATTCTACATATTCTGCAGAGAAGAAGACACATGTGTCCATGGAAAAATAGACTTATTGTGCCAGAAAAGCACAATTCTAGTAACTGACCTAATAACCATAGGGCAGAATAATATTTTAGACACAACTGTACCAGATAGACTAGAATTCACAGGAGACAAATTGAACCATAAAGATCAAACAGACATGACTATATGCAATTTATGCTGCACATCTCCAGAAAGCAGGTCCCTATAGAAGGTACAATCATAGAAGGAAAGGGATTTTTCCAAGAAAGTTCACCAGTGGGACAGAGCCAAGATGGTGAAGTGCAGATATGACTCTCTGTGAACTCCTCTGATCTTCTCTCAAAACAACAGCAGATTAAACCTCTGAACTGATACTGGAGTGAAAGCCCCCCCAAATACTTGGAGTACAACACATTTCTAGCAAAAATTACCTTGGAAGAACTTCGGAGCAGTTTTGTTTCATACTGACAGAGGATCAGGTGGTTTGCCAGGATCAGGTGGTTTGCCACGCTCAGGCAGCAGCACACAGCCAGGGCAGGAGACTGGGGCTGGGACAGAGCGTGTCAGATTCTAAGCACCTGGGAAGTTCCTGGGAGACGCTTGGGCCACTTTGCTCAGATTGCGAGCAGGTGCTTTGGCAGATCTGCCTTTTGTAAAAGGTAGATTGTAACCCACTACAAACCCCCGGACCTAGCCTGGCCAATCCAGCACCAGAAGTCAACTACCTGAACTGCCCAGGGCAAATTGAAGCAGCTGCCGGTCCTCTGCTTTAAACAGACCTCAAGCTCTAAAAAATGAGTAAGAAACAGAAAGGAACTCTCAACATAGACAGCTTTTATGGAGAGAAAGAAAGGCAGACCTCAGATCTTGAGGTTCCTAAAGGGAAAGCAACTTCAGAGGAAGCCACAAAGATGGACATGAGCTGGTCCCCATTTCACAAGGTTTACCTAGAAGATTGTATAAAGAATCTCAAAAGAGAGTTAGAAGAAAAATGGGGAAATTAATTGAGATCAGTGCAAGAAGGATATAATGCCTTACAAAAGAGATATGAAAAAGACACCAATTCTCTGAAAAACAAAATTGGCGAAATGGAAAAAGACAACAATTCACTGAAAAACAAAATTGGTGAAATGAAAAAAGACAACAATTCACTGAAAAACAAAATTGGTAAAATGGAAAAAGACTCCAATGAACAAAAAAATTCAATTGGCCAGTTACCAAAGGAGCTAAAAAAGGCAACTGAAAAAAATAATACTTTAAAAATTAGAACTGCAAATAAAAGTGAATGAGTCAATAAGACTTCAAGAATCAAACAATAGAAGAAAATATGAAATATCTCCTAGGAAAAACAACTGACTTGGAAAACAGATCTAGGAGAGACAATCTAAGGATTATTGGACTCCCTGAAAACCATGATAAAAAAAAAGAAACTAGATGCTATCTTCCAGGAAATCATGAAAGAAAACTGTCCTGATGTTTTAGAATCAGAAGACAAAATCACCATTGAAAAAATTCACGGATCACCTCCTGAAAGAAACCCCAAAATTGAAACCCCAAGGAATATCGTGGCCAAATTTCAGGACCATTGCACCAAGGAAAAGATACTGCAAGCAGCTAGAAAGAAACAATTCAAATACCAAGGAACTGTAATTAGAATCACACAATATCTGTCAGCTTCCACATTAAAGGATCAAAGGGCATGGAAACAGATATTCCGAAAGGCAAAGGAACTTGGATTACAGCCAATAATAAGTTATCCAGCTAGAATGAGCATTATCTTCCAGGGAAGAAGATGGTCATTCAATGATATAGGAGAATTTCACCTATTTCTAATGAAAAGACCAGATCTGAACAAAAAATTTGACCTCCAAACATAGAACCCAAGAGAAGCATAAAAAGGTAAAAAGGAAAGAACTCTTGAGAACTATATTTATACTATGGATACACTCAAAGAATGGGGGTATAATTTAATTTTACTTTGATAAAATGGAAAAGGAATTAGAGGTAGAAGGGCTATCATACTGAAAAAAGAGAAGAAAGGAAGTAAAGTAAAAAAGGAGGTAAAAATAAAGTAAAATCTCATGAAGAGGCAAAAAAAATCTAAAATAATTGAGAGAAAGAAGGGAGGGTGATGAGCATTGTGTGAATCTTACTCTCATCAGATTGGGCTCTAAAGGAGTATATCAGACACATTTGGTTTCACAGAAAAACTTGTCCCTACTTATAGGGAAGTAGGAGGGAAAGGAGGAAAAGAAAGGGATAGACTAATAGAAGAGAAAATAGAAGAATTAGGGAAAAGGCGTAAAAAAGAGGGAGAGGCTCCAAATGGGGGAGGATTGTTAGAGGGAGGTGGTCATCAAAAAACAAAATACTGGGGAGGGGGGAACGGAGAAAGGGGAAAGGAAGAGAAAAACATAACTTTGGGTAAATAAGATGGCAGGAAATACAGATTTAGTTATTTTAACTGTGAATGTAAATGGGATGAACTCTCCCATAAAACGGAAGTGGATAGCAGACTGGATTAAAAGCCAGAATCCTATAATATGTTGTTTAGAAGAAATACATCCATAAAGATACATACAAAGTGAAGATAAAGGGCTGGAGCAGAATCTTTTATGCTTCAGGTGAACAAAAAAAGCAGGGGTAGCAATCCTTAGATCAAGTAAAAGCAAAGATAGATCTAATTAAAAGAGATAAGGAAGGAAACTATATTTTACTAAAGGGTACCATAGATAATGAAGCGGTGTCAATACTAAACACATATGCACCAAGTGTTATAGCATTCAAATTCCTAGAGGAGAAATTAACAGAGATGCAAGAAGAAATAGACAACAAACCTATAGTAGTAGGGGATTCTCAACCTTACTCTTTCGAAATTAGATAAATCAAACCACAAAATAAATAAGAAAGAAGTTAGGGGGGTAAACAAAATGTTAGAAAAGGTAGGTATGATAAATCTTTTAAGGAAATTGAATGGAGATAGAAGGGAGTTGACATTGGGTTCGTGAAACTTATACAAAAATTGATCATGTTAGGGCATAAAAACCTCAAAATCAAATGCAGAAGGGCAGAAATAGTAAATGAATCCTTTTCAGACCATGATGCAATAAAAATCACATGTAATATAAGGCCAGGAGAAAATAGACCAAAAGTTAATTGGAAATTAAATGATCTAATTTTAAAGAATGAATGGGGGAAAGAGCAAATCATAGACACAATCAATAATTTCATCCTGGAGAAGGACAATAATGAGACAACATACCAAAAATTTTGGGATATGGCCAAAGCAGTTATAAAGGGTAATTTTATTATATCTCTAGATGCTTACTTGCATAAAATAGAGAAAGAGAAGATCAATGAATTGACTTACAATTAAAAAAGCTAGAAAAAGAGCAAATTAAAAACCCTCAATTAAATACCAAATTGGAAATTCTGAAAATAAAAGGGGAAATTAATAAAATTGAAAATGAGAAAACTATTGAATTAATAAATAAAACTAAGAGTTGGTTTTATGAAAAAACCAACAAAATAGATAAGCCTTTAGTTAATTTGATTAGAAAAAGAAAAGAGGAAAATCAAATTGTTAGTCTCAAAAATGATAAGGGAGAACTTTCCTCCAATGAAGAGGAAATTAGAGTGATAATTAGGAGTTACTTTGCCCAACTTTATGCCAATAATTTTGATAATCTAAATGAAATGGAGGAATATCTACAAAAATATAGATTGTCCAGGTTAACAGAAGAAAAAATAAATTATTTAAATAGCCCCATTTTAGAAAAATAAATAGAATAAGCTATTAATCAACTCCCTAAGAAAAAATCTCCAGGGCCAGATGGATTTACATATGAATTCTACCAAACATTCAAAGAACATTTAATTCCAATGCTATATACACTATTTGAAAAAATAGGGAAAGAAGGTGTACTACCAAATCCCTTCTATGATACAGATATGGTGCTGATAGCTAAACCAGGTAGGGTGAAAACAGAGAAAGAAAACTATAGACCTATTTCCCTAATGAATATTGATGTAAAAATTTTAAATAAGATATTAGCAATGAGATTACAGAAAGTCATCCCCAGGATAATACACTATGACCAAGTAGGATTTATACCAGGAATGCAGGGCTGTTTCAATATTCAGAAAACTATCAGCATAATCAATTATATTAATAACCAAACTAACAAAAATCATATGATTATCTCAATAGATGCAGAAAAAGCATTTGATAAAATCCAACACCCATTCCTATTAAAAACACTAGAGAGTATATGAATAAAGGGGCTTTTCCTTAAAATGATTAGTAGCATCTACTTAAAACCATCAACAAGCATCATATGTAATGGAGACAAACTAGAACTATTCCCAATAAGATCAGGAGTGAAACAAGGCTGCCCACTGTCACTATTACTATTTAATATTGTATTAGAAATGTTAGGTTTGGCAGTAAGAGAAGAAAAAGAGATTAAAGGAATTAGAGTAGGTAATGAGGAAACCAAATTATCACTCTTTGCAGATGACATGATGGTATACTTAGAAAATCCTAGAGACTCAACTAAAAAGTTACTAAAAACAATTCACAACTTTAGCAAAGTTGCAGGATACAAAATAAATCCACATAAATCAGCAGTATTTTTATATATTACCAAGAAAGTTCAGCAGCAAGAGATACAAAAAGAAATTCCATTCAAAATAACGGATGATAGTATAAAATATTTGGGAATCTATCTGCCAAGGAAAGTCAGGAACTATAAGAACTAAACTACAAAACACTTTCCACGCAAATGAAGTCAGACCTAGTCAACTGGAAAAACATCAAGTACTCATAGGTAGGCCGAGTGAATATAATAAAAATGACAATAGTACCCAAACTAATTTACTTATTTAGTGCCATACCAATCAAACTCCCAAGAAATTATTTTACAGATCTAGAAAACAATAGTAGCAAAGTTCATTTGGAAGAACAAAATGTCAAGAATTTCAAGGGAATTAATGGGGGGGAAAAGGCTGATAAAGGTGGCCTTGCTGTACCAGATCTAAAACTATATTATAAAGCAGCAGTGATCAAAACCATTTGGTACTGGCTAAGAAATAGAGTAGTCGATCAGTGGCATAAGATAGGATCACAGCACAAACTAGGCAATAACTATAGCAATTTGGTGTTTGATAAACCCAAAGACCCCAGCTTTGGGGATAAGTACTCACTATTTGACAAAAACTGCTGGGAAAATTGGAAATTAGTGTGGAAGAAATTAGGGCTTGACCCACACCTAACACCACATACCAAGCTAAGATCTAAATGGGTTCATGATTTGGATATAAAGAGTGATAAAAACAAATTAGAGGAACATAGGATAGTTTACCTCTCAGATCTGTGGAGATGGAATAAATTTATGTCCAAAGAAGAAATGGAACTCTTAATTGAAGACCAGATAGATAATTTTGAGTATATTAAGTTTAAAAGTTTTGGTACAAAAAAAAACTAATGCAGACAAGATTAGGAGGGAAGCAATAAATTGGGAAATCACTTTTACTTTTAAGGGTTCTGATAAAGGCCTCATTTTTTTTATTAAAAGCTTTTTATTTACAAAACATATGAGTGATTTTTCTACATTGACCTTTGCAAAACTTTTTTTTGTTCCAAGCTTTTCCCCTCCTTCCCCCCACCCCTGACCCCCACCCCTAGATGACAGATAATCTAATAAATGCTAAATATGTTAAATTATATGACAAATAAAGGGCTCATTTTTAAAATATAGAGAGAATTGACTCATATTAATAAGAATTCAAGCCATTCTCCAATCGATAAATGGTCAAAGGATATAAACAGACAATTTTCAGACAAAGAAATTGAAACTATTTCCGGTCACATGAAAAGGTGCTCCAAATCACTATTGATCAGAGAAATGCAAATTAAGACAACTCTGAGATATCACTACACACCTGTCAGATTGGCTAAAATGACAGGAAAAGATAAAATGACGAATGTTGGAGGGGATATGGGAAAACTGGGACACTGATACATTGTTGGTGGAACTGTGAATGGATCCAACCATTCTGGAGAGCAATTTGGAACTATGCTCAAAAAGTTATCAAACTGTGCATACCCTTTGACCCAGCAGTGTTTCTATTGGGCTTATATCCCAAAGAGATATTAAAGGAAGGAGAGGACCCCACATGTGCAAGAATGTTTGTGGCAGCCCTTTTTGTAGTGGCTAGAAACTATAAACTGAATGGATGCCCATCAATTGGAGAATGGCTGAATAAATTATGGTATATGAATATTATGGAATATTATTGTTCTATAAGAAACGACCAGCACGATGATTTCAGAGAGACCTGGAAAGACTTGCATGAACTGATGCTGAGCAAAATGAGCAGAACCAGGAGATCATTATACACAGCAACAACAAGACTATATGATGATCAATTCTGATGGACATGGCTCTCTTCAACAATGAAATGTTTCAAACCAGTTCCAATTGTTCAGTGAAGAAAGCCATATACACCCAGAGTGAGGGATATGAAATGTGGACTACAATATAACATTTTCATGCTCTCTATTGATGTTTGCTTGCATTGTGTTTCCTTTCTCAGATTTTTCTTTCTTTCTTGTAGATATGATTTTTCTTGCACAACAAGATAAGTGTGGGAATATGTATACATGTCATGTATATATGTCAAGTATTTTAACATAATTAACATGTAGTGGATTTCCTGCCATCTAGGGGAGGGGTGGGGACTGTGGGGGGGAATTTGTAATGGAAAGCTTTGTAAGGGTCAATGTTGAAGAATTACCCATACATATGTTTTGCAAATAAAAAAAAAGAAAGAAAGAAAGTTCACCAGCTCAATTCAAAATGGCTACCATGTAGTACATGATAACTGGGGGAACCAAAGTGAATCCAATCTCCTTGGTGACTGGCATTTTGGAGAAATAAAGGAAAATGGGTGATAGAAATTCCTGCTAATTGATGCTGGACAGTATAATGTTCATTTCCTGCTCTGGCCTAGTTTGCCTGAATGAATTAGTACTAATTTCTCTTGCCAAGACAAAAGCTTCTGCTTTTCAGAGTGGTGTGACAGATTTGTGGGCATAATTTGCCTTTAATAATTTCAGGCCCTTCCTGGAAAGCACGAGTCACTGACAACCTCATTAGGATGCAAACTCCATTTTTGTATTTTCACTTCTATGAATAAACTACTTGACAGGAAGTTGCTGTCAAGGGAAAGTGACAGTCAGAAGTCAAACTTGCTTACCTCCTTTGGATTTTCATTCTTTTTCAGGAAAAAGCTGAAGGTGATATAAAATAATACTCCAAGTAACAATGAAAAGAATCAAATTGAAACAGTTCTGAAGTTTTTCCTCACACCCAACAGATTGGAAGGGATAACAAAAATATGAAAAAGACACATACTTGAGGGGTTCTGGGAAGACAGTCACACTAATGAATTATTGATGGATTAATTAATTGGTCCAATCCATCTGAAAAATAATTTGAAGTTATAACAAATCAATTATTAAATTGTATACACCCTTTAACCCAATGATAACAATACTATCCAGAGACTCCAAGAATATTATTAAATAGAAAAAGTCCCATATTTGTGGAGGGAAATTTTATAACTTCTTTTTAATTGCCAAAGAATTGAAACAAAATAAACACCATCAATTAGGGTATAGTTGAACAAGCTGTATTATATGAATGTTCCAAAATATGAAAGTCCTATAAGAAATGGTAAATATGGAGAATTCCAAGAAGTGGACAATTTTGGATGAATTGATAAAAAGCAATAATTCACTCAAGAACCTCATTACTATAAGGACAAACAACATCAAAAGACTTGAGAATGCTGATCAGTACAAAAACTAATCACAACTTGAAATGGCTGGTGCTGAAGCATGCCTCCTAGCTCTTTGCAGAGAAGAAAGAGAAGAGCAGAAGGAACATATAGTCAGAAGTGGCCACTGGCTTAATTGGTTTTGTTTACCTATTTTTATTGGTTGTAAGTGATGTCTATTGGGTGGGGAGGCTAAGTCAGTGGAAAGTAAAACTGATGTCAGAAATGGAAAATAGGATCCATACCATTTTATGTCAAGGTTAAGAGTAGTAAAGACATAAATCTCATAAAAGGTAGTAAAGACCACCTATTGCAAAGCAGAACCATAATTTGATGGGAGGTAGGGAGGGGGCAGGAGATATGAGGAGATAGGGATAAGGATTTTGTGAGGCAGCAAAGTAGCACAGTGCATAGAGCATTGGGTCGGAAGGGAGGAAAAACTAGATTCAAATCCTGCTTCAGATGCTTGCTAGATGTATTATATTCAGCATGTCACATAACCTTTGTACCTCAGTTTTCCCATCTATATAATAGGAATAAATGAAATAATATTTTCAAGACCCTTACTATAATATTTGTCACAAAGTTGCTTAGTAAATACTTGTATTCTAACTTGTTTCAAGGTTGAGACTTGGGAGACATGCTTCTCTTGACATGATCTCCTGTCTCAGTGAGAGCAAAAAGAGAAACCATTTGGGTCCCCAGGTCATCAAATAAAGAACAGTCAAAAGTGGAATCCTCTGGAGGGATGTTGTTGCTCCACACAGGCTACACAATGACAGGGTAGTTTCTTGGCAGCCTAAGGTCCAAAGCACTGACCCATAGAGAGGGTGCCTTGTTTCTCTGGATCTTATTCTGCCTTGAAAGGTAGAGAAAGGGAGCACAAATCACTGGAGACAAGTTCTGGGATGGAAAGCAGGCTCCCTCTTCTGCTCAAGAAGAGGGGACACTTGAGGGTCCCACCCTAAGAGTCCAGAGGTCATACAGATATGGGATAGGAAGTACCCTTCCATATTCCACAGTCAGTTATCAGAGAAGGGTAGGAGTGGTTTCCTAAGACCAATATCCTTGTGCCCCCAATAAATGCCCCTCCACTGAATTTGCCCCAGGTTTTAGAATTCTTAGTGCTGGTTTTTTACACTATAAAGTATCTATTTGCCATCTGCTTGAGACCTAGGTGACAGGGTATCCATTATTCTCAGAATCATTCTAGTGCAACTTTTATTAATGAGACAACTAAGTCCCTCAGTCAATAATGTCCTGGATCTCAGGTTGCAAAGACCCAAATTCAAATGTGATCTCAGATACTAGCTGTTTGATTCTGGATAAATTATTTAATCTCTGTCTGCTTTAGCTTCCTCAACTATAAAATGGGAATGATAGCACTTGCCTCCTGATGTTGTTGTGAGGTTCAAAAGAGATATTTATAAAAAATTTAACACAGTGCCTGGCACATAAAAGGTGCTAATAAATGCCTATTTCCTTCCTTTCTATTTGTTACTCCTAGTTAAAGCCAATTAGATCAAATTAAATCCCTCTTCCACAAAATAGGAAGCTCTTTAAATACTTGAAACTAGCTTTGTCATTTCTTCTCTAATACAGGCTTCCCAGGATCCTTCAGCCATTGCTCCTATGACATGGTCTCCCAAGTCCTACACTACTATGAGAAGTTCAGCATCAAATATTAACACATCAGAAATGCTTTGGAGCAACATGATTTACCAGAAGTAGCCATAGTTCTGTCACTGAAATACCTAGAATCTCATGGTCTTGGCTGTATGACTCTGCCAAGCTCTCTTCTGCTTCTACTAAGCAATTGTTCTGTCTATGATTGGTATCTTTGTACAGCACTTTTTCTTCTTTGTCTCTTTTCACAAAGTTCAGGAAGGAGCAACCAAGACTGCCCTAGGTCAGGCTTCCCACTGCTTCTGCATTAACCATGTTATCATTGCTTCCAATCACCATATTGTCCTTTTGCCCCCTGTGGCTTTTGTTTATCCTTCATTGTCAGAGGACCAATGACATCAAAGGCAACTTGTCAGTGAACTGGATTTAAGTGAAGCAGAGTTGCACAAAGTTGTCAGCCTCATTTTTTTCTTCTAGACTCAACAAAGTCCAGTAGCAAGACAAGAGCCACTATATCCCAAAGAGATCTTAAAGGAGTAAAAGAGACCCACATGTGCAAAAATATTTGTGGCAGCCCTTCTTATAGTGGCAAGAAACTGAAAACAAAGTTAATCCTCCATCCAGAGGTGTTAGTCCTCCCTGAACAGCAACTGAGAGTGAAAGGGCTAAAGCCATAGGCTAAGCAAGCAGAAAACAGTAAGAAACTGGGTGGCCAAGGAGCAGAAGTCCAGGACTCAGCTAAATTAGCTGATCAAGGTAGAGAGATCCTTCCCCACTAAAAAGGCAATGCAATATAACAGACTATACAACATCTGAAGTCAGATATTTGAATCCCAGTTCAGCCTATGTAATTTCAGAAAAGTCATTTAACCTATCTGGGTCTCACCCTACTTTCCTACCTGTCAGATAAGGGGCTTAAGATCTTCAAGCCTTCTTCCAGTTCTAATATTCTATGTCCAATAAATTTCTTTTCTCTCTGTACTCATTTTTCCATATCTGTGAAATTAGTAGGTAAGACTAGATGATCTATATTCCACTTAACAGCTCTAAATGTGTGATCCAATTAATGACTTTGAAGTGGCCCATTGTTCTTGGCAGGTGTACCATGCACATAATCTTAAGCAGAATAGAATGCCAAGTGCAGTGGAGAATAGAACAGAGGCAGCAGGTAGGACCAGAAGAGCAACAGACAATGCCAGTCCCCCTCAGCCTTGCTCCTGGCCTTGATCCCTGTGTCTCCAGATGTCTAGCATTAGGGAAGATATAGCAAGGTTTGGGGGGGGGGGAACAAGCATTTGCGGAGTGCTTGCTAGGGGCCAAGTGCTTTACCAACATCAACTCATTGATCATCATAACAACTCTTCCAGATAGGTACTATTATTGTTTCCATTTATAGTCAAGGAAACTGAGGTAGAAATTAAGTGACTTGCAAGTGGTCATACAGTTAGTGTCTAAGATCGGATTTGAATTGAGATCTTCTGATTCCAGGCCTAGTACTATCCACTGCCCCACAGAAGTGCCTCTAAGGGGGATGATCATTCATCTGTGCTTTTTCCTTTTATTCCCAGAGAAAGGTTCCATTCCACCTCAGGGGAAGAAAGTATTAAGGATGAAAATATTGTACGTTCAAGAGACCAGTCTGACAAGTCCATCATCTCTGAGAGCCCCAATTTCAGGAAGATCTAGGTCATTCCCCTAGTTGATTTGAAGATCAATTTTGATAAGATCCAGATTCATAGCCTAAGAAATGTGGCCTTAAAATGGACTTAGGTTTGTGGCAACCCTTTTTGTAGTGGCAAGAAACTGGAAACTGAGTGGATGCCCATCAGTTGGAGAATGACTGAATAAGTTGTGGTATATGTATGTTATGGAATATTATTGATCTATAAAAAATTATCAGCAGAATGATTTTAGAGAGGTCTAGAGAGACTTACATGAACTGATGCTAAGTGAAATGAGCAGAAATGAGATCATTATACAGGGCAACAAGATTATATGATGATCAATTCTGATGGACATGGCCCTCTTCAATAATGACATGATTCAGGCCAGTTCCAATGGTCTTGTGTTGAAGAAAGCCAGCTATGCCCAGAGAGAGGGCTGTGGGAACTGAGTGTGGATCATAACATAGTATTTTCACCTTTTGTTGTTTGCTTTTTGTTTTCTTTCCCATTTTTCCTTTTTGATCTGATTTTTCTTGTGCAGCATGATATTTATGGAAATATGTAAAGAAAAATTACACATGTAAACATATATTGGATTATTTGCCATCTAGGAAAAGGTAGTAGAGGGAAGGGAGGGAAAATTTGGAATACAAGGTTTTGTAAGGGTGAATATTGAAAATTATCCACATATATATTTTAAATATAAAAAGCTTTAATTAAAAAATGGACTTATCAAGTCTCACTGTGGAATTTATGAAGCTAAGCCTGAACTGGAAGGCCTAAAAGATAGGCTTTTGATCAAGCCCCCATCTGTGAGACAGGATAAGATTGTGAATAGTTTTGGTCTATGGACATGGGGCACAGAGCTCTTTGATGGTTTCAAAACACAAACTAATAATGCTGAACAAGAATGTATATATACTTTGAAAACTTGCAATGTTTTTTTCAAGGAAAATATTCATATACTCCATTACTGATACTTTTGACACCTCCATCCAGATATAAGCTTCCTCATACCCCAAATCCTGTATATTGAGATTCTGTTCTCGTTGTCACAGAGCAAGAGAAATGACATTTTCCCAGGCAGGTCATTGTCTCTTCTCCTGATACTTTTGGCTTAAGCCTGATCTGCTGTGGTGTTCCTACTGGTAAGATTCTGGAATTTTATCCCCCCGTTTAGCTTTTACGTTGAGATGTTTATTTTGAAGATATAGCAGGAACAGAAGTGCATCATTTAGCTTTTATGTTAGGATTTTTTTTTGAAGATACAGCAGGAACAGAAGTACAAACATTTTCAAACAGCAGGAACAGAAGTACAAACATTTCCAAAACATGGGATTTGAATCAGTAGAGCACTCTACACATTATCATCAAGGTGAGGCTCATCAGTAACATTAAAACTGATTTTTCCTCTCCATAGATGGATAGACCCATCTGGTCTATGTGATTTGGATCCCTCCTCCTCACTCCCATGATAAATGATGGTACTGCCCAAATGAGAATCTCATGCATATTTAACATGGATAGACTTTGGCAGCTAAACTGAGATACTAAGGTAGAATGTATTTGAAAGATCACTGATTTTGAGTCAGGAATCCTAGGATCAGATCCTGATATGTCTCCATTTTTCAGTATGAACATGAAAATCTTTTTCCTCCTCAAGATCTTTTTTCACATCTGGCAACGGAGTTTTCACTAGCTTATCTCTATAGTTCTCCCTGCCTACCCAGATCTCTGAATTTCTTTTCTTTTTTCTCTCCTCTCCTCCTCTTTTCACATTTCAATTATAGAGTCAACTGTGTACTTTTCCAAATCCTTTTCCCTCTCTATATCATGAGGGAGCTGGAAAAGAACAGAGAAAGGGTCAGTCAGAGAAAATAAAGTTCAGTATAAATGAACAGTGTTAGATGGCCATCAACTAACTAATAATTCAACCTTGGATTCCAAAGAGAAGCAAAACTTGCAGGATTGGAAAGTACTTTGCCCTGGTCAGACCACATCCTGGTTAGGATAATGTTCAGTGTTGGGCACCATAGTTTAAGGGTTGAAATTAGAAAATGTACAGAGAGAGTAACAAGGATAGGGAAGGACATTGGGTTATGACATATTGGGCTATGTCATATGAGATTTTGTTATTGTTATTCAAGTTGTTTCAAGTTATGTCCAACTCTACACAACCCCATTTGGGGTTTTCTTGGCAGAGATACTAGAGTAGTTTGTCATTAGCTTCTCAAAGTTATTTGACAGATAAGAAAACTGAAGCAAGCAGGGTTAAATGATTTGTGCAGGGTCACACAACTAGTAAGTGTTTGAGGCCAGATTTGAAATCAGCATGATGAGTCTTCCTAACTCCAGGTCTGTCATTCTATCCAGTGGGCCACCTAGCTGCCACCACATGAGGTTAAATTGAAACAACTATGTATGTTTTACACAGAGAAAACTCAGGGGAGGAGAGGGAATACATATGAGAGTTGCCTTCAAGTATTTTGAAAGTCATGTAGAAAAGATATTAGACTTGTAAATTCTTTGGATGGAAGATGCAGAGAGGCAAATTTAGGTCTGATATCAGGAAAACTTTCCTAACATTAAAGTTGTCCAAAAATGAAATAGGCTAAAATTGTATATATTTAATCTATATCAAATTGCTTGTTGTTTTGGGGAGGTAAGAGGTAAGGGAGGAGGGAGAAAAATCTGGAACAAAGTCTTACAAAAATGAATGTTGAAAACTGCCTTTACATGTATTTGGAAAATAAAATACTATTGAAAAATTTTTAAATGAATGGGGTTGCCTTGAAAGGAGAGCTTCATGCAGATGCAAAATGATAACTTGTTATCTTTGTTATAATAGAGCTTACTCAATGAGTATGGGTTAAGATGCTTGTGGCAGTATTTTCCAAATCCATATCCTGTGATTCTATAATTGTATGATTCGATAAAGTGCAGACTCTAACCCTTTCCTAGCACTATCGTCTCTATTGAACAATAAATGTTGAACTCTCCAAATGGACTTGATAAAAAAAAATCCTATTCTAATATACAAATATTCTTTGAAAACAAACAACCATCTCAAGCACATGCTATGTACCAACCACCATTTTTGGTATTTGGACAGCTGAATCATAGAGGGATATAGAGAGCAATACTAAAGCCTAAATATTAACAAGTTTTGAAAATTAGCATGGTTCAGAAGTATAGAATTTTAAAATCAATATTAAATTCATCATTAGGTCTATGAAAACTAGAAACTAGAAAGCCCTCAGAAATTTACTTTTCTTACTATAATAATTCTTCTTACCATTCTGCCTGGGAGAGTAACTATCCCTTTCAAAGGTTCTGAACATTTTTTTTTTGCATCATGACACCCATTAGCAGTCTGATGAGGTCAAAGCATCCATTGTCCAACGGATATTTTCTCAAGCTCTTGTTTTTAAATATATAAAATAAATGAAATTACAAAGAAAAAAAGGTTACACAGTCATCAACTGTTTTTAACTCTGCCTAGACTGCCTTCTACTTTCTCCATTGCTGCCAGGGAAAAGCCCTCAGCTGATTCCTACTAATCAATCTGAGTAAGTTCTCATGTCCCAGGTGGAGACAGAACTGTCACGTGAATAACTGAACTGGCTTCCATCCTTTTCATTTTACTTTCAAATGACTATGGGAGACTATAAATCATGTCTAATCCCAATGACATGAAAATTAAAAACTTCTCGTCCCAGTATCACTGGACCACTAGGACCAGGCTTGTTTTCTTAAAAGAAGAAGCCTAAGAAGACCACTTCTTTTACAAGATGAAAAGCACATGCCACAAGGGAGCAGAAGCTATGGGATCTCCTACCTAAATAAAAGGGTCAAGTAATAAATCCCAATGTTTATATGACTCCAAATGCAGCAGAATTATCATTTTCCTGGTTTATTGATCACAACAGGAATATTTGGGAAATTGGAAAAAAAGAAAAGTATATTTGGGGAGCAACCTTTAGGGATATATCTCTGTAGCCAGATGGAGGGAAGAAGGCATGAATTTCTTGAAAATGTAGTTATCCAGTACGGTCCAGGATGGGCTTTTAGGGAGAGGGCTAGAACAGAGGGAAGACAAGGGGATGGGCAAGAGGGAAAAGGGAGTAAGACAGTGGTTGAGATTCTAAGAGCTGGATTCGAATGGAGTTAAGTGTAGAAAGAAATAGAAGCTGATTTGAGTTTGCATCAGCTGCTGCCTCCACCTATCAGGACTATGAAAGGTGAGACTGGCTCAACTATTTATTGCCAGGAGATTTTGAAAGGACCTTTAACTCCCCTCCTGGGTTCTTTTAAAATCTCCCTTTCTTCCTCTTTTCCTCTGCCCAGCTGAGTAAAGATTTACTCAAAGATTTCTTCTTTATTTCACTTCATAATTCCTGATTTAATTAATAATTTATAGCTAGCTTACTCTACAAAAATTTGGTCGATCCTAATTGTCCCTGGATGTGATTTATTATTGTCAGATAAAAAGGAGTCAGTGAATACCTTGTGGTAGACAAAGATAAAAAAAGGAAGAGAGGTTCAAGCCTTGGTCCACAGAACCACACTTTCTCCTGGCTCAGGACTTGAGCCAAAAGGGAATGAATCTCAATGAACTTTGATTTAAGAATGATTTTATAAGCTTTCTAATAGAAGAGAATTAAAACTAGACAAGGACTGAGCCATTAGTGAACATATTAAAGGTAAAGAAGCTTCATAAATAGGATACAATTAACAAAGAGCAATCAGTCAGCAATTAACATAAGGGAATTTTAGTACCCCCACCACATCCATTGTCCTCTCTCAACTAGTTCAAAGGATTTCATGTTTCTGAATGACTGGTGGATGGAAGGAATATGGTGAGTAAAATCAGTCACCTACCTTGTAACCAGCTAAGGCAGGAAATGGGAAAGAGAAACTCCACTCAGACTCTGCAGAGATGAGAGGAGGAAGGAAATAACTAAACAGGGATAATTTTCCTGTGCCCCTAATCACTTCAAGACACCACATAGTGTTATGCTGGCTTCTGTACTATTAATCTCACCTTGACAAGGGAGCAACTAAGAATTAAGCAACAACTCTAAGCCTGGAATGCATCCTGCTTTTCAGAATCCCAATCATTCTTCAAGTCTGACCTCAGATACTACCTAACTTGTAAAGCCTTCTTTACTGCCCCTGCCCTCATTAGTCTGGGCTCTCTCCCTTCTCTTATTTGTCTGTTTTATTGATTCCTTTTGTTTTTCTACATTATCATCATATCATCATAAACACTGAACCCTTCCTATAACAAAGAAAAAACTATTATACAAAAGTGGCCACAATGACCTTAACAGAGATTGTATGTAACATTCCATTCCTGTTCTCTTAATTAAAAAAAATAAATAAACAAACTTCTTGAGGTCGACTGAATTTTCCCACTTGAGGAAAAGATACTAAAGATATTAAAAGGTATTGTCTATAAATTATGTTGTTTTACATATATAGGTTGTCTATAAATTGTTACAATTTAAATTTACTAGATATTTATAAAATCAAATGCCTTAGGACTTCCCCATCCTCCTTTGGTGGTAGGGCCTTTGGAAGAGCAAAGTAACTTGTTGGGCTAAGCTCTTCTCCTTTATGGCCTTCCTTGGGGTCTCATTAATAAATTATGGGGTTGGATCAAGATTAACTCTTAGGTCCTTCCATTCATCATCTGCTTTTCAGTCCCTCCCATGCATTCATAGGATGATGAGAGCAAGAAAAACAATCTCCCTGCCCCCTGGTTTCATGAAGCAGACTACAGTAGATGGCTATAGGGCCCCATCCCTGCCCCAACTCTATCACACCATTTCTGTTCTCTTCTTTGGTAAGCCTGGGTATAAAATAACTGGTCTTGCTTTGTCCCCCCAGTAATGCTGTTGCTGGTGACAAAAATTCTGAGACTCTACCTTCTCATTATGATGACTGCTCTACGTTTGGATCTTCCTGCCCAAGAGAGAAATTCAGAATTCCCTATACAGTTTATTCTTAACATGAAGATTGGAAGATTTCCATACAAGATTGGTTCTGCTGGCTTAATGGTGAAGGCAATAGCAGAGGTTGGTGTCACTCTAAAGGAGAATGAGACAAAAGTGAATCCCAAACTTAGACAAATAGCTCTGTACATTTGTGGTATAATCCTGCCAATTTTCTACCTCTGAGAAAACAAGAGAGAATTCCATGTGTCATATTAGAATCAAAAGTGCTAACATCACACTGCTCAGCATTTCCTAAAATTCTTTTTTTTTCTTTTTGTGAGGCGTTTGGGATTAAGTGACTTGCCCAGGGTTAAGTGTCTAAGGCTGGATTTGAACTCAGATCCTCTATCACTGTGCCATCTAGTTTCTCCTATTTCCCAAATTCTTTTGTTCTGGATACTTTATGTACTACTCTTTACTCATCCATAGTACACTCCTGTCCAAGGTATATATATACTCAATCAGTGGACTACCCAACCAACTGAACATCACTCTTTGGACAGTAGACTTTTTTTTATCTAGTTGCAATTTTTTCTCCTGTGTAGATAATTATAATGAGTCTTTGCATGGCTATGGATCTTCCAGAGGAAACTCTCTAAGATGGTATTTGTGCCATTCATGTTGTGAAGCAGCATTCATATTTAATGGGAACACTGATTAAATGGGGTGCAACTTTAGACCAGTTGCACCAAACTCAAATAGAAACAGATCCCTGCCAGTCAAATACTAACTTAGAAAAACACAAATTAACATCACTTATGCTAATATGTTAAATTGTTAAACATTTCTCAATGACATTTTAATCTGTTTGGGGACATGGGAGTTTTGCCTGCCAGCAACCTAGAGCTTGATGTCTTTGCTTTAGACCAAGCTGATCTTGCTCACCAGTACCCATATTATTAATGCCAATATTTTCCCAAGGATGCTTGTAAATCATAGAGTAAAACAGTTTCTGTACAATCAAAATTACAAGACACTTAAAGTGAAATAGAAAATTCAGGCTTGGAGATGAGGAGCCTATAGCCAAATTAGGCCTCCTCAAATAAAATCAGTGGGCTGGTTCATGTAGCCTGAGTGGAGTTGGAAACAATCTGATCATTGCACTAGAATCCATGAAGTCTTTTAGCACATGGAGGAAGGCCTCTATGCCTTATATAAAACTTTTCTGGAAGATGTCTACTATGGCATACAAGAAGAGAGGGTGATATCTTGGACATCTGGACAGGTTGGGTGGAAATGAATAGAGACCCCCTATTCACTTTATTCACAACATCCCAGCTCTCTAGAACAGTTTGGGGAATGCTGGTACAACAGAAAAAAATTATATTATGGAATCAGAAAATCTCAGTTCAATCCAAGTTTTGCCCCTTAGAATCATGAGATCATGGACAGCTACTACTACTCTCGGATAATTTTGTAAAGATAGTTAATATAAAACCTTCTCCTAAAAACCTGGTTGAGTCGTTCCCATAAATGCACATAACATCCATAGGAGTAGTAAGCTGAAACTTAGACCATGATACTAATAATGTATGTATATATATATATATGTTTGTGACAAGGTTTAACTCACATCATCATCTCTGGAAATTCTCTCTGGATAGAGAGCTCATGCAGAATTCTTATTGTTATTTGTCCTTTCTTCTTGATTTAGACCAATGACATCATGAGGATGATGTCTTGATTTGTGTATGGATTGGATTTAAGTGAAGCAGACCTGTGCAAAGTTGTCAGCCTCATTCTCTCCTCCAGAGTCTTACATGATGTTGGGGACACCAGATATATAATCATATGAATCATATAAGGGAAAGAGATTTCCAACTGTGCATTAGTCCTAGAATCATAATGAGAGAAATGGGCTCATTCTGGGAACTCAAGTTCCCTGTGCTAGTGTGGATTAACTAGAGTGAGTCACAGATTGTCTGAGCTTCAGGAATCCTGAGCCTATACATGCTACAATTATTATCATTATCTCATTCGTATCTTTTTAAATGGATTTCAAATTATAAGTGATCCATAAAAACATGAAAACAATGCTTTTAATAGATGCCATTTTGCCAAGGATTTCTAATCATGAAAAGGTAAAATGAAAGGCTTTCAAAATACCGAGATTTATCAGAAGACATTGAAATTATGTGGGACCAGAATGAAGTACATATCACCCTTATCATCATCATCATTGTTGAAAAATCATTCTTCTCATCTTGTTTAATATTGATGAGGTAGAAGCAGCTTTGAGATGAGTGTCCTCTTGCTATTATTCTTTTGTGTTTAATATTCTGCAGACTATTAGACAGTTGGGCCAATTTAGTTCTTTTCTCTTATTGAATAAAAGTATTGGGCTGTCAGATCAATCTTGTATAGATTAATTGAAAGCATATTCAATGAAAATTCAAGAGTAAAAGGGATAATAAAAATGATATATACCTCGTCTTGTTCCCACATGCTTCTAATTTCTTCTCTAAGAGCTTGATAACTTAATATGATAATTTTAATAATATCAATTTGAATACCATGATAGTACAAATGATTATTTTATATCATGCAGCTTGGAGATTATATATATTTGACATAATAACATCTATTTAAAATGTTCTTAAGTTTTTTTTAATGAATTGATGTTATGTCCAAGTGATTGTGGGCAACACTTTGGTCCATGATAATGGTCTTATTCTAGTGCAGCTTATTAGTCAAATATAGATATAAAATATCCTAATTTCTAGTTTAGGGATATGGTATTTTTCAGTCTGTGAAAGAAAGCCTCCAAAGTCTCACTCTAGCCCCCAAGAGTTTCTTGCTAGGTAGCCAACAGGTGTGAAATGTTTTCATCCTACAGAAATAATTTGCACAATATCTACTATTTCCTTGTATAAATTTTCTTGATCACTAAGTCCAGTTTCCTTAAAAATCACCCATAGGTAATTTCTGTGGGTGATGAATTATCAGCAGCAACTTCAGCATTTTCATAAGCAAATCCCTGTCACTTAGCCTTTTGTTCTAATACTCTTGCCAACAATGTTGATTGTTTGCATGCTGGTATGGTCAATGAAAGGCCCTTTGGTTCCATTCTTAAATTTTAAACCTTTTTCACAAACTACATTTAAAGATAAATGGCTTTTAATTGCATTAAATAAAGCCAGTGATGTCTGCCTATGTAATCTCCATTCATCTCTAAATCTGAAACCATTAAAGATAGTCTTTTGGTACTATTTCTGGTGATGATGATCTGGGCCTGAATTCCCACCCCAATCCTCTCTGTGACTGAATTCATATAACTTATATATATAAACTCTTATAACTCAATCATTTGTTCAATGTTTCTTTGATAACATGTTGAATTAATGTGAATGTTGTCCATGTAGATCCTTTGAAATACAAAGGTAGATTTTTGCTTGAAAATAGAATTTTTAAATTATAGAACACATCTATCATGCATGGCCTTATTCATTGCTGAATATATTAGAATTTTCTTAATTTTTCCTTTAAAAGATCATGAATTCCTTAAGGGTGGGAACTATGATATTTTTAAAAATCTTTTCATGGTAAACAGAATACCATGCTTAACACAAAAAAAGGTGCTAAAGAAATGTTTGATGATACTGATTCTTTATCATCCTTTAGTTCTCAACAATTCAGAGTGCTGAGTTGACCACTGTCTCCTTCTCAAAAGCTCATGGAATAATTCATTCTCTGAATTGAAAGATCCCACACATATTAGCTAGTCCAGCACAAACAAACAAGTTCTAGAGAACACTAGAGAGCTGATTGTTCCACTGTACTTGCCTCCTCTACCTATTTGATCTTTAGAAATAGAACAAGCAACTTGATGTTTGGTGGAAAGGGAAGAAAATACAAAGATTCACTCTGGACATTTGTGACATATATACAAAGGATAGCTCCACACTGTGGAGTCTACAGACCTGCTTAGATATGAGAGAGCTCTAAATCTGATTTTGTTCTACCACTGATAACTTCTATGACTTTGACCATGCTTTTGGTCCTCGTGTTCCTCACTATAACAACAAGGGACCAGATTAGATGACCTCAACAGTACTTTCCAACTCTAAACACTAGTTCTGTGACCTATACGTGACTGAGACACTAGCTCTGTGACCTATGTGTTATCTTTGACTTCTGAGTGACAAGAGTTGTTTAAGCCCTGGGATATCTTACCTGGATTCTAAGTGACTTCCACAATGGCTATTCAAATTTACACAATATCAAGTTGACAAGGAACTCCTCCTTAGATAGAAGGACAAGGCCTTCTCTCCACAAAAGAAAAACACAAGAAAGTATTTACCCAACATGTCCTAGCCATGTCTCATTGCCCTCAGAAGTGATCTGCTCCTGCTTTCCATAGAATTTACTCTGATGGGCCTCACATTTGTCCTCCAGGTCTAGAATACTTTTTTAAAGCAAAGAATCCTATTTAACTAAATTAACAGCGAAACAGACATCTGAGAAAGTACACAAATGAAAATACACATCAAACAATAAAAATTGTTGAGATGAGTTACCTTGCTCTGAGTAAAAGAAAGAGGAAAAAATAAATGGGGGGGAAGAAAGAGAGAGGGAAAAGGAGAGTGGAGAGAGAGAGAGAGAAAGAGAGAGAGAAGGAGAGGGAGGGAGAGAGAGAGAAAGAGGGAGAGAGAAAGAGAAAGAGAGCGAGAGAAAGAGAAAGAGGGGGAGAGAGAGAGAACCTGAAGAAAGGTTAGCATTATCCATCTTCTTTCTCAAAGCTGGAAACCAGAGAAGTTTCATGCCAATAGGGATCAGATTATCTACTTCCTATGGACCAAAGGTCTCTGTGGTCCCTTGAAAAGTTCAGTATCTAAAACCTGTAACAACACAGTATAAAATAAATCAGAACTTAACCCACTGAATTTTTTATTTCACAGTGAATCAAACAGCAAGAAGACCACTTATTTTGGCAATATTGTATAGGTTTTTTTAAGTACTGAGCTTGAATTTGAGTCTCAGTCCTATCATTCACCAATTCCATGATCTTGAGCAATTCACCTATCTACTCTGAGTTTCAGTTTCCTCTTTTCTAAAGTATGGGCATAATGGCTGCCTAATCTTTTTCATGGAGGTATAAGAAACACTTAGTCTGATAAGAAGGAATAGGCCCAGACAGATGCTTTCTTTAGTTCACCTCAAGTTCATAACTAAAGATATAAGACCTTGTGAATTTTAAAACACTAATAGCCCCTGCAAGCAACCAGCTTCTTGGTTTTCTTAATTCCATAAATGGCTTACAAGGGTTTCACAACCAAATGAGTTAACTTGGATTATGGTTAGAAGAATCATACCAATGTATGAATTTGACTACCTACTCTAAGGTTCATTGCAATCCTCAAAACCTGTGATTTTGTGGTTCTTACTTTAAAGGAAAGTTATAAAAGCGTTGGAGATTCCTGTTTTATGGCTTATCCCACAGTGACATCTAGTGTCTGAATATTAGATTTCATCATTCAGCATTTGAATGCTTATAATGAATCAATTATGGACACAGTGCTGGGCTGGCACTGAATAAGAAATAAAGATTAATAAGACATATTCCTTGTGTTCATGGAGTTCAGAGGCAAAAGATAGGTAACATGCTAATGCTGATAATAATAAAATACTATGTTACCTAAATAATGTAAAGGGCTCTTTGAGGTCTGAAAGATGACCTACCTTAAAATCATTTACAATACTATAGGCAATATTTCAGAGATAATACCAGATTTCCTGCCATTCAGATGAGCAGCAAAGAATAGTGGGTAAAGCCCTTTACAACTTGTTTCCTCCGCCAATCTGCTTAACCCCTTCCCAGGATTCAGAGACCTGGTGACACTGGGCTCTTACCACATATTCCATCTCCCAACTCCAAGCATTTTCATTGCTATTTTCCTAGGTCTAGAACACTCTTCCTCTTCATCTCCATTTCTTTGCTTCCCTGAATTCCTTCTTGTCTCATCTAAAGTACAACCTTCTGAAAGAAGTTTTTCATTCTCTTCCTTGATCTTAGTGCTTTCCCTCGGAAAAAAAAATCTTGCTGTATATAGTTGTTTATGTTTTTTTCTCCCCATTAGACAGTGGGTTCTTTGAGATCAGGAACTGGGCTTTTTTGCTTGTTTGTTTTGGGTTTTTTTGCTTTTCTTTGTATCTCATGCATTTAGCACAGTGTTTGGCACATAGTAGATACTTAATAAATAATATAAATAACTGATAGGAAACAGCATCTAGCCCTCAAATTTGTGATTATGTAATCCTAGCAGTAAATTTGAGTCACTCAGCTCTGATAAACCATATCCCTGAGTTCTGAAAGCACAATCAGATGTGATTCCTACCTCTCTTCAATCTTGGAGAATGGAAGATATGCTACAGGACTCAAGATAGACAAACACTATCCCGGGTTTCCAAACAAGGAAGAAGGTAAAAGGCTACAAGCTCCAGACAATTGACCTTGACTTCAATTTCTGGGATGGGGATCCTAGATAATATTATTAAAGATATTGTTATTTTTGTTTGTTTAATGTAGAAAAGAGAGTAGTGATCACAAAAAGTCATCCTTGCCTCATCACAAACAACATCAGTGCTTTTTCACTGACTGACCCTGGAATGTTGGCTCTTCTTACCTCTATTTCACCTTCAGGACTCAGCTTAAATTCTACCTTCTTCATGAGGCTTTCCCCATCCTATACCCTTCCCATCCTCAAAGTCTTTATTCAGAGAGGGTCTCCCATTTAGAGATACCTATATTTAAATAGTTGATAGTTGTTTGCAAGTTTTTTCATTAAACTGAGAGCTCTTCACATCAAGGAACCTGTTTTGCCCTTTTTTTATATTCCATACACTTAGTATATTGCCTATCATGTAGTAAATAATACTTGTTAGTTAATAATATTATACCAGATTTAATTAATTTACTTTTTCCAAGAGGATTATTAGGTTTTTAGATCAGGATAATGCTATAAAAATGACATCTCTGAATTTTTCAAATACTTTTCTGTAACCTACTAAGCTGAGCTTGTGGACAAAATAAATACAAGATAGATTATTGTACATTTGAATTTATGGGTTACAGTCATATAAAATGGGTCAATATTAATGGAGGGAAGTATATAGGAAAGTGTTCTAAATACACCTAAGACTGTAACCTTCTTAATGTTTCTCAGTACTTTGAATAAGGGCATAAGCAAACGCAAAAAGCTCTCAACAGACTAGAAAAGTGAGATGAATCAAATAAGATGAAATCTGATATGAATAAAGCCCAAAGTCATTCCCAACAAAATAAAACAAAACAAAAAACTTCCACAAATCCAGAGGAAGTAGTTGTGTGACTCTGCATCATTGTCTTTAAAAAGAAAGAGGCAGAAGAAAAAAGGAAAAAGAAAGAAGAGGAGGAGGAAGAAGGAAATGAGGAGGAGGAGGAAGAGGAGGAGACATGGGATTCTAATGGACTACAAGATCAATGACACAGCAAACAAAGAGCTAATGTCATTTGTGGCTGCCTTATAAGATGGCTAATGTTAGCCTAGGGAGATGAAAGTTCTAATATACTTTTTCATGGTCAGGGCTTATAGAGAGTATTATGGTCAGTTCTGGTTGTAATATAATAAAAGGAAGGAAGGGAGGGAGAGAGGGAGGGGAAGAGGGGCAGGGAGAAAGGAAGAGACAGAGAAGAAAAGAAAAGAAAAGAAGTCATAGATAAGTTGTGTCATATTCATTTTATGCTTATACTTAGGAAAATTTTAAAAGGTTTGCACCTTAATGCCTTATCCCACAGTGACATCTAGTGGTCAAAATACAGGTCAAAGGTATTTTTGCAGAATGTATGCATCCATAGTATTGGAACTGGTATTCAATATTTGATATATATGTGAATGGGACTAATCCCTAGATAACCTTTCCACTTTCTCCCCAGAAGCCTTCTTCTCCCACATGAATTGGATGTCCAATATACATTTTAAATTCAATATATTCAAAATAGTATTCATTATATTCTTACCAAACTATCTCCCTTCCTACCTGTCATATTATTGTAAAATGCCATTTTCCTAGTCACTCTGGCTGGCAACCTATTCATCCTCAACTCATTATCTTTCATCCTCTATAGCCAATCAAGTCAAAGTCTGTTAATTCTACTTTTGCAATATCTAACAAATATGCCCCTTTCTCTTCTCTGATACAGCCTCAACTCTTGAAAAGGTGGATCAGTCTCACTCAAGTCTCTTCTTATTCCAGTTCATCTTCTATTGGCTCACCAGTGATTTTCCTAAAGCACATGTCTAACCACGTCATCTTCTCCTATCTGCCTCTATAAATTCCATTGGCTCCCTGTTGCCTCTAGGATCAAATACAAAATCCTCTGAATGAAATTCAAAGCGCTTCAAAAGCTAGCTTCCTCTTATTTTTCCAATCTTCTCTTATTTGTTTCTTCATGTAATTTCACCTCTTTTTCCAGTACAATCTCTTTTCTACCTGTCAATTCTTTTATATATATCCTCATATTAAGGTCAACTTATACCTGCACCCTTTAAGTATATTCCTAACAAAGATACAATTCTCAAGAGTTATACATATCATCTTCCTATGTGGGGATATAAATATGTTAATCTTTAAAAACAATGGAGGGGAGGCTTTTTCCCCTCTCTTTTTACCTTCTTATGTTTCTCTTGAGTTCTGTATTTAAAGACCAAATTTTCTGTTCAGCTCTGGTTATTTCATCAAAAATAATTGAAAAGCCCCTATGTCACTAAATGTCCATTCTCCCCCAAAAAAAAGATAATGCTTAGTTTTACTGGATAGTTGATTCTTGGCTGCAATCCAAGCTCCTTTGCCCTCCAGAATATTATATTCCAGGTCTTTTGATCTTTTAAAGTAGAAGCTGCTAGGTCTTGATTGTGACTCCTCCTTATTTGAATTTTTTTCTGAAAACTTGAAGTATTTTCTCCTTGATCTGATAATTCTGGAATTTACTTATATTCCTTGGAGTTTTCATTTTGGGGTCTTTTTTCAGGAGGTAATTGGTGGTTTCTTTCGATGGCTATTCTGGTTCTAGGATATCAGGGCAGTTTTATTTAATAGTTTATTGAACGATGTTGAGCAGGCTCTTTTTCATCATGGAGTTCAGGGACTCTTTTATAGTTTCATTGGAGGTTTCCCAGTTTGTCTACTGATCCACTGGCTTTCTGAACCAGGACAGAGTAGCCAACACTGCTGTATTTTGGCTAAGAATCTCCCACTAGATTCCCTGTGCAAGCCTTCTCCACCCTGGACTTTCTATACCACACTTGCATTGGGCTGCATCTCCCCCCCCTTGCCCAGTTGAGACAGACCTTTCCTGAAATCCTTCAAAGATATCTTCTGCTGGAAATTTGTTACACTCCAAGTAATTGTGGATTCTGTCACTCCAAAATCCATTCAGAGGCTTAATCTAGTATTGATTCTGAGGAAAGCCAGGAAGAGTTTAGGCAAAGTCCTGTCTACTCTCTACCATCTTGACTCTGCCCCCCACCAATCTTCTCATATTTTTCTTCCCAATATATATTCTTTGATCCAATGATACTGGCCTCTTTACTACCAAGCAATATACTCTTTCAATTTCAAATATTTTCTCTGCTTGTCCTCTATACCTGAACTAATGCTACATCTCCACCTATTATTTTCCCTGACTTCCTTAAACTCCCAACTAAAATCTCATATTCTGTAAGAAGCCTTTCCTAAACCCTCTTAGTTAAAAGAAGTAGGATACTAGAATTGTTTCCTACTTATCCTGAATATAGTTTATACAATATTTTGCTTGTTGTATCCCCCACTAGATTGTTCTTTTGCCCTTTTTTTCTTATGCTGAGTGCTTAGCAGTGTCTGAAATGCATTAAGCATTTAAATGTCAATTGACTGGCAATACTATGTTTATTAAGTTTTTTCCCAAACCTCCATTTAAGAATAGCTAATATGTTTATATGGGCAGGTAGGTGGCACAGGAGACAAAGTGCTGGACTTTAATCAGAAAGAAGCATCTTCCTGAATTAAAATCCAACCTCAGACAGTTACTTAACCATGTTTGCCTTATCTACAAAATGAATTGAAGAAAGAAATGACAAACCACTTCATTATTTCTGCCAAAAAAATTCCCATGGATAGTTAGTAGAAGACATAAGGGCCTGTTATGAGATAGTCTACAGGGTCGTGACAAAGTCATACACAACTGAATAACTAAACAACATATGTCACTTTAAGGTTTACAAAATGTTTTATAATTATCTCATTTTACACTCACAACAATCCTATAAAGTAGATTCTTTTATCATTTTCATTTTACAGATGAGGGAACTAAATCAGGCAAAGGCTGACTTTTCCAGAAAGTGCTTGAGGCTGGATTTGAACTAAGGTGTTCCTGACTCTAGATCTATCCCTCTAACCAATAGGACAACTAGTTGTGAATTTCAGGTACCACCCATGGAAGCCATGTTCCCTTCAAACTCTGACCAGTTCAGTAAGGTACTAATTCTCCATCTTGCCCTGAGGTACCATCTACCCCTTTGCTTTTCAGCTTAGTTGTATTGTGTCTAGCTCTAGGACCTGGAATATATAAGCTCCTTGAAGATAGGGCCTACTTTTCTTAGTTTGCATTCATATTTTCTGGATTTAGTACAGTACTGGGGGAAAAAAAGTCAGCACTTAATAAATGCTTTATCTATATCCAGATGTGGAGATTAGTTGGAAGTCCTGGGACTTTCTTCAATATTTGAAAAATTATCACAATAATAAGTAAATATATATATGTGTATATGTATATTTGTATGCATGGTATTGTCAGGATCTAAAAATCACCTTTCTGTCTTTACTGTTAGGAAACACCCCATTTTCCAGGCCTAAAAAACAAACTGGGCCCTGAACTTGGCCTAACAATCTGTTGCTCACCTTCTGGATGAATTCTGCTGGAATGAAATCCTGAGCTCAGGAAAACATCAACAGGCACAGATTTGGATTCAAGCAAAGATTTCTTAAAAAGAAATCTAGCTGGTAAACTCAAGATATCTTGGGAGGTTTTCATTCCTTTGAGCAAAGCACTCATAGGTAAGGGTATATAATACCCAAGAAAGGAAGCAAAGGTCTTTTACGAGTCTCAATGTGACTAAGGCAATGACCATTCAGTGATTGGCCAACTGTTGATCCTAGGCAAAGCCCCAATTGGTCATTGTTTGGACCTTGACTGGCTCAGAGTAAATGTAAATAGCAGTTGTTTCTGTTTTAGTCAGAAACTTTGAGGATATTCCCCACCCAGATTGGAGTGTAGTTTTGTTTAAGGGGGTAGCCATTCTTTGCCTCAAATATTATCTAATCAATCACTAATTAGCTGTTGCTTCAGACAAACTGAGACCTGGGAAAGACCTTAGTTTAAAAAGACCAAGCTCTCCCACTACATCTAGGGCCATCTGAAGTCATCCTGATTTATATTTGGCCACAGAACCCAGATGATTCTGAAGGAGAAAATGAGGATGATGACTTTGATCAGCCCTTCCTCACATAAATCCTACTCACTTGCATGTCATGGTATCACCTCCCTGATGTCATGGTCCTTTTCAAGAATAGCAACAACAGCCCTGCTATGAATGGACTTTTTATCATTAGACAACCCTGCCTTGTTGCTATTGTGCTTCACCATTGCTATTGTGCCTCACCACTGTTGGTACACTACATTGTTCAATTCCTTATCTAGCCACAAACATAAATCAAGGTTTAACCCCACTGCCTCATGTCTTCTACTAGAGAATGCCCTGATATGTGTGTAATTTCTCTTCCCCAATGAAATAAATAAAGTTTTTTGTTTTCAATTTGTATCAGCTCTTTGATATTTTTGAAGTTAACAGTGGTTGCAAATCCTCTATGATTTTTTTAGTCATTTCTTACCAGAGTTGACAGTATGTATGTTTATATATTCATAACTATATATATATGTGTGTGTGTATATACATATATATATATATATAAATCCATAAAGTACTTTAAGACTTGGGAAGAGTATTATATCTTTTATTTCATTTGATCCTCACAACAACCCTGTGAGAGTAAGACCTGAGTTCCAATCCTGCCTCAAAGTCTGGCCTTCTCTTTATTGTGTATTGTGAAAAGGTAATTTCACCAAAAAAAAAAAAAACCAGAACTATCTAACTGCATGGCATAGTAGATAGAGTACCAGCCTTGAAATTAGGAAGCCCTGAGTTCCAATGTACACATTTACTAGCTATTTACATGGTGTATGTGAGATATATACTGAGATGAAATTCAGTTTTATACTGATAGTAACAATTCAGTTATATGGGATGTTTGGGGAGGAGACACCTATGGTATAAGGGCTTGCCAAGACCTTTTCAGGGCTGCTTATCCACTTTTATATCCACTTGCCACCCAGTCTCACCTGTGGCTCCAAGAAGCTGCCACACCTCAATAAACCATCTTGGCAAACAGGCTAAACCAGATTGAGAATAGTCAACATAATAAATTATTATTTCTTGCTCATATTAATAGCCAATTATTAAAATTGGGGAGACCCCAAATTTTTCCCTATCCTATTCCCTTGTCCAATGTCTCTAAGACAAGTCTGGTGGAAGATAGAATTAACATTCTCCTCATTCTAAGTATTGCTACTCCACCCAACTAGAGTGGGAGACACAAATTCTGTGTCTAGATTGTCCAAGGCTAGGGGTGGTCTAAGTATAGGAATAGTCTTTCTGTCAAAGAGTTACATGATGTCACTCCCAGTCCCTCACTGGAGTGAGTCCACTTCTCTTTGTAAAGTCCACTTTTCATTCATTGTTAACCAGAGTTGATGGCCATCCTCAGAAATACCCCTTTCCCAAGGACATATAAGCCATGAGCCCATTTCATTCAAGGGTGTCACTGACCTTTTATTTAAAATGCTGACATTGTTAATAAAATGACTAATTACTCAGAAATTCTGTCTCTCAAACTTTTAAAAATACCATACCAACAGACCTCAAACCCATCAGTAAGGTAGGGGGATGTCTACATAAAGCACATAAAAACTTCTTTCAGCAGAATAGGCAAGTGAGAACAATTTAGTCCAAGGCCATGAAGTGCTTTAGAAAGCTTAAAACTAGGTTCAGATCCTAGCTTTGCTTCTTACTCCCTATGTAAGGCCCTTAGTAATGAAGCTACTTGAGGTTAGGACCCAATTCTGTTTTGTTTTTATCCCCTCAACATTGAGCATAGTGCTTACCACATAGTAAGTACTTGTTGATTCATCAATTGAATTGTAGGTACTAAAATTTTGCACCCTTTATTACCATGTTCTATAGTTTCTATTCTTTCCTTGCATGAACTGCATTAAGCCCATGCTCTATAATCCAAAGTCCTTTAAGGATGCCCTTTCCACAATTACTTTTGACAAAGAATGGCTTATAAAATAAACTACATTTCTGTAAATGTATTTGCATGACATCCATTTACATATGGCTTTTTTTGTCAACGTTACTATTTTTTGCATTCATGAGAATACATTCATAAAGGGCCTTTTGATTCTACTCTTGGATGTAGCTATTCTAAGGAACAGTCAGAGGTACACCACTTTCAGTTTCACTTGACAAATCCAATGGCCTATACTTATTATCAGTTTTTAATTGTGATCTGTGAAATCATGTCTAGCACTCTTTCTAGCCTACTTTGCCAGAGATCAACCAATTGTTTCTCTTCTTAGGGTCTCAGGAATAACCTTAAGCAATTGGCATTTCTCCATTATTCTTGCTCATGAACCCCATCCTATATGCTCTCCATTGACCACCAGACAGCAAGACTTAATTAACTCTCTGAAAGGGGGATTTACTATGTACAATAATGAAAACTTTGCTATAAAAACATAAACCTTTAAAGGTTAGGATATACTCTTTATGCCCTAGTGATGCATAACTGTTTTCCTCCCAACTAATTACATAGATTTAAATGTTATTATTTTAAAATAGTAAGTCAAACAACTCTATAAAAACCGTGGGAAGATTATATAATGATGTCTAATGATAAAATTGGAATTACTGATTTTCACATCCTAAATTTACTTGAGTCATTTCTTAGAAAAAAAGCATCATTGGATCCAGCCATTCTGGAGAGCAATTTGGAACTATGCTCAAAAAGTTATCAAACTGTGCATACCCTTTGACCCAGCAGTGTTTCTATTGGGCTTATATCCCAAAGAAATCATAAAGGAAGGAAAGGGCCCCACATGTGCAAGAATGTTTGTGGCAGCCCTTTTTGTAGTGGCTAGAAACTGGAAACTGAATGGATGCCCATCAATTGGAGAGTGGCTGAATAAATTATGGTATATGAATATTATGGAATATTATTGCTCTGTAAGAAATGACCAGCAGGACGATTTCAGAGAGGCCTGAAGAGACTTGCATGAACTGATGCTAAGTGAAATGAGCAGAACCAGGAGATCATTATACACGGCAACAGCAATACTATATGATGATCCTGATGGACATGGCTCTCTTCAACAATGAAACGTTTCAAACCACTTCCAATAGTTCACTGAAGAAAGCCATATACACCCAGAGAGAGGGATGTGATATGTGGACCACAACATAACATTTTCATGCTCTTGATTGATGTTTGCTTGCATTGTTTTTCCTTTATTTGATATTTCTTTCTTGTAGATATGATTTTTCTTGCACAACAATAAGTGTGGAAATATGTATCCATATATTTGATTTGTCAAGTATTTTAACATAATTAACATGTAGTGGATATCCTGCCATCTAGGAGAGGGGTGAGGAGTAGGGGGGAAAATTTGTAACAGAAAGCTTTGAAAGGGTTAATGTTGAAGAATTACCCATACATATGTTTTGCAAATAAATAAATAAATAAAAAGGGAAAAGAAAGAAAGAAGAAACAGATCAAAAGGGAAAAAACACCATAAAAAGAATAAAGTAAGTGAAAGAAATATTTAAAAAAAAAGAAGAAGAAGAAAAAGCATCACTGATTTGAGGACTTAAAAGCCAAAGAGAAGCTATGAGAAGGGATAAATCTGATTGGAGGACATCTGAATCCTATTGCAAATAGAGTTGTCTGAGCTTATTGCTCTTTAGCACCATCTACAGCCTGAAACAGAGAATATCTCTTGGTAATATCTGGCTGTTCTTTCTCTTCCCCTTTTTCCTTTTCACACCAGAGCGGAGAAAGGACAGCCAGGTATGCCCAAGAAATGTCCCCTCTTTCAAGATGTAGATGGTGCTAAAGAGCAATGGGGGGTGGGGGTGTCTACTTTTTGTGTCTACTTTTACTGGGAGCTGTTTATTTTAAATGAGGCTTTGTTTTGCTAGACATTTACTAAAGAAAGCAGAATCCTAATAAGTAAGAGGAGCTTGAGTTTTGTCAGCATTGCCCCAAGAGTCAACTTGAGAAATTTTGCAGTTCTTTAATTTAAGGAAAATGTTTGTCACCAAGTGCAATTTTAGTTTTCTTTTCAAAAAGAACATAGAAAATTTTAGTCCCCTAGTATGATTATTTGTTAAAAGAGCTTGTCACTAGTTCAAGGGCTAGAAAGCAAAAAATGAACAGATTTTCCAAGGGGAATTGTGAATACCAGAAGTGGACAACTAGTAGAAAAGTGACTTCACATGATTCTACTTATTTCTAGGGACCAAGGACATCAAGCTTGCAAGCTAAATTTTTCATGAGATTGGCACATAGATCTCCTTATTCATGTGTCTCCCTATTAGGTTCCTATAGTTGTATGTCCACACTGTCCCACAAACTCGGTATGCATTAGTGGGAGACTATGAGACTACTGATAGGAGTATATGGATGCTTATTTTTTCAATTATTCCTGGTTTTTGTCTTCTATTGAATAAAAAATGATGAATATTCCTCCCTTTGTCTTCTTTTGATTAAATGTCATAATAATTGCTTTTCATTTTACTAAATATTTTATGGTTAAAAGTCTCTCCTGATCATTGGTTTCATGTAAATGGGGGGAGGAGAAGGCTGTCAAAATCTAAAGTGGTGAAGAGTAGGGGCATAATATGCACACACACACACACACACACACACACACACACTCTCTCTCTCTCTCTCTCTCTCTCTCTCTCTGTTCCTGAAGTCCCAAGAGAAAAGTGAGTTATAGTCAAGTCCTCATGGTGCTGATCATGGCAGCCACATATTTGAATATTGTCCCAGACTTTAGAAGTATGGGTTAGTATGAATGAATCAGCCTAGAGAAAGTGAATGGGGGAAGGGTTGAGATGGTATATCAGACACCATACTCACAGGCTATACTTACACTTAATCATGGGTTCATGGTTACACCGGGACCAACTTACACATTGCAGATACAAAGAAAAAAGACAACTAGCCCCTACCTTTAAGGAGTTTACAATCTATAAGAAGGAGATAGTATATAAAATATAAGTTTGTAAAAATGTATTCAAATTACATTCAAGATTATTTGTGGTTTTACAATCTAAAGAAGAAAATATATAGATATGTAAAAATGTATCCAAATAACATTTAAGATTATTTGTGTGGAAAGACACTAACAACTGGGGAATGGATAAAGACTTCATGTACAAGGTAGCACTTAAGCCTTGAATAAAATGAGGTATTCTAAGAGGTGGAAGTGAGGAGGCCATGCATTTTAGGTATGAGAGACAACTTGGTACAAAGACACAAAGACAAAAGACGGAGTGGAATATATGAAGAACTGCAAGGAGGCCAGTTTGACCAGGCTATAGAATTCAATAAGGGGAGTAATATGTGATAATGTTGGAAATATAGATTGGAGTCAAGCTGTTAAGGACTTTAAATGCCAAACAGTGACATTTATATTGGATTTTAGAGGAAATAGCAAGAATTTATTGACATTGTTAGAGCTCTATTTTGGGAAAATCACTTTGGCAATTGTGTGGAGGAATGATTATTGTAGAGGAAAGGGAAGGAAGATTTAAGCCAGGTATATCAATTAGGAGCCCACTGCAATAGTCCAGGTAGGATTTGGGGGTTGGAATGTAGCTAAGAAGCTGGAGAAAAGACAAGAACTCTTCTCAAAACCACTCTGAACGACTTTTTTAAATGCCTCAAGCAAATTCTGTAGTGGCAGAATCCACAAAAGGATGAAATGAAACAATTTTCTAGCCCAAGACAACTTTAGGTTGGCAGGAAAGGTCCGTTGCACCAGGGTGAGAATGGAGCACAAGTCTGTGCAGACCATGCCCCAGTAAACTAGCAGTAAAATTTGAAGGCAACTGAATCAGTTTTGGCAGTGGTTGGTGGACCTTTCAGCTCACAGATGACAAGAGGGTGTGACAACTTGTCCAAAGAAGATTGCAAGGGTCCCTTCCCTGGGCTAGGAGAAGGATTCTGTTGTGTTGTCCATACTTGGATCTGAGTCAGTCCTGGGTCTCAGTCCAAAAGCACTAACACATCAAAACTTGCAATTAGAGGGTAACTAGAACTTTTCCAGAATGGAAAAGGATCCTTCTAGTCACTCAGAGACCACACAGATCAAGCAAATAGTAAATACACTTCTCCCTAGATCATACCACTTTGCAAGAACTGAAAACTTAGAGATCCCCAGAATTATCTCTGAAAAGAGTTTCACAAAAAAATTACTGAAGCTTAGGTTAGTGTCCCCCCCACCCTGGAAGCAGACCTATATTTTAGCATAGAGTTAGAAGTTGAGAAATTGACTGGAACAGTGAGCAAACTGCAGAAAAAGAACCTGACTATAGAAAGTTACTAAGGTGACAGGAAAGATCAAAACAAACTCAGAAGAAGACAACAAAGTCAAAACTGCTACATCAAAAGCCTCAAAGAAAAATATGAACCCAAAAAAATTTTATAAATGTTTAAAATTGTGTTTACATGTAATTGGGGAGAAAATATTAATTTTTTCTAAATAGTCCATGTGATAATATAAACCTCATCTGCACCAGAGTTTATAAGATTGGAAAAAATGGGACAGATGCATAAAATGCTATAGAATTCAAAACAACAAAATTTAATGATTCCTTGGAAATGTAGGATAACAGCAAGGAGTTGAACATGACACAAAGGTTGATAAGTTGGATGACTAGAAGGATAATAGAAGTCCTGATAGAAATGAAGAAGTTTGGGGGAAAAGGCAGGTTGGTGGGAAAACAATGAGTTTTATTTTTGAATATGTGAAATTTACATTATTTATGGGACATCCTTTGGAATATAGTCAAAAGTCAATTAGTGATAGAGGACTAGAGTTCATGATAGAGTCAGGGTTGGATAAATAGAACTAGGAGAGATCAACATAGAAATGATAATTAAATTCATGTAAGTTGATAAAGTGATCAAGAGAAATTATAGGGGGGCAGTTAGCCATTGGGTACACCCAATTTCAAGGGAACATGAATGATGGTTCAGAAAAGATAACTGAGAAATAAACAGGTATGAAAATTTAAAAAGGTGTCAGTAACTAAAACCCAAAGAGGAAAGAATATCTAAGAAGACAAATCAACAGTGTCAAATGCTGTAGAGAAGTCACCATGGAAGACTGAAAAAAATCTTTAAGATTTAGCAATAAATGTCTCCAAATGGACAAATGGACCACCCATTATCCAAAGCCACATGTTATTTCATTCTGCCATGGAGAAATAATTTAAAATCTCAGCTTGAATATTTGAAGTTGGTGGTGGGAAGAGAGAAAGGCTGTTCCATCTCTCACCCCTGACTGTTGTCAAATTAAGTTTGCCATTGGACCACTCCATGATCCCATGCCACAATTGTTTAGCAATTACCAACTAACTCAAATTAATCAAGTACCATAGTGAGCAGTGCCTAAAGGAAATATGTGTCACATATAAAGTTGAAAGTCACCTTGGGAAGTCTGAGATGAATTTCTCTATTGAATTTACTAAGTAAGAAGTACAAAAAGTGAGGAAAGTGAAAAGTTGAGAAACTAGATTTTATAGTTTGGTTGTCCATTAAAAGCTATCTTTCAAGTGTCTCAAAGACAGTATATAAACTTCTGAATGATATTCTAGAATGATGAAGCACTCACTATTAAGATACTCTTTTAACTGGACACTCACAAGCACAAGGTGTGGATCCCCAGTTGGATAGTTGTTATTTATTTTATTCAGTATTCTAGGGGTCACCTAGAGAAGTCAGGATTAAGCCTCCACTAATGTGCTCCCCATTGATTATGCAGCCTCATTCCACTTTTACAAAAGGTATTTATTGCAAGAAGATGTTACCAAAAAAAATCCCCTTAAGGAGAAAATATATTCTCCCCCTGTATACATAAGATCCATGGTGATAATAAGCTCAAACTTAGTGAAGGATGGTAGTGAGGTACACATGTAGAGAATACCTGTTGCTAAAAGGTAAACTCACAAGCACTGGTTACTGATCATCTTTTTTTTTCTTTTATGAAGTCATCATGAAATAGTTCTTAAGTGTGACCCTTTGCATGATTTTTAGGACTGGTACTTGGCCTTTTCCACCTCAAAGTTGCTAATCACCACTATTACTAGCAAGAACCATAGAAAACAAGAGATGAACAGACTTTGCCACAGAATCTTGTCACTTCTGAAGGTACTTTTGAATATATCTTCTGAACTTCTGTAGTCTCTTGGGGGGAAAAGGAGAGCAAGAGTGAAATATTCTTCTATCTCTCCTGTTCTCCCCAGTGGAGCTAGTTCCTATTGGTTTGATTATAGGTCCTCCATCTCTATTCATTTCCAAACTGACATTTCATACATAGGTCCACAAGTGTATTTGAGTCTTAGCCAATAACAACATATTTGCTATGTGGTACCATCTGTGTTTTTAAATTGAACAAAACTTTATCCTCAAATGCTTTAAGGATTTGTTAACACATTTTGAATGATAACTTTAAAATCTGTACTTTCATGTGAGTCTCACAACATGGCTATGAGGTCAATCCTCAGAAAAACTGATCCCATTTTACAGATTATGAAACTGAAGTTCCTTGAGTTGTCTAGGATCATAAAGCTAGCAAATAGCAGAGCTCTTCTTAACATAAAGTCTAGCATTCTTTTCACTACACCCTGTTATAAAATTGTTGAATTTTATTTTTAAAATGTTCTCGAATAAGTTACAGCTATCTGTTTGGGGAGAGGGGGTGAAGGGTTCCTCACAGTTGTTCTACCACTTTAATTCACTTTACTTACATTCATATTTGCGAAATCTAAATGAACATAAGAGAAAGGAAGGTGATTTGTGTGTGATATTAGCCATATAATAGAAGGTATTCAGAGGTGTAAATTATTTTTCTGTTTTATCTGCATGTTGAACATTAAGTTGACAGAAAACAAAGAGTTCAAAGGAGCATCAGAAATCATCCAGTGTAATGTGTATCTAAAAAACAACCCCTTAATGGCAAACAACAATGATAAACTCACTCCAGTGGCTGTCTGGATAGCTCCCTGCAGGGGAAATAAGAGTGAGAATTTATACAGTGCTTTAAAGTTTGCAAAGCATATTTTAAATGTTAAAAGCACATTTAATTTTCACAACAACTCTAGGAAGTAGATGCAGTTATTATCCTTGTTTTACTAAAACAAAGAGGGGCTAAGTGCCTGGCCCAGAACCCAGCTATTAAGTATCTAAGGCAAGATTGAAACTCATGTTTCCCTAACTCAAAGCACAACATTCTATCCATATGCGACTTGATTCACTATTCACCAAGAAAAAAATGACTATTCACAAGATTTTCTTGACATGATGCTAAAATCTGACTTGCTTTATGATAATGTCCACTAATTTTTTCCTAATTCTGCCCTCTGGACCCAAAGAATAACAGTATAATAATCTGAGAAATGTAAAAGTCCTCTAACAACAATTAGCCCAGACCAAACTTGACTGAGATCCTATTCTTCAACAGTGTCAGGAAGTAATCAGCCAGGCTTTGTTTGAGAATCTCCATTGATGGGAAATCCTAAAATATCCATTTAGAAAAGCTCATTCCATTTTTTCAAATTTCTCTGATACTTATGTTTGTTTTCCCTTCTTTCTTCTTACATTGATCCTAAATCTGCTACTCTATCTTCCACTGATTCCCATTGCTTCTTCATTTGCTCTCAGGACAAACAAAAAACCCCTCTTCTCACACAACTTTTTAAATATATAAAGGCCCATTATTATATTCCTTCCATTTTCACAAATTTCTAAAATAAATTTCCTCAGTTCCTTCTATCAGTCATTGGATCACATGGCTAACTCTCTCCTCCAGAATAGCCACTTTCTTTTAGATATGTTATAGATTATAGTGAATCAGCATCCTTCAAAAAAATGATTACTATTAACTGATTAACTAATAACTGTCATTTTCATAGCCCTTTAAATTTTTCAAAATGAGGGCAGCTGGGTGGCACAGTGACCCTAGGCAAGTCACTTAACCCCAATTGTCTCAGCAAAAAGAAAAAAAATAATTAAATTTTGCAAAATGTTTCTCATATATTATCTCATCTGATTTTCCTAATCACCCAGAGAGGTGAGTGTGATCATTATCCCCATTTTACAAATGAGGCAATTGAAGGTCAGGATGATTTAGGGACTACCTAGGATCACAAAGTTATCAAGCATCAGAAGTAATATTGGATCCTGGATGTCACCTGATTCCAAATCCAGCATTCCTTGACTCTACAATATTGCTTCTCACATTATATCATTCAGCTTCTCACAAATCACTTCTCAGCCCTTTGACTAAGATTAAGAGGTATTCCAATACATTGAAAAAAAAACATTTCTTCCCACACCACCACCACCATCTTTTTCTTAATAAAACTTTTTATTTACAAAACATATGAGTGATTTTTCTACATTGACCTTTGCAAAAACTATTTTTTCCCAAGCTTTTCCCCTCCTTCCCCCCATCCCCCACCCCTAGATGACAGGTAATCTAATACATGCTAAATAGGATAAATTATATGACAAATCCAATACATGTATACATATCTATACAGTTATCTTACTGCACAAGAAACATCAGATCTAGAAAGAGAAGAAAAAAAAACAACCTAAGAAGGAAAACAAAATGCATGGAAATACTCATAGAAAGTGTTAAAATGCTGTGTTGTGGTTCACACTCAGTTCCCACAGGCCTTTCTCTGGATGTATATGAATATCTTCATTGCTGAACAATAGGAACTGGTTTGAATCACATCATTGTTGAAGAGAACCATGTCCATCAAAATTGACCATCGTATAGTCTTGTTGCTGTGTATAATGATCTCCTGGTTCTGCTGATTTCACTCAGCATCAGTTCATGCAAGTCTCTCCAGGCCTCTCTGAAATCCTCCTGTTGGTCGTTTCACCACCATCTTTTTCTATTGCTCAAGGTTCTGATAAGGCACTGGAGCATTCAGGTAGCTTCTAACAAACTATATTTCCAATTTTCAACATCTACGATCTTATGATTGTAGATCAAGGGGATTCAGGTTTGGGGAAAGATCAATGATTATATAGAAGCTTGTGTTACATCATAGCTGAGTTTAACAGTCTTTTAATTTGAATCTTAAAGAAATCTGCCAAGAGTGACATCACTCTTTCCTGTCTTTCATTTGTTCTTAGGAATTTTTACCAGATTATATTAACTACTGTTACACCTGTTTCTTATACCTTATTCCTATAATAATCTATTATAGAAGACTTTATACTATTCTGGACTAATTTTCTACCTCATCCCCCATGCTTAAGGTATTAGATTTCCCTCTTATATGATTTTCTTTTTTAAGTTTTTTTAAAAATTTTAACTGTTTATAATTTTATACTTTCACATGTGTTAGTAGCCCCTGCATTCTAATTTTAAAAATATTAATTTTCTGATTTAAAAAGAAGTTTGATTGCTTTGCTCTATTTTAATTAGTATTTATTTGAGTATCTTTTTTCTTTTTATAATGACATTTGATGTCACCAACTAGATAGTAGTGGTTCATTCTTTACTATTATTAATTTTAGTAGTTTTAAAAAATACAAATATTCCCTACACTTATAAAGAGTATAACACCTTCCAAAAACCATAAAGAAATAAGGGGGATGAGATGGGGGTGGGAATAGTTTAAGATGAGGTATAGAAAGATATATACATTTATGGCAATGGGACAAAGTATGTAGATTAATGGGCAAGGGAAAAAGGATAAGGGGAGGTACAAAAGGGTGTGTAGAGCAATGGTAGTGGGACAAGATGTGTAGATTAGTGGAAAAGGGATAAAGAGGGCAGGAAAGGGGAGGGGGGAAGATCAGGTAGGGATCCATGGGTGGGAGGAAGTTAAATTATACCAAGACAAGTTAAGGAACAGAATTAAAATAAAAGAGTTAGCAGGAATAGGAAATAAGAGATAACAGAAACACTATAACCAGGATCAGGAGCAACTTACTAGAAAAAAAAAAGTAGGGCTAGCAATCATTGATCTTAGACAAAGTCAAACTTAAAGATTCAATCAAGAGAGAAATCTACATAATATATCAGTCATATTATTAATGTTTTAGTTGTATGTTTACACATGGGTAATACAGATGCACAAATAAATGTCTAAGTATATATGGGAAGGCCTATGTATATTTGTATGTGTAGATGGGTCTATAGGTAAGTGTGAGTGTATGTGTACATATATGTGTATATATGTATGTGTGTATGTATGTATGTGTATGTATGTATATATATATGTATATCTGTGCTTAACTATAGCCTACTTAGGGGAGGTAAGGGAGATAAAAGGGGAAAAAAGAATAAGGTAGAAATTGCTTAGCAAAGAACAAAAGAATAACTTATAAGGAAACAAAGAAAAGATGGCCACTCATAAATAATTTCTTTTATTGTTAAATGTGCCTTCTTGAAATAGAAATTTATTGTTATATATTTTGAATTCTCCCTGATATTCTGCTGGATACATGACAATGTTTTGTTTTGTTTTTCTTTTCTTTCTTTTTTCTATTTTGTTTTTTTTTATTTTGTATTTAGTTCAATAAAATAAAAAAAAATTCTTTATTTAAAAAAATACATATATCTTATCATGAATTTAACTACAGAATAAGAATTAGAAGTGTCTAGAGAGTAATAGGAAAATCCATAAAGTCTAGATGAAATTAAGGAATGGATTAATAAATGTAGAGTTGAAGATTTTTGTAAGGGACATGGCTAGATTTGAATGAGTAGGGAAAAAAGGAAGAGATTATAAACTAGTAGAAATAAGGAGTTATGCACATCTTAAAATTAATTTTTATTCTCTATTAACTTAGAAAATATGTCATTTAAGATCAGCCTAGAGTCAATGGCCTTGAATGAAGATGATATTTCTGACTGGCTATAGATTTTTTTAAGTACCAAATTTACAGCCCAATCCCAAATTTTATTTTAAAAAAATTTAGATTTACCCAAACATTTTTAAAAATGCCATGGTCACAGATTGGCCATTCACTATAGCAGATATTAGGTAGTGTTCTGCATTATTAAGAAATGTAGGAATCATTAAGGGAACATAGATACATGTTCTAATTTACAAACTGTAAGAGTCTGTAATTCCAAATATATCTGAACTCACTAATGAGCCATGTTTAGTTAAAAGATCTCATATGCTTACCCTCAACAATAAGCAAACTCTATCCCTTTCCTTAACCATTCAAGAAAAGTCACAGGTTCATTAATATACTGTTGGTAGCATATTAGCTTATTTAGAAGTTCTCATTTATCAATTTCCTTTAAGCATCTATCATACTGGAGAGGCTTCACTGATTACTTCTATGGTCTTTACAATTGGGTTGTTTCCTCTGCATGGTTTAAATTACTAGATTTAATACTAACTCATCTATAATTATATTTAAAATTTTCTGCACCTTTTGATAAAATTTGATAAATAAGCCAGCTCCATAGCAGGTGGAGGAGATTGCTTTCCCCTTATATGCAGTTGGATAATATGAACATCATAAGAAAACATTTTGAGTTATAGACATTTCCGTATAAATGCTTGATACAGGAACTGTTTTATGTAAGCTTGGCTTTCTTCACTTGTGCTTTCTCCATTTTATTATTTAAAACTGCCTGTGCAGTTTTAAACAATACAATACAGAGAGAGAAAGAAAAACCCCTCCCTCTCCAAGCCCAGCAGATATTTTACAAGTCAGAAAACAAGCCCAACCTTCTAAAAGCTAGGTCTAGTCCATCACTTTCTCCAGCCCTCTCTGTCTCCAAGCTCAAGTATTGCATGAATGCGTTTTTAAAGTATTCTGATTCAGTGCCTTCTACAATTATTACTCATGACATTCCTGCTAACTCAGGAACCCATTTGGTAATCCATTTACTCCCGCTGAGATATGGGGTCAATTAAAGTGCCATAAGAATACAGCTCTGGGACCAGGTAGCATTAAATATTGGATCTGGAAGAAGATCAATCCAGAGGGATTTTTTTAAACCATTATCTTCAAGTATATCACAGAAATACAATTCTATCCTGAAGGAGTAGTAGTCATATATAACTATTTTAATTTAAAAAATAATAATAGGAATCTGCCCTTGAACTAGAAACCTATTCCTCTGGGTAACCTGTTTCCCACAGTTAAGATTTATGTCTCTGTCCTGTCTAAAAGAATCACCAATTGTAGTATAAGAAATGGACATATAAATAGGAATCAAAAGGGCTTTTTGTCTACTGACAACTGCAGTGAGCATAATTTCTTATAGCAGTCCATCTTGGATGGAGCGAAACAGAAAAGGAAAATGTTTGGGCTGATCTAGCTTAAGGTAAACAACACATTTCACTTAGTATCACATGAAACAATATGACTAGCACTAAATTGGACCAGTTTGCATGAAAAAGCAATTAGAATTATAGACAACATCAATAAGGAGCTATCCACACTAAATATGATCTTCTAGTATTAACTTCCAGGCAGAAATGAGGTGAAGCTGCCCTCTTAGCCCCATAATTTTTAACAATACTGAAACTAATAATATGCATCTTGATAAGGACAAGACTAGGGCATGATTTGTACAGCAGGAAAATTACTATCCTAGTATAACCTGACTCAGGCAATTATATGATACAGTGGATAGAGCACTGGACTGGAAATCTGAAAGATTCCTATTTCCTGAGTTCAAATCTGGCCTCAGATACTATCTGTGTGACTCTAAGCAAGCCACTTAATCCTGTTTGCCTCCGTTCCTTAATTGTAAAATGAGAAGGAAATGGCAAACCACTCCAGAAAATCTAAACAGAGTTACAGGGAATCAGACAAGACTGAAATAACTGAACAACAGCAACAAATTAAGTAGACTATTTAGCCATAGTGGTTAGTACTCCTGTTTTCATCTGACCAAAATGCTAGACAATATAAATGAGTTTGCCACATAGATAGGACTACACATTAATGGGGCCAAATGTGTATCTTTATGGATTATTGACCAGAAAAAGATACTCCTCATGCATTTTCAATACAAAAATAGAGGATCTATGGAATTCTGAGGAAAAATATCCATTCTTACCTTGGAAGTCACATGAGGTTCCATACCAAAAATTCTTGCAAGGACATGATAACTAACCTGATTGCAGATTGAGATCTCATATAAGTCTGGCTATATAGGCAGTAAATGTTTTCAATCTACTCCACATCTCATTCCATAATTAAGAATGATTTGATCTCCAGTAGTGTCTTCACATTCTTAGAACAATTTTAGGAGAAGACGAGATGGCTACATATCTCCTCAAATAGCCAATATTGAGTCTCTCTATCTCCCCTAAAAAAGAGGGCATGAATCTGCTACCACTAGTTATAGCAGAAGATATGTCAGATCACTCGTGGAATGAGGCTTCTGGCCACAACAAATTTGAGTCAACTATCTTTCCCTCTTAGTGTTACATTAAGAAACAGAATCAAATATGACCCTTTATCAGAAGATCTAGCTATTTAGTTACATAGCTTTATAGGAGAAGAGCTTGGAAGTAAAGGTGTAGTAGTATCTCACATCTTCTATATATAGCTAACAATTGTCAGCTAATATCTCAACCAAGTGGAGAGTAAATATTGGTGTCTTGGCACTGTAGCTGAATGACAGTTTGATGGCCTTACAAAGAGTGAAAAAGAATTTGAAATATGTACTTAGATATCATTTTAAACTGCAGCTGGCCTGCAAATTCAATCAGGGTATAATATATTCCATTACTTCAATGGCTACAGCCTCAAATTTCTTTACAAGGGAAGGATCTTTTACCGAATTCCGGGACTGGCAATTTATTCACAGAGCCAGACTGAACTGCTATCCATTGAATGGAGCCAGGGGAGTTGGCTCTGAATATAAATGCTATCATCTATGAGAGAGAGCAAATGAAATGCTTCTACATGTCCTTTGCCATTGTGATCCTCAACTGACTGGGGTTATTATCTGACAGTATGATGCTATTTTAAATAGACTTGTTAAAGCTATCAAAGTGATTCAGGTGAATTCAACAGTTCCAGGATTAGGAGAGATTTTAAGACCAGACTTAGTCATCTCAGACAATAAGAATTATAACATCAATATTATGGCCATCACTGTACCCATTGAAAATATTTATTCTGCCTTCCAATCACCTAGGGCTTATGAGAATGTGAAATATCAGATGATCTATCAGCAACTGAATCAGGAAGACTATAAGGTACACTGAAACACACTAACAGTGTAGACACCTAGTAGGATGGGATCCAGCTAATGACATTTTGTTATCAAAAGATCAGTTGGAAAAAAAATCATGAAAAAAACTTGCAAGAAATAATGAAGAATGAAATGAAAAGAAGCAAGAGAACATTGTACAGAGTAAGCAATATTGTTCAAAGAATAACTGAGAATTACTAAGTTATTTTGAGTGTTATAAATAGCATGTGGGGTGTGTGTGTATACGTATGTGTGTGTGCGCACGTGTGTGTGTGTGAGTGTAATAGTGGCCTTCTCTAGTGCAGGGTGAGGAAGAAAGGAGAAAAAATGAATAAAAATACACAGAAGAAAACAAAATGAAAACTCAGAAGGAAGCACAGAATAACAGAATAGCTTTGAAAACAAAGTGTAGTATTTACTCGTAGTTTTTTTTTTTTTTTTTTTTTTTTTTTTTTTTTTTTTTTTTTTTTTTTAGGTAAACCCTGTGTAATGGAGATTCATGGTTTTACATTGAATCCTTTCTTTGTGTTGTGCTATGTAAGTGGGATTTCTTCTTTTTTGTCTTTTTGTACTTATGTTCAAAATGAATAACAAATTTTTTAAATAAATTAAAGATTAATCTGAAGTATACTAACCTAATGAAGAAATTAATGGTACAGGATTCTATCAGATGGAGCAGGGACATACACATAGAACATATAAAAGAAGTACTCAATACTCAGTTTTTAAGTTTTTGAGTTTTTACTCAACACTCGATTAAAATTAAAAACTCTATACTTCTGAATTTTTAAGAAGAATATTGTGAAAAGCAATTGTGTCTGCTAATTTATGTACAATATTCTATGATTTTCCTTGTAAAATATAGTACAATTTTAGCATTGTAATTTATTTCTTTATTGCACTTTTAACATTATCAGGTAGTTGATCATTTATAGTGTATGCATGTGTGTGTGTGTGTGTGTGGTGTAAATTATGGGCCTATTCACTTAAATATTGTATGAATACATCTGGACCAGAGTGAAATCAGTCAGGTCAGCATCTCCAGCATGTTTACTATTCCTCAAAAACAAAACAAAACAAAATTAAAAAAAGTCAAGGATCACAGGATATTTGGTTTCTACTGCATAACACTGATTAAAAGATCAGTGAGCATGCAGCCTACTACAATCACTTTGGTGATAAATACTTTCCTTTCTAAATACTAAGAAAACCAACTTCTTAATAATAATATAATAGAAATGCAAGAAATTCAAATCAATCTCATTGGCCACTAGCTTGTTCATTAATTTTTTTGAAAATTGGATTAACTAATGATCAAAGGATATGAACAAGCAGTTTTCAGATGAAGAAATAAGTTATTTATAGTCATATAAAAATGCTGTTTTCACTCTTTCTGTTGTTGTTTGCTTGTATTTTGTTTTCTTTCTCAGTTTTTTCTTCTTGATCTGATTTTTCTTGTGCAGCAAGATAACTGTATAAATATATATGCATATATTGAATTTACCATATATTTTAACATATTTAACATGTATTAGATTACCTGCCATCTAGGACAGGGGGTAGGAGGAAGGAGGAGAAAATTTGGAACACAAGGTTTTGCAAGGATGAATGTTGAAAAATTACCCATGCATATGTTTTGTAAATAAAAAGCTTTAATAAAATAAATAAAAAGAAGAAAAGAAGAAAAATGCTCTAAGTCACTATTGATTGGAGAAATACAAGCTAAAACAACTCTGAAGTATCACTTCATACATATCAGACTGACTAATATAAAAGAAGAGAAAAATGAAAATGTTGAAGAAGATATGGGAATATTGGGCTGCTAATGCCTTGTTGATAGAGTTGTGAACTGAATCATTCTGGAGAGCAATTTAGAACTATGCCTAAAGAACAATCAAACTTTGCATACCTGTTGATTCAACAATACTACTACTAGGTCTGTATCCCAAAGATATAATAAAAAAGACAAAAGTATCTATATGGACAAAAATATTTTATCAGCTTTTTCTGTGGAGACAAAGAATTGGAGTTTAAAAGGATGACCATCAATTGGGGACTAGCTGAACAATTTGTAGTATATGGATGGAATAGAATATCATGATGAGCAGACATATTTCAGAAAAATCTGGAAAGACTTACATGAACTGATATTGAGTGAAGTGAGCAGGACCAGGATAATAATGGTCAAAGTAATAGCAACATTGTACTACGAATGAACTATGATCCATTTAGCTCTTCTCAGAAATTTAATAATCCAAGACAATTTCAAAAGACTGATGATGAAAAATGCTAAATTCACACCTAAATAAAGAACTATGGAGTATGGATGTGTATTGAAGCATATTATTTTTACTTTTTTGTGACTTTTCTCTTCTGTTCTTTTCCTTCTTTTACAAAATGACTACTGTGGACACGTTTACATGATTGCATATACATACATACATATATAACCTATTAAATTGTTTGTCATCTTCAAAAGGACAGAGGGGAGGGAAGGAGAGAAAATATGAAACTCATTTTTTTAAAAAAAGGAATGTTAAAACTATATATTTAATTCAAAAATAATATGCTATTTACAAAACAAAAATCAGATTTTTTTGCTCTAATCCAGAATGTCTACAATTCTCCTTGATTTTACAGTGATCACTAATAGTTGCTCAGTAATCATATGAACCAGTTCTTTGGATTGATTGGATGTTAGCTCATCTGGGTCAGGTGAATTAAATTTAGCAAATCAGATAGTTACTCTCTAACTATCTGCTCACTTATGGTGGCCTTGTTAATTATTTTTGTTCTGCCCTGTCCAATATAAAAAATCATTCTTAGTAGGAAAAAAAAACTAAATTAAGTAACATGTTTTTCAATTTAACTCTGTCTATGCCACAATTTTAGTCATTCTCATTTTAAAGCTTTTTTTGGGATATTTTCTGTTTTTTATATCACCATACTTATCCCCTATATCCCTCCCCTTCCAGAGAGCCATCCTATAAGACAAACAAATTTTTTAAGAAAGAAAAAATAATGAATACTACTGATCAATGCATTGAAAAAATCTTAAAATATATTGAATGTATAACACTTATAGACCTCCCATTTCCATGCAGGAGTAAGTAGGAAATATCTTTTCATATCTCTTCATCTGAGCCATATTTGAGTTTTACCATTTTCATACATTTGCTTTTGATTTTTTGATATTTAATTATTATTTTAATTAAAATGTTGTAACTAATTGTGTATATCATTTTCCTGATTTTGCTAATTTCATTGCATCACTTCATATAGATCTTTCTAGGCTTCTCTGTACTCATTACACATATCACATTACATACTATAATATTTCATGTCATTCATACACCAGAGTTTGTTTAACCATTCCTTAATTGATGGGCATCTCCTTTGTTTCCAATTCATAGCTCTCACACACACAAAAAAGTGCTATTGCTATAAATAATTTAGAGTATATGGAGACTTTTTCCTTGTCAATGATTTTCTTGGTTACAAGTCTCACAGTGGAGTGTCTGGTTCAAAGGATAGAGACATTGTAGTTACTTTATTTGCATAATTCCAAGTTGCTTTCTAAAATGGCTGTATTATTTCAGTGTTCCATCAACAATGTATTAGTAAATCTATCTTTCCACAATCTCTCCAATACTGATTGTTGCCATTTTTTATAATTGTTGCCAATCTGCAGGGTGTGAGGTGAAACCTCAAAGTTGTTTTGATTTCCATTTCTCTTATTAGTGATTTGGAGCATTCTTGCCTGTGGTTATAAATACTTTGCAGTTTTTCTCTTGAGAACTATTTGTCCAATCCTTTGACCATTTATCTATTGGTCAATGAGTATTAATTGGATAGATAGATAGATAGATAGATAGATAGATAGATAGATAGATAGATAGATAGATAGATAGATAAAAAATGTTTCCCTATTCGACCATTTCTCTTCTTATCCTAGATGTATTAGTGTGGTCTATGCAGAATTTTTTTTAGTTTCAAGTAAACAAAATCAATCTATTTTATCTTTTACAAATATTTTATCTCTTGTTTGGTTAAGAATATATCTCCTACCCATATCCATAATACAAGTCTAATTTCTACCAGACTAATTTGAAATTTTCCCAGCAGTTTTCTTCTATTAAGGGTTTTTCCCCTAGGTAATTTATGTTTTCAATTTTATCACTGATCTATTTTTCAACCAATGCCAGATGGCATTAATGACTGATGCTGTATAATATAGTTTGAGATCTGGAAGTTCTATTGACCATTCCTTCTTCTTTTTCATCATTTTTTTTAATTTATGGAATAAACAGGCATTTCTATAATACAATACAATAAAAAATATGATTGTACATGAAACTGCAACTCTACTATGCACAACTTGTTGTTCCTTTTAAATATATAACAAAATTATCATGTAAATTTCTTTTTTCCCCTTCTTTTTCTTCTTTCCCCCCACACCCTAAAGATGGTTACCATTATACACAAATGATTAGGTCAAAGTAGCAATACCTGGTTTGAAATAAGCATGTGACAAATTCACAATAGCTGTTCTCCTTGCCAAAAGGAAAGTTTACTGGGGAGAAGAGTTTACAACAAAAATAAGAGGTAAAATAAGCACTAGGAATGGTAAAAGTGAAATAGAATTGGGAGAGCATATAATTAGCAAGGAAAAAGACAAGTTCCCCTGGGAACTCACAATTCACCAGGAGAAAGGAAGTACTCCATGAGGTGGGGGAAAGCCATTGACTGGCAGGTTAGACTAATCAGAATTAGCTAGAGTAAGGAGAAAGACACCATTAAAGGGAAAGTCCTATGAGAGAGAGTACCTCATGGTGGGTTTAATCCTGAAGAGAATTTAGCAAAGATCTTCATCATAAGTAGATCTTTTATAGAGGAAATATAGCCATGGGGAGACCAGAGAAATAAAGGTGCAAAATCAAGAGGGAGGGGTCAGGAGTTAAATGGAATATACCTGGCAGACCAGGTCCCAGACTTGCCTAAAGACAAACTAATCAATATCTCAAAAGGTTGTTTAAAGATACCCAGAAGTTGGGGAATAGACATGGGGATTGATAAAGAGTTCCTTACAATCAGGATAGCCTGGGAATTATCTGATAATAGAATTATATGGTAATAGCTTCTTCCTGAAAGGGGAAGAGTAAGTCTCATCACAGATAGATAGATAGATACATTATATACATACACACACACACACAGAGAGAGAGAGAGAGAGAGAGAGAGAGAGAGAGAGAAAGAAAGAAAGAGAGAGAGATGTGTGGTAAAAATTATTCTATACATCCTTCTATTTTTAAGTTCTTTCTCTGATTGCAGATAGTGTCTTTTTCATATGTCCTCTATTAGTTAATTTCTGTATTTATAATAAATAAATAATTTATTTGCTCAAAATAGTTCTTAAAACAATATTGTTGTTACCAAATATAGTATTTCATCATTTCTCTTGCTTTTCTAGATGTTTCATTTTTTCTATAAAGTATTTCCTTGGCAATGATTGGTATATTTTAAAAGTAAATTCCTTTCAATACTATTGTCATTTTTATTATTGGCACAGCAAAACCAAAAACCCTGGTTGGTGAGGATAGTGACAGTGGTGGTTGAGTTGTTTCAATAAGATCTGATTCTTTGTTACCCCATTTGAAGTTTTCTTGGCAAAAAGAGTAATTTTTCATTTCCTTCTTCAGCTCATTTTAAAGATGAGGAAACACAGGCAAATAAGGTTAAATGACTTGTCCAGGGTCACAGAGGTAAAAAGTGTCTGAGGGAATGTTCAAATTCAGGGAAATAAGTCTTATTGACTCCAGACCTGGCACTTTATTCACTGCATCACCTAGCTGGTCCTATACTGAATATTTGCCCAGCTATTTGATCTGTTCTTTATTTCTTTTAGGAGGAATTTGTAATTGAATGTATTTTGGTCTTCTGTGTACTTTGGGAAGTTGGACCTCAGTTATTTTATGCATTTTTAAATTACTTAAAATGGAATTTCCCTTTTTATTATTGGTTCTTGTGCTTTGTTATTATTATATAGAAATGCTGTTGATTTGAAGTTTTATTTTGTAACCATTAACTTTGCTGAAGCTATCACTGTCTCAATATCCTTACTTTGGAAATCCTAGGCAATCAGTGAATTATCTTATAATCCACACACAGAGCTAGTTTTATCTCCTCTTTACCTATCTTTATTCCTTTAATTACTTTCTCTTATCTTATTTCCAGAACCATATCAAATAATAGTAGAGAAAGTAGCCATCATTGCTTCACTTACATATTTACTGGAAAAGATATAGTAATAACAATAATAATTAGTATCTATACAGTACTTTCTATTTTCCAGGCATTGTTCTAAGATCTTTGCGATTATTATCTCATTTGATCCTCACAACAAACCCAAGAGATTGATTAGGGAACAGAGGCAAACAGAAATTTAGTGATTTACCCAGGGTCACACAGCTAGTAAGTATATGAGATTGGATTTGAATTCAGATATGAATTCAGGCCCAGCACTCTTCACTATACCACCATCCTGCCCCTCTCTATCCCTACTGCATCTGATGCTTACTTTGGGTTTTTAGATAAATGTTTTTTTTATTAAAAATTACTTGATGCCTACATCAATTTTGTAGGATTTTTAGAATTAAAAAAATTTGCTTTGTAAAAAATCTTTTACTACATCTATTATGATGGTGTAGTTTTAGATGTTTTGGTTTTTTATTTGATAATTTTGTTGATTGTTTTTCTAATGTTGAACCATCCTTGCATCACTGGTATGAATCCCAATTGATAATGATAAATGACTTATTGGAAAAATCACTACAGTCTGTTTCATGCGATTTTATATAAAAATTTTGAATCATTGTTTATTAATCATATTGGACTATGGTTTCTATATTTCATTTTTCCTTGGTTTAGATAGTAGAACTATATTTCTATATAGAATTATACATACCCTTTAATCCAGCAGTGTTACTATTGGGTATATATTCCAAAGAAATCATAAAAGAAGGAAAAGGACCCACTTGTGCAAAACTATTTGTAACAACTCTTTTTGTAATGGCAAGGAATTGGAAACAGAGTGGATGCCCATCAATTGGGAAATGGCTGAATAAGTTATGGCATATAGTATATAATGAAATATTACTATTCTATAATAAATGATGAAGAGGATTCTGGGAATTTGGCACAGTACATCATTAAATTTCAAGTTCTCCAGATTTCCCCCACAAATAGAACAAATTTGTGTCCCAGGGCAAACATAGATTGGTGAAACACAAAAATAACTTACAGCAGGACAGGAATCCTCCTGGGACAAACCAAGAAGACTTAAAGAAAGCCCCCAGACCAGGAATTGACCAGCATGAAGTATAAACACCTTCAGGCTGGCTCTACAGAAATTGTAAATGGAAATCCCTGGGGCTAGCTAAGTTTGGCTGGAGTCTCTACTTGAGCCAAACCACAGAAACTTTCACCTCCCATACAGCAAGGATTTGGGGCTCTGAATCTAAGACTGAGGGAACCTCTGCTGATCAGAAACACCAGACCTAGCTATGCTACAGAGATGGATAAAAAGAAACCAGCACACCTGGTGAATGCAGAAGCAGTAAGGCAGGGACACTGCTGGCTCCTGCAGGCACTTGCAAAAAGATGGAACTTTTGGTTTAGGGTTCCAGGTCAGAGGGAAGAGCTAAAGTGAAGTTAGAGGGACCATCCCTCCCTCCCAACCCATGATTAGAGGTACTTACATTAATACTTCTCATTTAAAAAAATTAAACAGAAAAGAACCAATCGTAGAAACTTACTATGGGAATAGGGAAGACCAGAGTTCATCTTCAGAAAAACAGAAGTTAAAAAAAAAAGCTTTTTCTACCCCAAAGAGTAATGTTAAATAGCTTCCTGCCCAGAAAAAAATTTATAGGAAAACCCAAAAAAGGCAAAAAAAAAAAAATGAGAGACATTGAAGAGAAACAAATAATAATAATAATAAAAACTATCCAAGAAAAACAAGATTATGAAAAAAAGTTAACCAACTAGAAAAGGAGATACAGCATTTTAAAGAAAAAACTTATAATTTGAAACTTAGAATTGGGCAAGAAGAAGCTAGTGAAGCTATGAGAAACCAAGAAATAACAAAACAGTAAAAAGTATAAAAAATAGAACAGAATGTGAAACATAAGGAAAACAGCAGATCTGAAGAACAGATCAAGAAGAGAAAATATAAAAATAATAGGACTATTAGAAGGCTGTTACCAAAAAAAAAATCTTGAACCAATAATGCAAGAAATAATCCAAGAAAATTGTCCTGGAGTGATAGAACAGGAGGAAAGTAAAAATAGAAGAAATCTATCGATCACCCTCTCAAAAAGATCCTTTGCAGAAAACACATAGAAATCTTATTGCCAGATTTTGAAGTCCTCAAATTAAAAAGAAAATTTTGCAAGAAACAAACAAAAAAACCAATTCAAATATTGTTACAATTAAAATTGTACAGGATTGATCAGCAGCCACAATAAAAGACCACAGGTCCTGGAATCATGCATGCTAGCAATCAAAAGAACTAGGCTTGCAGCCAAAAATGTCATATCCATCAAAATTATCCATAACATTAAATGTAAAAAAAGGACATTCAATGAACTTGCAAATTTTCAGAATTTTCTTTTAATCAAACCTGAACTTAATAGAAAATTTAACATATGAAAGCCAATTTCAAAGATTAATTTCAAGGAACTTAACATGGACAAATTGTTTATTTTTTTTATATGGGAATGTATACTATATGTTTAAGACTGACATCAATAATTGGGCAGAATTGAGTATGATCTGAAAATAGACACAGAGGCATTAAAAGAGGGAAGAAGGCTTATAGTTCTGAAAACTTGCATCAGAAATGGGTTAAATAGACAACACTATATATATATATATATATACTATGAAGAGTACAGCACCTTCCAAAATCTATAAAGAAATAAGGGGAAAAGGATGAGTGGGGTGAGAGGATAAGGTGGAATATAAAAGGATGTGTAAATTTATGGCAGTGGGACAAAGTGTGTAGGTTAATGGGAAAGAAAGAGTAGGGAAAGGGTAGCATAAGGTAAGGTGGAAGTTTAATTTAATCAGAACGGGATAAGGTTTGTAGATTAATGAGAATGGCATAAAGAGGGAAGGAAAAGGTAGAAGGAAAAGATAAGGGAGGGATCCATGGGTGGGGGGAAATTAAGTAATAGCAAAGCAATTTAAGGAGCAGAATTGAATTAAAAGAGTTAGCAGGGATAGTAAATAAGAAATATACAGAAACACTACAAGGAGCAAGAGTAGAAACTACTAGGGAAAAAAAGTAGGGCTAGTAATCATTGATCTTAGAAAAAATCAAACTCAAAGATTCAATCAAGAAAGAAATCTACATTTTATGTCAGCCATATTATTATTGTGTTAGACACATATTTACATACAGGTAAATGCATATATATATTTATATATCTGAGTGTATGTGGGTATGTATGTATGTAGGTCTAGATATGTGTATATATAGATATATAGATATATATATATATATATGTATGTGGGTCTATGGCTGGATGTGAATGTATGGAGAGATATATATATATATGTATGCATAAATATATCTGAGTTTAACTGTAGCCTATTTGGAGAAGGTGGAGGATTTAAAGGGGGAAAAAGAATAAAGTAAAAAGTACTAAGCAGAAAACAAAAGAATAACCTACAAGGAAGCAAAAATGAACACTCACAAATACATTTTTTCTATTATTATATATGCTTTCTTAAAATAGAAATTTATTGTTATATATTTTGAATCCTCCCTGATGTTCTGCTGGACACATGACAATGTTTTATTGTGTTTTGCTTTGCTTTTATGTCTTCCTTTTTTCTATTTTTTTTTCTTATTTTGTATTTAGTTCAATAAACTTTAAAAAAAAAAAAACAAAAAAAAGAAAAAGAAATGAGAAGGATGATTTCAAAAAAGCTTGGAAAGACTTACATGAATCGATGCTGAATGAAGTGAGCAGAACCAGGAGGACATTGTAACAGCAAGATTATGTGGTAAACTTTTCAACAAAACAGTGATCTAAGAGAATTCCAATAGATTTGGCCTGAAAACTACCATTCACATCCAGAGAGAAAACTATGGAAACTGAATGAGACTCGAAACACACTATTTTCACCTTTTTTTGGTTTACTTGCTTTTTCTTCCTTGTGGTTTTTCCCTTTTGTTCTGGTTTTTCTGTTACAATGTGTCAAATGTGGAAATCTGCTTAAAATGATTGTACATCTATCACCTGCATCAAAATCCTTGCTGTCTTGGGGAAGGAGGAGGTAAGGGAAGGATGGAGAAAAAGTTTGGAACTCAAAATCTTACAAAAATGAATGGTGAAAATTATCTTTACATGTGATTGGAAAAATAAAATATTATTGAAAAAAAATTTTTAAAAGAAAAACAAGAAGCTCAAGGCACAAACTAAGAAGATAATGACTTGGAATCCTCTATAAGCAAAGCCTCAAATAAAAATGCAGACTAAACATAGGCCAACAAGAATTCTTAGGAGAGTTAAAAAAGTTATTTTTAAAAGCAAAAAAAATCATTTTAAAAATCAATTAAGAGTGGTAGAGAAAAAAATTGGGCTAAAAAGTAGAGCATTACAAAAAAAATTATAGGGGGAAAAGCTTTTAATTAAAAGCTTGGTTTTTAAAAAGACAAAAAAATACTAAAGAAAATAACTCCTTAAAAACCAGAATTGAGCGAATGATAAAAAGAGGTACAAAAGCTCACTGATGAAAATTTCTTAAAAATTAGAATTTGGCAAGTGAAAATGAATGACTCCATAATACATCAAGAAACAATAAAACAAAGTCAAAAGAATTTTTAAAAATGTGAATTATCTTATAGGGAAGACTACTGATTTAGAAATTAGATTAAGAAGAAATCATTTAAGTATTATTGAGCTATCCAAAAGCCATGGAAAAAAAATACACATTATATTTCAGGAAAATATAAAGAAAAAACTACCCAGATATTTTAGAACCAGAAGGGAAAGTAGAAAATTAAAGAATTCACTGATCATCTTTTGAAAGAGATTTCAGAATGAAAAATTCCCAGGAATATTAGAACCAAATTCTGCAACTGCCATGTGAAAGAGAAAATAAAGCAGTCAAAAAGAATTTATTCCAATCATGTGGAGTCATAGTGAAAATTAAATAAGATTTAAAAGATGTCATATTAAAGGAACAGAGGCCTTATAATATGATATCCTAGAAGGCAAAGAACCAATAAAAAATTGGGTAGTTCATAATTTTGAATGCTAAAGCATTTGAAGAAAATAAGTATATTACTTATATTGATTTGATGTCTTTGGCTTCTTTCAGTATAATATTGCTTCCTGATTAATCCTTTTATTTTAATGTTTATTTCTGTTTTCTTAGATAGCATAATGGCAACTCCTGCTATTTTGTATTCACTTGATACATAAAATTTCTTCCATCCTCTCAGTTTTATTTGTGTATATCTTCATTTTTTTAATTATATTTCTTTTAATATTCACAATGTAGGGTTTTGTTTTCTTATCCAATATGTCAGTCTTGATTTCTTAAGATTGCTTAACCTACGGATTTTTAAAATTTTGAATTAAGTTTATATTTTTCTCTATTTCTAAAATTTGGTTTTTGGTTTTGGGATTGGGTTTCTGTTTGTTTTGGTTGTAAACATAGTATGGTGTTGCTTCAGTTACTGTATTTGAATCTTTTTTTTTTTTAGGTGACCTTATTTCATACAAGCTCTCTTCTCCTAACTTATGATCTCTTCTTATTTGTTAGCCATCTCCCTTTAAGATTTTATTTACTAGTTCCCTTTTCTCTCCTGGATTTGTCTGTTTATATATTTCTTTTCTCTCTTTCCTCCCTTTAATTAATCAAATATATTCTCCCTTTTTTCCTCCCCTTCAGCTAGTCTTGTTCATCACTTTTTTAAAAATGTTATTATTTGCAACTCTTTTCCAAAAAAGGATTTTTCTCCTTTTTTTATTATCTATTTTTTCTGTTTATTATCTGATCACTTTCTCTTTTAGGTCTTGAATTGACCTTTTCCTTGAGGATTAAAAAGACCTGTAGCCCAATAATGCTTTCTTTGTTTGTTTGTTTTGGTTTTTTTTTTTTTGCTTTTGTCTTATAGGCCCTACATGAGCAATTCACAGTTTCGAAGGGTCCTTTGTCCAGGCACTGGCAGTTCAAAGCTTTACAACGCTAATACTTTGGGATTGCAGCCCCAGCAAGCTTTCTTCCTGCAGGGCTTTGGCAAAGCTGGTTGTTGTGGCCCAAGCAAACTTCTAAAGCTTGGAGCCAAGGTATCCAAACTACTGAAAAGGAGATAAAAAGGAGCCAGAGTGTGGGGATACAGTTTGAAATAAGCTTATATCATGTTCTTGAGTCTACTAGTACAAGATGTGAGATGAAATAGCAGTAACAAGTGAACTCAAGGTCAATAAGCATCATTTCTTGGGTTCTGAAAGAGTTTTGACCTGCTTTTAGAATCTGGATGTCCTAGACTATGGAGACAAATGAATTTCATTAACTTGTGGTACATCTTTTTGAGAACCTTAAAAAATTATAGGGATCAAAGAGAATGTCTAGTTTCATCAACTTCTTACTCACATGAACCAATCAGTCATTACAAATGCATTAATCATATTTGCTTCTACCTTCTATACATCTTTTAAGAATGTAAGCTGGAAAATAAACTCTTTAGAAAATCATAGTTCTCCAAAAAAAGAAGAAAGTTTCTCTGTTTTTCATCATCAAAATCATTTAAGCCTTCAGGATTTTACATCCTCTTATCCTTCTCTTAAAGTCTTTTGTGAAGCTTAAGACATTGGATTCTGCCTATCTGTTCTCATCCCTCTTTAACAAACTACTCTCTCAAAATATAGGATATGATTTCCTCTCCTCTATTATGAACTTCAAGATGGAGAGGCTCCTTTCCCTTAAAGTTTACATTGTTTCTACTGCAAGAACTAATTTCTACTTGTTATATAAAAAACTAACCTTTCCCCTAGTCACAGTCTCCAACTTTTGCAGAATAAAAATGTTAAATAAGTCAAGGCTAGATCAGGAGTTGGCAAAGGAAGATCCACTAAATAAGTAGATTAGATTGAATTAATCATCTAGTCAGTTTTTGGCAGAGGACACTAGGAGGATCCAGATAATGTCTGTCATTTTAACTATCATGTCTCCAGACTGTGTATGATTTCTTTCATGCAAATCTTCTATTTACTTCTTCTGTTCGGGTAGACTATAGTATATATCTATTCCGATACCATTTTTATTCAGCAATGTGTTGGCAAATGTTTAACAACAAGCTCTCTGTGGAAAAGCATGCATGAAACACTTTCCTTTACATTATTTTTTTTAGTATTTTCCCAATTACACGTAAAAATTTTTTATAAGTTTTTAGTTCCAAATTTTCTCCTTCTCTTCCCTGAAATGCAAGCAATTAATTAAATTTAATGCACATTATTAATATTTTCTCTATCATTTGCTTAGGTCTAGATAATAAACCAAACAATAACTTAATCCCTAATTTATACATTTGCTGTTTCCAAAGTGTAAATGCTTGCAATAAAAATTTAACAATCACCTCTTGCAAATTGTGATAATGCTTATGATGTTCCTACATACCTCTGCTTTTATTCCTCCATTGGTCTTTACCTAAATTTATTCCCCAGCATCAGTGAAGATAAACAACTATGTGCTCAAAAGAGAATTAGCCCTGACAGTCAGAATTTGATTAGAAAAGAAGAGGACAGGCAGGTCAAGTGAGTAACTTGACCAGCAGATCACCCAGGTTGGAGCAACATGAGAACACCAATTACTTGAATAACAGTATCTCACAACACTTTTATTCAGTATTCAACTAAATCTAATAGTATCTAAACTGAGATAAATGTAAAGTTTTTGTATTTCAGTATGAAGATGAACTTGATATGTACAATATCAACTCATACCTATATCTTCTGTCTATATATATTCCTTTTAACTGTTCTAATAATGAGAAAATTCTTATAAGTTACAAGTATAGTCTTCCCATGAAGGAATGTAAACAATCTAACTTTACATGATTTATGATTTCCCTTTCCTGTTTACCTTTTTATGCTTCTTTTGAGTTTCATTTGAACATCAAATTTTCTACTCAGGTCTGGTCTTTTATTAGCAATGCTTGAAAGTCCTCTATTTTCCATTTTTCTCCTAAATAAATATACCTGGTTTTACTAGATAGATAGTTCTTGGTTATAATCCTAGCTCCTTTTCCTTCCATAATATAATATTCCAAAACCTTTGATCCTTTAATGTAGAAGCTGCAAAATTTTGTATTATTCTCACTATGGCCCCATCATACTTGAATTGTTTCTTTCTGGATGCTTGCAATATTTTCTTTTTGACCTGGGAGTCCTGGAATTTGGCTATAATATTTTTGGGAGTTTCCATTTTGGGATCTCTTCCAGGAGATGATTGGTAGATTCTTTCTATTTTTATTTTACCCTCTGGTTCTAGAATATCAGGATAGTTTTCCTTGATAATTTCTTGAAAGATGATTTCTAGGCTCTTTTTAAATCATGGCTTTTAGGTAGTCCAATAATTTCAAAATTCTGTCTCCTGGATTTATTTTCCAGGTCAATTGTTTTTCCAATGAGATATTTCACATTGTTTTCTATTTTTTCATTCTTTTTGGGGGGGGGATGTTTGTTTCTTGTTTTCTCACAATTTCTATTTCTTTTCTCATGATTTCCATTTGCTCAATTACAATTTTTAAGGAATTATTTTCTTCAGTGAGCTTTTGTACATCCTTTTCCATTTGGCCAATTTTAAGGCATTTTAAGGCATTTTTAAGGCATTGTTCTCATTGTTCTTTCCTACTTCCTTTATCATTTGACTTAGTCTGGGTTTTCTTCAGTATTTTTTGTATCACTTCTTTTTCTTTTTTTTTTCACCACTTTCATTTTCTCTTCCCAAATTTTCCTCTACCTCTCCTATGTAATTTTTAAAATACTTTTTGAGCTCTTCCATGAGCTGAGACCAAGTCATATTTTTCTTGGAGGCTTTGGATGTGGGAGCTTTGACTTTATTATCTTTTTCTGAGTGTGTATTTTAATCTTCCCTGTCACCATAGTAATCTCCCATGGTTAGAATTTTTTCTATTGTTTGCTCATCTTCCTAGCCTATTACTTGACTTTTAATTCTTTATTAAAGTAGGATTCTTTTTTGATCTGATTTTTCTTGTGCATCAAGATAATTGTATAAATATGTATGTGTGTATGTGCATATATATACATACATGTATGTATGATTTAACATATATTTGTAACTTTTTTATGTTTAACATATTGGATTACTTGCCATCTAGGGAAGGGGGTGGGGGAAACTTGGAACACAAGGTTTTGCAAGAGTCAAAGTTGAAAAATTATTCATGCATGTTTTGAAAATAACTTTAATAAAAAAAAAAAAAGTAGGATTGTGATGTGCATAGCCTTTGTTCCAGCAATGTCTCTAATGAGTCTGTACCCTAAAGAGATCATTAAAAAAAAGGACCAGCATATGCAAAAAAAAATTGTAGCAGCTCTTTTTGTTGTGGCAAGGAACTAGAAATTGAGTGTGTGCTCATCAGTTGGGGAATGGCTGAATAAGTTATGGTATGTGAAGGTAAATGGAATATTATTGCTCTATAAGAAATCATGAGCAGGCTTATTTCAGAAAAGCCTGGAAAAATTTACACTAACTGATGCTAAGTAAAGTGAGCAGAACCAAGAGAATATAGCAACAAGATTATATGATGGATCAACTGTGATGGACTTGGCTCTTTTCAACAATGAGATGATTCAAAGCAATTCCAATAGACTTGTGATGGAAAAAGCCATCCACCTCCAGAGAAAGAACTATGGAGACTGAATGTGGATCAGAGCAGAGTATTTTCACCTTTTGTTGTTTTTATTTCTTGGTTTTTTTTTCCTTTTGATCTGATTTTTCTTGTGCAGCATGACAAATATGGAAATATGTTTAGAAGAATTAAATATGTTTAACCTATATTGAATTTCTTGCAGTCTAGGGGAAGGAAGAGGGATGGAGAAAAATTTGGAAAACAATGTTTTTCAAAGGTGAATGTTGAAAACTATCTTTGCATGTATTTGGAAAAATAAGAAAAAGCTATTTAAATCCAAAAGAAAAAGTAGGATTCCATTTCTAGGATTGAGGGTGCACTGTCACAAGGTCAAGGTTTTGTTCAAGTTAAGCTTTAAGGGGTTTTGTTAATCTGTTTTCAGAGATACTTCTAGGAACCTGTAAGTTTTCCATTCTTTCAAGATGGTATGCTCTGAGGAGAGGTATTTACTATTCTCCTGGCCTGTGCTCTGGTCTGTGAGTGATCACAAGCACTTTTTTTTTCCGCCCCTGGAACTGTGAGAAGGGTCCCTTCTCCACTTTAGGCACAAGCTCTGATGTGCTAGTGCTCCTCCTTGCCTTGGAAGTGTCACCCTGTATATAAATATAGAGAAAGCAACAAAGTCCTGCCTCAGTGCTAGCAAAGAGGCCCCTATAATTTCTTCTGACCAGTTGTTTGATCCCCTTACCATCTGTGAGCTGAAAGCTCCAGAAGCAACTACTGTGGCTGCTGAGTAAGTTACCCCTAAAACCCATTCAGGCTGGGGCCTGGGACTGTACTGGCTTGGCCTTTGCTGGACTGCACTCCATTCTCACCCTGATGCAACAGATCCTTCCTGTGGATCTTCTAAGTTGTCTTGAGCTGGAAAACTGTTCACTTGTTTGTGTTCTGCCACTCTAAAATTTATTTTTTTTAAGATATTTGGAGGAGCTTGGGGAGAGTTCAGGGGAGTCCTTGCCATACTCTGCCATCTTGGCTCTGCCCTAGTAATGTCAGTTTTGTGATGCTGATGGATCTAATAGCCAAACACCTAGCTAACACATGCTTATTAATGAATAGGCAAGGACATCAAGATCCAATGGAACAACCTGATCAGCAAATGACTGATTACTGATAGTAATGTTCATCCTTTATTCTTAAAGAGGATTAATGTCTTTAGGAAGTTGATTTCTTGACTAGCAAGTGAATTGGATATGTGAGGCAAAGCTATACAAAGTCATCACCCTCATTCTCTCCTTCAGTCATTAGAATACAATGGCAAGTCACAGGTCAAGATGACTGACAATGGTTGCAGATACCAGAGATCCAGGCATTTTTAAGCTAAATTCTTTCCCAGGTCTCAGTAGTCTGAAACAATGGACATTCAGTGATTAAAGGCTGGGTAAGAATTGAGGGTTAAGGTGGCCTAATTTGCTTCCCCAAAGAGGATGATAATGAAGGCATGGAACTCCTAAGACCAGCCATTCCCCTGACAGATCTACCTGAACAAGGACATCAACATCATGGACATCAAGATGATAAGTAAGGTGATCTTGTATATCAAAATGCTGCTTCAATTTTCCCAGTGATTATTAAGTGGCCTTAACCACCCATTTAATACATGGAGAAAAAGCATCAATTACTTCCTATTCACATTTGGCTAAATTTACAAAAAAAAAAAAAAAAAAATTACAGGTAATTTTGGAGAGAATTGTTTTGGTTGAATGATGATGTCAGAAGCCAGATTTCAGAGAGATAAAATGGCTTATTTGCACCCAGAAGGGAAGTAGCCAGAAGACCGAGTGAAGCTAAATGAGAAATTAGAGACGTTACGGTAACCATCTACAGAAAGTGACAGGATTGACTGGAAGCACTTGGGATCCGTAGAGGGATTGACCTTGGGATGGAGGTTGACTAAACATGGGAGGGGTGAAAGGAAACGGCAAAAGGCATTTTAGTAAAAAAAAAAAAAAAAAAAAAATGTGCTGAAGAGGAGCATTCTTTGAGAGGCCTAAATGGTTCAGTCCCTGCGAATCATGAGCTTCCCAGCTGCTCTCCTTTCCCTCACTCCAATCCAGCTTCTACACAGTTGCTCTCATCAAAGATAGGATAAGATTGTTCCTGGGGGTGTGGAGATTACAACAAAGTTTAGAGGGGACAGCCTGAGGGAGACCCGAAGAGTTCCAAGGTTAAGAACGCACCCGCAGAGCCAGTGCGCAAGCGCAGGCGTACACGCTCCGGTACTGAACAGAATGCCTCAGTCCCCTCTGGGAGATGTAGTCCACATATCACGTGGAGGTCGGGAGCCCTTGCCCGCAAAGACTCCATTTCCCGAAATGCCTCCAGAGATCCTGCGCATCAGAGCCATTATGGCTGCTCTAGGTCATCCTGTCCGGTAGAGCAGAGCTTGACGTGTTGTGGGCATTGTTCCTCGGGCCATTGGATTGCCATGCTGCCGTCCTTCCCTAAAGGTCAGACTTCTAAGCCTGGAGTCCTGTGGCATGTCTGAGCTGCTGAGGCCCTGGAGTGAGGGACGGAAAGACGGAATGAGTACGTGCACATGCACTTTGTTTCCGCTCCCCGTAGCCAAACGCTGAGGTATGTGAATGCGCATGCGTTATCTATTCCCTTTCTCACCCTCTCCATAGGTGTGAATGTACCGGCCTACTCTAGTCACCTCCCTCCCACATCCTTCCCTGTGCTTCTAGAAATGTGTTCAGCCCCCTATTCTTTGTGCTACCTCCTCCCTTCTCCTAGCTCAAGACTGAACGAGTGAAGAATAGTAAGAAATGAATGCGCATGCGCCCCAGGTCTTCCCCCTCTGCCAGGTTCCTGAGTCCATACAGGAGGAGAAAGTACGCATGCCCAAGATGGGACCTCGCATGGGTTAAGTGCCGTTGTGTCCTTGAGTATTTGTGAGGGAAAGGGTGTTCCCCTTGTTGTATGCATCTATAATTGGAAGTGTGCGCATGCCTAGAGTCCATGCCCACCATTATGGCATCTCTTGTGGGCACAACGTCCCCCCACTCACCCTAGAAAGTTCCTCAGTGACGGAACTGCTCCTTGAGGTTCTGAGATAATCTTCCGATTTTTCTGCACTTTCAGCATTGTACCCACTGAGCCCGCATTATGCTTGCCATTAGCATTCAGCCAGTAGACTTATGTAACTCTTAAAGGCATTTTACCCCAAGATAAAGCTAAAACATAAGAAACAATTCTAAAAATCTGGGGCAGGTTCTCCCACCAATTCATGTAGAGTTAATGGGGAAAAGTGGCTACTTTAAAGCACGATGATAAGGTCACACATATAGTCATACAACAAATCACTGTTGTTTTTCTCTTGCTCTCAAATTATCCCCTGCTTTGTATTGCTTTTGTGCTAGATAGCTGATTTCATTGCCAGTTAAGGTCATTCAAATATTGGGCATGGCAAGTTCTTCAAAAGAACAATCTCAGTTGGACAAGGTGCATCCCTTGGTGTCTTCAAGACTATGCTCTTCCCTAGAAGGGCAACTACCCTCTCAGCTTAATATGCTTCTGGTTAACAGCCAAAGTGTCCTCTTCCCACATGAGGTTGCCCTGAGAACTGTACCTATGATTAGCAAAATTTTCTTCAATTCTGATTTTGCTGCTGGACTCTGAAGTCATTGGTTGCTTTTTGTGTTTTTTCCCCACTTCCCAAAAAGCAGGTGGCCATATGGAAAGAAAGGTATAGCCATACCTTTTTCTTTCAGACCCACCTTTCCTGAGTCAGGGTTAAAGCTCTTCAATGAGAGATCTTACCCAAATTTAAGTTTACCACTTAGTTATACATTTGGCAGCTGGGTGATGCAATAGGTAAAATTCTGGGACTGAAGGAGGGGAAAACCAGAGTTCAAATCCTCTCAAATAACTAGCTGTATAAACTCTACTTCTTCTTTTACAGATTTCTTCATCTGTAAAATGGGGCTCATAACAATTTGTACTTTGAAGGGTTGTGAGGAACTAATTAGGGAATCTGTATGTAGTGCCTTTGTCAACTTTAAAATGCTATATAAATACTAGTTGTTGTTATGATAATAAATAATATTTTGTGACCAAAGAATGACTGAGCTTCTGATGGGTTTGCCCCAACTCTCCTCACTTCTTTAGTGCCCATCTGAGGACAAGGATGTAAGCTCCACAGTGCAAGTGCCAGTTACCTGCTTTGGAGCCAACAGAACACAACTTTGCTGTCCTTTCACCACAGCTTCAGTGCACTACCTGTAGTGCTCCAGTCCTGGAGCTGCTGGGGATGTGGCAAGTCTTAACCATCTCGAAGGGTAGGGAGGATTGGTGTGAAGTCAGAACAGTCATCAAGCAAGGAGGGAGTGACCATGGGAGATTTGGCCTTCACTTCTGAGGAGAAAGGTGAGCAGTGAAGGGAAGAATGGCCTAGTGTGTAAGAAGCATGTAAAGGGAGGATTTTCAAGGGAATGGCCTACAAGGGAAGGGAAGAGTAAAAAGAGCACATCCCCTAGCTTACTCTTCTCTGGATCACTCAGTACACCCCATTATCTGGCTCAGGTTCATTGATCCTTCCAGGCAGTCAATCAGCAAGCATTCATAAAGTGCTGTTGCCAAGACAAAGGACTGGCAGTGGTATAATGGAAGACCAGTTGAAGAAAGAAAGAATTCTCTGTGTACTTTATTAAGATCTCATTTCATGACCTTTTTTTTAGCAGCAAGGAGCAGCTCAGGAGGAAGGGTTAAGGAAGGGGAATCTGGGATGCAAGACTGATAAAATAGAAGAGCTGGAGAGTGAGGGAGTCCAAGTTGCTAGGTGGGCCTTGGTCAAGATTTATCTCCAAGACTTCTTTCTTCTCTTCCCAGATAAGCTTTTTCAAGACTTTTCTCTTCCTCCAAACAAAAGAATAGAGGATCGGGAGGAAATGATTGCTGGGTTCATCACAGCCAGGGCTCAGGTAAGTTCTTATTTAGTTGTCACTTTGTGCCATATCATTTCTCAGTGTATTCATCATTTCACTCTCTCCCTTTCAGTTGTCACAGTTCACACATCAAGTCAGTTACTGAGTATTGTGCATTTGCTGTGAACCAGGCACTATGTTAAACATTGGGGATACAAAAAAAAAAAATTACAAGATAGAGATATGCAAGGAAAAGTACAACTGAGTCCCTGCCCACAAGGAGCTCACATTCTGCTAAGGAGACAACATGCAAAAAATCCTGTATTTACAGGAAACACTCGGGATAAATTGGAAACCTTCTCAGAGGAAAGGCTCTGACATTAAGGGGGACTGGAGAAAGCTTGTCAGGAGGCTGGACCACCACTAAGACCTGGAGGAAGCCATGAAGTATAGAAGAGGAGGGAGAGCATTCCAGGCTTGAAGGGTAGCCACTGAAAACTCATGACACAAAAGGTGGCATGTTCTGTGTGAGGAGCAGCAAGGAGACCAGTGTCATTGATTTGTGGACAAGACACTCGACTTCCTTCCCCACAATGCCATGGTTCCCTGACTAATGACAGAGAGTTTCTAAGTCAGGGATTCTTAAACTTTTGTTGGCATTCCACTGAGGCCAATGGGACTACTTCTTAGAATAATCTTTTTTAAATAATTGAAGGATATGCAACATTTCAATGAGAAGTTATTGAAGATTAAGCTGTAATTTCCTTTTCCAGTCTGTGTTCACAAACATCCTTTTCCCCCACCCTCATCTCTCCATGAACCACAGGTTCAGAATTCTCGATGTAGATCATTAAAGTGAGACTGTCAGTATAACTATAACAGAGGAAAATGAAAAATCTCTCCTCATCCTCTTCCACCCCAAGGCTTTCCTTTAGTTGGGACATATACACGTACAATGACAAGAGATCAAAGAAAACTACAGATACTGAGAGACAGAGGAAGAGCAGGAGAAAAAGAATACAAGAGACATTATGGCACAGAAACCCTGAAGTTTGTGGTGAATTTGTGGCCCCATGTTTTGGGAAGGCAATGGATAAGCCAGAGTAGTCAAAAGAGACTGATAAGAGAAGGGCCTTAAATGCTACCCTACAAGGAGCCATTAGGGAAAGAGGGGGTAGGAGGCAAGGATAGAGGAGCAGGGGGTATTTCAGCTAGAGAAAAGATTGAGGAAGAAGATGATATCCCAAAATACTTGGAGGGCTCTACTGAGAAAGGGGCCAGACTCATTCTGCATGGATTTGTAGCACAAAACTAGGAGAAATGTGTGAAAATTGTAAGGTACCCAAGTGGAATAGTAGATGGGACTTCTGGCTCCAGGTTCAGTGCTTTGAATTCACATCATACCTCTGACACATCTTTTGTGTGGGACTCTGGACAAGTTGCTTGATCTTTCTTGACCTCTATTTCTTCATGTATAAAATGGAGGTGATAATAGCACCTACCTCCCAGGGTTGTTTGAAAGATTACATGAGATAAAATGTGTAAAGTGCTTTTTAACTTTTGAGGGCTATACAAGTTAATAGTTATGATTAATATTGGGGACACATCAAGTACATAGGAAAGCATACCCAAATCACAAATGATTTATATAAAGCCTATATAAAATAGGTATGAGGTCATTTTGGGAGAGGTAGGCAGTAGCATCTGAGGGGACCAAGAAGGTCATGCACAAGGAAGTATTTGAGCAGAACTGTGAAGGAAACTAGGGATTCCCAGAAGAGAAAGGGAAGAGGTTGTGTCCTTAGCATGAAACACAACCTAGCCAAAGAAATGGAGTGTTGTATGTGTCAGTCCAGAACCAGTTTCTAATCCATGAGTGGTTGAAACCAGATAAAGCAGATTAGAGATCTAACAGAAATCAAACAGAAGTTTAATTTCACAGTGAGGAAAATACTTGCAAACAGAAGTCCTCTTGAGAAAGAGGGCTTATGGCTTGTGGCAAGAGTAGAGTTTTTAAGCATGAAAACTACAAAGAGTCCGGTCTTTTTTTTTGGTCTTGAGTAAACAGTTCTCACAGTAGGCCCACACGGGAAGACATTTTGGGGACAATACATTCTTGGGTCCTATGGAAACAGTCTCCAAGTTAAGAGTCATGGAGCTTTGTGATTATCTCCAGTCTTAAGGGTTGTTAAGCTGAGGCTTAGCTCTGGAAAACAGGGTGTCTCCTAATACCTTGATATGTGTGACCAAAAGCAAATTATCCAGCTAGCATGATTGGACTGTTCAGTAATAGAAAAGGCTGAAACAAAAGTCTGGGGTCAGGTTGTAAAGAACTTTAAATGTCCAAAACTATTGGTTCTGAGGGGGAGATGGGGAACCACTGAATTACTGAACACAGTAGTGTTATTATCAGACTAATCCTTCAAAAAAAATCACAGCTCTGTAGAGGATAGAATGAAATAAGGAGAGACTTGAGGCAACAGGGATACCGTTTAGGAGGCTTCTGGAATAATCCAGGTAAGAGATGATGAGGGCTTGAACTAAGCTTGAACTTGCTACATGAGTTTACAAAAGAGGTATATGTCAGAGATGTGGAAATAAAAACAACAAAAATTGGCAACTGCATAAATATGTGGGGTTGAGTGAGATTGAAGAGTTGAAGATGACATCAGAATTGCAAACCTGGGTAACTGGAAGGGTCACTCAAGAGAAATAGGCCAGTTAGGAAGAAGGGAAGGCTTAAAAAGAAAGATACCGAATTCGGTTTCAGATATGTTGAGTTTAAGATGCCTCTGGGACATCATGGTTGAAACATCTAGTAGACAATTAGTGATGGGAGCACAGGCAAGAGGAAGGGTTATATGTATAGGTCTGAGAGAAACCTGCATAGAGATGAAATGATTGAACCAATGGGAGGTAAAGAGACCACCAGTTGATCTCCATGTACCTCCTGAGTCCATACTAAGGTCTTGATACAAGAAAAGTTTTTAGATGATCTTGTAGTTATTTATATAATGTAATGCATAAAACAAGAAGACAATATTAGTCCCCCAGAAGCTATCCTGATCATGGTCCATTTCTTTTTTTTTTTTTTTTTTGCTTTTGGCTGAGGCAATTGAGGTTAAGTGACTTGCCCAGGGTCACACAGCTAGGGAATGTTAAGTGTCTAAGATCACATTTGAACTCAGTCCTCCCGACTTCAGGGCTGGTGCTCTATCCACTGCGCCACCTAGATGCCATCATGGTCCATTTCAAAGAAAAAAGCTTTCCACTAGACTTTTGGTGGCATCATTGCTGTAGCTCCATAAAAGCTCAGCACATTGGAGAAATAGATGAAAACTCAAAACTGTAGCCTAGCTGTCCCCAAAGCAAAAAATCAAGGTGATGACAAATGTATGAATGCAGATAAAAAGAGCAAGGGATGACACAGCAGCAATATGGACTAATCATAGAGTAGGTCTTTTAGTACTTTAGAGTACTTTTTGTTTTTCTCAGAAACTTTCTTTTATAGCTATATTTTGTTTTTACATTACCTTCATTTCCCAAAAGAAAAGAAAGTAAAAACAAAACCTCCATTACAAATATGCATGCAGATCTCCATGAAAAACAATTCTTCACATTGGACATTCCTGGAAATACTATCACTTTTTATATTTTAAGTTCATCATGTCTGGCAGGAAGTGAATGGCATGTTTTGTTTTTAATCTTCTGGATTTATGATTTTTTATTGCATTGGTCAGTGTTCTAAAATCTTTCAAAGTTGTTTTCATCTATAATAGAGTGGTCATTTTATAAATTGTCCTGGTTCTGCCCACTTCACACTGTATTAGGTCATGGGTCTTCCACATTTCTCTTGAAACTATCCATTTCTTCATTCCCATGCCACTTCATTCATATGCCACCATTTATTTAGCTATTCCCCAGTAGAAGGCTTTCCCCTTAATTTCCAATTTTTGACTAGTATGAAAAGAAATGTCAAATATTTTTCAAAATATTGACCCTTTCCCTCTGTTTTATAGTTCTTACAGTTCATATCTCCAGCAAAAGTAAATCAATGTGCCTGTTTTTCCTCAGCCCTTCCAGCATTCTCATTTTTCTCTTTTGTTAGTTTTACCAGCAAAAGACTGTCTTCTTACACCATCCTTTTTTTGGTGATCTTTGAATCAAATTTTTAGCCAATGAAAGGATAATAGAAGGACATGTAATGAGTATAAATATGCTATATCATGTTACCAATGAAGACTTGTGAATGAAACATCATGACAGAGGTTGACAAATCTTTTAAGGAGAATTAGAGCCAAGATTAGCTGCACAGTCCCTGATTGTTCATTCCCTTGTCTGATGAGCCCTAGAGTAGGCCCAATAGTTGCAGGACTTAGTGTGCCTGGACACCCCTCTCCCAAAGGATTTCATTTGGTTTGGTTTGTTTTTCTGGGAAGATGGAGACAAGGATCACAAAAGCTCATATGGGTTACCATTTTCACCATTAGAAGGCATACTCTCACTTCACTGGAATGGTCGCAGGTCTAATTGAAGAACTGAAGGAAATTTTTCCTTTGGAAGATAGCAAATAATGAATATTAAAGTATATTTGGATTCACACTATTTGAGGTTGTAATTTTATAACTATAATGATTATTTCTAGGCTAATGAAAATGTGCATTGTGAATTTAAGAGTGGAATCTACTTCATAGGATTTGTCCCCACCCACCTGTTCAAAGGAAGGAGAGGTCTATAGCAAAGAGCTATGTACCCTTTAGTAGTTGGGAAATGGAGAAGACTCTTAGCATGACTTGTGAGGAATATGTTGAATCCTAATGGAGTGTGATTGCAAATGTCCATGTCAGGACACATGGATTGAAACTAGGGAATGATTTCTTTTAACATAGTTGACTATCAGAAGGATGAGCACCAGTATGAGTGTTGGGTAAAATTTGATTTTCTTAGGGTCCATTTGGGAAAGGATTAAAACCATCAACTTCCTATGTAGTTTAATCCAAAAGACGACGTGATGAGTACATCAAGAAATGTGGGCTATGTGGTCCCTGGTTAAGCAGGCATTTATTTGTTTCAGGAATTTGTATCATTCAGGGATGTTGCCATACACTTCACCCAGGAAGAGTGGAGCTATCTTCATCCAACTCAGAAGCACTTATATTGGGATGTGATGCTGGAGAACTATGAGAACTTCATCTCACTGGGTAAGCAGAGCTCTGGCTTTGAAGGGGCCAAAAAGCTTAAATGAGGTTGGGCTAGCTCAGCAGGGTTATTTAAGAACTCAGGGCATACATCTAAGGAAGGAGGTAGGGGAGAGAAGGGGAAAATTTGGAACACAAGGTTTTGTAAGGGTTAATGTTGAAAAATTAATCAATGCATATGTTTTGAAAATAAAAAGCTTTAATTAGAAAAAGAGAGCGAGCTCAAGGCATATGTGGAGAATCCCAAGTTCCAAGTGATAGAAATCTCAGTTTCCAGGTTCCCTGAAACCTATAGTTAAAGATTCTGGCTAAAGCCCCGAGTTGGCTCCAGGCTCTTGGCCTGAAGTTTTCCTTTACATGAATTTCACTCTCCCTAGACTGGAATCCCAGGAGGCAGGCAGGAACTCTCTTAGCAGGCCGTAAGTACTAAATAAAATGATTAAGAAATTGAACACACATACAATCCAAGGGAATATTTTTCAGGTTTGACCATTTGTTCAGAAATCTTCAATGACTCCCTATTGCCTCTAGGTGAAGATATAAAAGCCTCTGTTTGGTCTTTGTAACCCAGTTCCAGTGTACCTTTCAATGAATAATGCTACATGTTACCATCATGCATCATAATAGTAATAATGACAGTAATAGCTAGCATTTACATGGCTCTAAGATTCACAACAGCCTTTCTCTATCCAAGTCATCAGATTTGATTCCCATAAAAACTTGAAGTGGTAGGTGCTATTGTTAGTTTCAGTTTCCTCATCTATAAAGTGGGATGAGAGAGTTTAAGTGATTTACCTGGGGTCACAGAGAATGTCTTCCCAGGATTGACTTCCCAACTCCAGGCCCAGCATTCTGATATATCTCTTGTTGTCTAACTTACTGGCTTTGTTGTCTTAACTCACTTGGGATATTCTGCCTCCTTTCTCCATGCCCTTGTATATTCACTTCCTAAATAAGGCTTTCTCTGATCTTTGAAGCTGATACTGACTCCTTCCTGAAATTCTTTTATTTTTTCTAAAGTTTGTATTGACATCTATGCATACATGCTTCCTTTAATAAAATGGAAGCTTCCTGGGGGCATTGGTTAGTCACAATACCTAGGCATAATGTTGATTGTCTGATCTTATTTGAGATACATAAAAAGAGCCTTAACTTCTTAATACAGTAGATTGAATGAACTATTTTCTGAATCTAAATCTAAAGCTTTTTAATCTTGGAATTTGCAACAACATTCTTCAGAGGCCTTTTCTACTTTTTTAGCTGCCCTCTTTTCCATGAATAAAGTTGAATTTTTAAATAACTTTCTGTCCCCTGGCATTTTCCTATTTCTATCTCTATTTATAGGACTTCCTGTTTCTAAATTGGACATGCTTTCCTTGTTGAAGAGAGAAAATGCATCATGGAAACCAAGAGAAGAAAACCTACAAGCTTCTTATCCAGGTGAGTTCATCATGGCACCAACACCTTGATTGACCACCTTGGCACAGTTGGACAAGTCTCAAGGTCTGTGGGGAAAATTTAGCCTCCCTCTTTCACAAGAATTTAATTTTGTATTTAAGAACATCCTCTTTTCATGAAATATGCTTCTTTTTTTAATTGAATTTTTAAACATATATTTGAAATTTAATAGTTATCAATTATAATTATTCAATAACCACCAATAAAAACAGACAACTGTAAAATAAAGATCATGGCATCAAAATATCCATTTACTTCACTTTCCATACTTCTTAAATGTAGAGTAACTAACAGACACAAAGATACACAGATGATCATATCTGTATCTGGAGTTGGATAGCATGTTTCTTTATAAATTCCTTTGTGGTTAAGTCAGGGGTTGATCAGTCTTTCAATATTTTTCTCTTTACATTATTGTTACAGTAAAAATTGTTTTTGTTCTACTTTATTCTGCATTATACCACACTAGTCTTTCCATGTTTCTCTGAAATTATCCCATTTATCATATTTCTTGACACCAGAAAAAGAACTACTGTAAATATTTTTGTACATAGGTGGCCTTTTCTTTCTTTGAGATACAGTCCTCTTAGTGGTATTACTGGATACAAACAGTTTTATAAATCTTTGGGCATAGTTATAAATTGTTCTCCAGAATGGTTGGAGTAGTTCACAACTCCACTAACAGTATATTAATTATTTGTTTTCCCACAGCCCCTCCAGCATTTATCATTTCCCCCCACCCTTTTTTTTTTTTTGTCTTTGTCAACCTTTGCTAATAAGACGGGTGAATGATAGGTCATGTTTTAAATTGCTATTAATTAATTTTAGTGATTTAGAATTTGATTGCTTAGATTTCTTCATCTGAAAACTGCCTATTCATATCTTTGAAATTTACAAGAATAAAAGCAATTCCCCAGTTGATAAATGGTTAGTCAATTCTCTACATTTTAGAAATGAGATTCTTGTCCTTAGAAATGAAACTTACTGCAAATATTTTTTATTTGCTTTTTTTTCTCTTCTCTTTTATTTGTTTATTTATTTTGCTTTGGGGGGAAACTTAATTTGATCTAATCAAAATTGTCTATCTTACTCCCTGTCAATTTCCTTTCTCTTGTCAGATCTAGAGGTAGGGAAAGAGTTAGGGACCAATTTCTTTCATGTTTCTTCAATTTGATTATGAGAAAAAAATATGTCCTTTGTGTACATCACATACATATTTGGAATTTGTTTTGATAGAGAGTAAGATGTTCTCTAGCTAGTTTCTGACAGACTACTTTCCACTTTTCCCAAAAGTTACTGTTGAATAGTGATTTCTAACCAAAGCAAAGTTTAAAATGTACCCATGTCATTGATAGTATAACAAACCAATCTAGAGAAATAGAGAATGCTTAAAGAGTTGTTTTATTACCCACATTCAAAAGCAGTTTTAGGTCTACAAAGCACAATATTATACGAATTTTATTGTAGTCAAAAAATCCAAAACTTAAACTTTGTAGAAAGACAATGGATTAGAAAAGAACCAGTTACATTAAAACCAGGAAGGCTTTTTTAAAATACAGTTTCTGGGGCAGCTAGGTAACACAGTAGATAGAGCACCAGCCTTGAAGTCAGGAGGACCTGAGTTCAAATCTGGTCTCAGACACTTGACATTCCCTAGCTGTGTGACCCTGGGCAAGTCACTTAACCTCAATTGCCTCAGCAAAAAGCAAAAATAAAATAAAATACAGTTTCTGAGTACAGACTGAAATTCTCTCTTCCTTGATTTTATTTTATTTTTTTTTTTTTACAACATAGCTGCATGTTTCATATGACTTCATAAATATAATGGATATTGTATTTTTTTTTTCCTTCTCAATGAGTGGGGGAGGAAATGGAAGAAAGGAGGGAATTTGGAACTGAAAATAAAAATACAGTTTACATCATTAGTTTCTAGGACCAATTTCTCACAGTGAAAGAGCTAAGTTACTATGATAAAACATCTCAGAAGAAAAACTTTGGCATATATTTTATGGTATATATTCACAATGCAATCTAAGCACTGTCAAACCTCATTTTTAGTAACTGAAGAATTTAAGCAGATTAAGTATTGCAAAGTATTAATTATGGTTCAGTGATTTTTTTGCATAAATTATTGCAATAAACATGGTAGACAAAAATGAGGACATCCTCTAAGAACTTTGTCCCATCTTTAATTTCTTTTCAAAGATTTTTTTAAAATCTAATACTCAAAAATTCCCTTATGTTCTTACTATTTAAGTTTACAAAGTTGTCAAATTTCATAACTGTTCAAATGCTTTTTTCAATAAACAATCATTTTCTCTTCACTGAGGAGAAAAAGAACAATCTTTGTAACGCACATGCATAATCTTGCGAACAAATTCTCATACTGACCATGTTCATAAATATCGGTCATCCCTCTGTCAGAAGGTGGGTAATATCTTTCATTGGTCCTTTGATATCATGGATGATCATTGTATTGATCAGAATTCTTAAGAATTTCAAAATTGTTCATTTTTAATGTTATTGTGTAGTCTTGGTTCTGCCTACTTCACTCTATGTTTCCCCATGTTTTTCAGAAACCATTTTCTTTACTGTTTCTTAAAGCACATAATATCTAATTATATTCACAGGCCACAATTTATTCAAGTATTCCTTCACTGATTGACATCCTCTTTGTTTACAGTTGTCTCCTCAAAATGAGGAGATATAACTATATATACACACACACATATTATGTTTATATACATATATATATACATATATATAAAACCATCTTGCAATTTTTCATTGAATGTTATTTTTAATGGCATTAACATATTACATTTATAATATACCTGAAAGACAGTATTTATTTATTCTCAAGAGTTTCTTTTACTATTTCCTTATCTATCCTTAGCTTCAGTTCCCACCAATTTTTTTTTTTAAACACCTGATCTACATTGACCATTTTTCTTGTTGATGGATGAGACAGAAGCTAAAATTAGTCCTAAATCAGGATTTTTTTCCTCCTCCACATCATAATCAACAGCAAATAGTGACTTTAAAATTTCTTTCAGATTCCTTTAGTGAGATCTGGTTGGAAACCCTGGATTCAAGTTCAATACAAGACACTGGAAGTCTTTTCTTGAATGATATTTCTACATCAAAGAGTAGTCTCTGGCTATCCAAGAAGAGAGAAGATGGAAGATGTGATATCATTTCAGAGGAAGGAAAGATGAGCAAGGAGACACCATCCAGACAAATAACAAGCACTCATAGATCTTTTAAGAGAGAGTGTGTACCTCAGTGTAATGCATTTGGAAGGCATTTTCTTTTGGGATCAGTCTTTGATGCACTATGGAAAGAAACTGTATGGGGAAATATCCAAAAATATATGACACTTGAAAAGAGCTTTAGGGATTTTTCAGACCTAATTCCAGGTAATATAGTCTCCTTAGGGAAGAACTTTTCTAAGTATGAAAAATGGAAGAAACCCTTCAGTTACCACTCAAACTTAATTAGATTTCATAGAACACATGCTGGGGAAGAATTGCAAAAGCACAGTGAATGTGGAGAAGCCTTTTTCAGAAGATCAAATCACGTTGGACACCAGACGTTTCATATTGGCGAGAAACATGACCAATGCAATAAATATTGGAGAATCTTGAGCCATGGGGGAAGCTTGACTGAACATAAGACTACTTATGTTGGAGTGAAACCGTTTCAATGTAATGAATGTAGGAAAGCTTTCAATCAGAGGGAACAACTCATTTATCATCAGAGAACCCATACTGGTGAGAAACCCTTTGAATGTACTGAATGTGGAAAAGCCTTCAATCGGAGGGCAAACCTTATTAGACATCAAAGAACTCATACTGGAGTCAAACCCTTTGAATGTAATGATTGTCAGAAAACCTTTAGCCAGAGAGGGCATCTCATTTATCATCAAAGAATTCATACTGGAGAGAAACCCTTTGAATGTAGGGAATGTGGGAAAGCCTTCAGCAGGAGAGCTGCTCTTATTACACATCTGAGAACTCATACTGGAGAGAGACCTTTTGCATGTAATGAATGTGGGAAAGCCTTCAGTGAAAGGAGAGACCTTGTTACTCATCAGAGAACTCATACTGGAGAGAAACCCTTTGAATGTAACGAATGTAGAAAAGCCTTCAGTCAGAGGGGACACCTCATTTTTCATCAAAGAATTCATACTGGAGAGAAGCCCTTTGAATGTAGCAAATGTGGAAAAGATTTCAGCCAGAAGGGACATCTTATTAGGCATCAGAGAATACATACTGAAGTGAAACCTTTAGAATGTAATGATGGAGGAAAAACTTTTGTTGAGAGGACAAACCTCATTTGTCATCAGAAAATTCAGACTTGGGAGGGGATGCCTAATTAAACAGAGAACTCATAAGGAATTGAAACCAATTTTTTCACCAAGAACATATTCTGCCAAAGTTGATGGGGGATAGTTAAATAAATTTTGGTACCCAAATATGGAATATTATTTTGTCAGAAACATTGAATATCAGCAAGTTCTGAAATAAATCAAATTCATGAGTGGAGGAATAAAGGATAAACCTGCCACTCTGGGGGATGTCCCTCCAGCAGACTTGCAGGAAAAGGATCTTGTATTTTTAGGAGAAAAGGGAGAGGGGCTCACATTAGGTAACAAAGCTTGATCGTGTGATGCTAGTTGTCCTTGGCAATCTGAGCAAGAAAAACCACTTCATTTTGGCCGTTTTGCCCTTCAGCCGTGAATTCTCATGGAAGAGGTTAGAAACTACTTTGGGACTAGTCTGGCCCGACCTGTTTACTGAAAAAAGGCAAAGTCCCAGAGTAGAGATTTATGGTGTGGCTCAGCTCAATCTAAAGGACATTATCTTAAAGGTAGGAATATAAGGACATTACTAGAATTCTGACATTAAGATCATTAAGAGGTAGTGGCAGTTAATATTACATTTGATATCAACAATTTTTTGTCAATATAATTCAGAGAAATTTGGAGAGTTTTACATGAACTTATTAAAATGAAAGTCAATTAGGTGACAAAATGGATAGAGTACTGGTTCTGGAAGCAGGAAGATTGAAATTCAAATCCAGCCTCAGACATTTACTAGCTATGTGATCCTGGCCAAGACCCTTAATCTTTACTTTAATCCCCTGGAGAAGGAAATGGCAAACCCCTCCAGTATCCTTGCGCTGAAAACCCCAGGGACAGCATGATCCACAAGATCATAAGGAATTGGGTGTAACTGAATGAATGAACAACAAATGCAGAATGAACTGTTCAGAACTAGAAAAATATTCAATTAGTACAATATTGTAAATGGAGAGAGCAACAGCAAAAGGCCCTAAATACTGTGTAATTAAGATGACAGCTTGACAATTGAGAATGAGAATATGCACCTGTCTTCCCCCCTTTTTCCAGAGACATGAGATTAAAGATCTGCAACACTGTATTTTAAAAGAACAGGTAATACTAAATCAATCTGTTTCCATTCTTGACAGGATTACTTGACTGGCAGATCAAAAGGAATATCATATACAGGATCTACCTAGGTTTTGGCTAAGTATTTTATAGTGTCCTCCTAATTTTTTGGAAAACAAAGAAATGGCTTAAACATTAGTATAGTTGGATGGATCAGGCCTGGAGGCAAGAGGACCCCAGTTCAAATTTGGTATCAGACACTTACTAGCTGTATGATCCTGAGCAAGTTTCTTAACCCTATTTGCCTCAATTTCCTCACCTGTAAAATAAGCCAGAAAAAGAAATGGCAAACAACTCCAGTATCTTTGCCAAGAAAATCCCAAATAGAGTTAGAAGAGTCAGGCAAAACTAAGAACAACTGAACAACACAACATGTGGGAACTCTAAATATATAGACAAGTAACCAGTGAAGAGGTATGTGTAGATATGATCTGATGTCTGGTATACCTCCAAGAAGAAGGCTAGCACAATAGCTGAATGTAGGGGTAACCTGAGATCATCACAAGGCTTTTGTTAGATGCAGCTCTTTTATCCAGTAGTAAAAGAGTTGCCAGACAGCACTCGAACTGCCTCTTTAAATATTGAGAGTTTAAAGGTACACGATTCAGAGCAAAGCCACTTTATTATTATTGCTGCCCCTTGTAGGAGGGAAGGTTATGCTTCAAGCTTATCTGACCAGTTTGTCTGCTTTCCGTGAAATGTTATCAACAGAAAGACCATTACTAGAAAATCAACACCTTTATACAAAACAAATCGAAATTGAAAAATGTATACAGGTTAGAATATACCAGAAAATGAAAAATTGATGTACTTTCTTGACTTAAGATAATTTGCTTTCATTGGGAAAGACAGATCTCACCAAATGGAAAGTTGCCCAAAGTTTTTAGGGATAATAGCAGAAAATTAGGGGCATAATGAAGTCCGATTCTGGCTACCAGTTTGCACTCAGTCCTGAGTCTATATCACCTATGCCTCTAGAAAAGTTTGAGTAAAATCCCTCTGCCATCTGTGACATAGCACATGCATGCATTATTGGTCGAGCAAAACAAATCTTCCCCTTAACCCCCTCCCCCTTGACCATATCAAAACATGACTCAGTTTGCTCCCTGATTCCAACACCTCTCTAGAAGGGAGTGGCAGTTATGAGAGTTCTGGAATTGTAGTTGGTTAGAATTCTTTAGTTTTCAAAAGTAATTTGTCTTTACAACGTTATTGTATAAGTTGTTCACCTGGTCCTATTCATTTCACTATGAATCAGTTCAAACAAGTCTTACCAGGTTTCTCTAAAACCATCCCTTTTGCCATCTCTTAGATGGCAAATATAATTCAGTTATATATATCTGTTCAGCCATTCCCCCAAATGATGACCATCATTCTTTGCTACTACTAAAAAAAAAAAAAAAAAGCTGTCAATACTTTTTGTACTTATGGGACCTTTCTCTCTTTGATCTTTTTGGGGTAAAAATGTTTAATGTCGGCATTCTTTCCAAAAATTAGGAATCACTTATTGGCTAGAATTAACATTCATAAAAGTAATGAACATATAAATTGTATTCTTCTAGTAGAGGTAAGAGATGTTTTTATTTTGTTCTTTGAATGCCAGCACTAACCATAATGCTTATGACATTTCAGCCCTTTAATAAATGGATAAATTTTGTTAATGTGGTTAAGCTGTTAGCCTGAAGGAATTTCATACTAAATAAATCTGATATTAAACCTCAGATCATTTAACTCAGTTAAATTTAAAAAAACTAAACCTTTAAATATAACTAATGTAGGAAAACTTAGCTCCAACTCCTTGAGAAACATCACTGAATTAATGTGGAAAGTAAATACCATGATATATTGACTGTTATGACCTCGAGGTTAAGCCTACATCACAGGTTTTGTGCTAGAAATGAATGTTTGTTGCTTGATACCCATGGTTAGACACCTACTCTGTGCACCCATTGCTAGTTGAGGATTCAGAGGAAAAAAAAAAATGAACCCATACTTATTCTAAAAGAACTTAAATCCTGTCAGAGGAGACCACAATGATGCACAGAGTATATAATGATGCGCAGAGCAACAAATTCATACAAAATATCTTGATAGAAAGGGCCCTAGCAGATGGAGGGAAAGAAGGAAGGAAACAAGTATTTATTAAGTATTTACTATATTCCAGGCACTGTGCTAAGTACAGCTTCTCATTTCATCTTCACAACAGCTCTTGGAGGCAAGTGCAACTGTTTCCATTTTACTGTTGAGGAAATTGAGGCAGAGACTAAATGACTTGCCCAAGATCAAGTCATTTCTAAAGGCTTTGTTACATGTTATCTAAATCTGTTTCTATTTGTGCTTGTGTTTTTCTAAAGACATTAGGGAGTGAGATCTTTATTGAATGGGCCACTGACACGGGCAGGATTGTGGTTAAGAAAAGTCATGTTGGCCACTGGTGGGAAAAGAATTGGAATAGGGAAATTTGATGAAAGGAGTCATTGCAATAAGCCAGATGGAAAAGATTGAGAACCTGAACTGCAGTGTTTAGAACTTTCAATCCAAATACTATGGGGATAGAAATGGTGACATTTGACAGATTATTAGATAGTGGGCTGAAGAAGAGACACTGCAGATAGTTTTGAAAGGCTTTAGAATTTAGCATTATTTCCTATATAATATATAAATTGTATGCCTAGTTCTGTCAATTCCTAAGTCTGACCTGATTTCCTCTCCAAATTTTCATTTCCTGATTTTTTTATGGCAAAATAACATTGCATTGATTTCATATACCATAATTTGGTTAGCCATTCTCTAATGGGAAGACACCTTTCTAACCCAGAGTTTTCAATTTTTGAACACAGGTGCTATATCTTTGTATATATAAGCCCTTTCCATCTTAGTTCTTAGGAACAATAGCGTATACAACAATAACATTCAAAAAAGTGAGCCAGAAAGAAGGTGCGTCTCTCTTTCCAGGCTCTAGAAGGTTTACATTACATAAGATTTAGGTAAAGGTACCCACACAAGAATAACACATATGCAAGTTAAATAATTTTGCTGAATGAGCAACTTAAAAGCAGAGAGATTAGGTATAGCACTTCTTCCTTCCCTCTTTTTTTTTTTTTAAATTACCTTCACGGTTCTTGATCTTTTGTCCCTGTATATGAATTTCATTATTTTTCTAGGTGTGTAAAATATTCAGCACCTTACCAAACTTCTTAAAAAAAAAAAAAAAAAAAAAGTTACTCACATGAAGGCAAGCCCTACCATATCCACTCTACATGTGAAGATATACACAATGTTATGAGATATTTTTAAAGACAAGAGGGAGGAAATACATGTGATTAATACATGAAAAAAAATCTGAAAATGTAATACAATGGACAGCACTTAAAAGGATAAGTTGGGAGTTTTTTCTCATATCTTCTTTTGAACCATGCTTATTCCTTACAATTTTACAACATTTACTTTTGATTGAGGGGAGGGATGTTCTCTTCGTTTACATATATAGTCATTGTGAATATTGTTTCTTTATCCTGACAACTTCACTCTGCATTGGTTCATGTAGATCTTTCCATGCTCCTTTATTCATAGCATTCATAATTTCTTATAGGATAGTAATATACCATTACATTCATGAACCACAAATTGTTTAGTCCTTGTCCAAATAGATAGGCATCTATTTTTTATTCCTTCCTCCATGTTATAAAAAGTTAGACATAATTATAGTAAGGATAAGCTCTGATATAAATAATTTAAGTTTTGTGCCAAGCACTGTGCTAAGGTAAGAGTACAAAGAAAACAAAACAAAACAAAAACCCCAAAAACAAAATGAAACAAATAAAAAAGATATCAACAATGAAAATGAGATAATCTCAGAGGAAAGGCACTATTTAAGCCAAATCCTGAAAGAAGCCAAGGTATTTCTACACAGAAGTGAGGAGAGAGAGAATTCCAGACATGGGGATGACAAATGAAAAGGCACCAATGACTTGTTCACGATGAAACACTGTTGGCTCTTTTTGATCATCATTTCTTTTTCTAGATTCAAACAAACAAACAAACAATTGTCTTTTTAGCAATGCATTCTGGAATTCCACTGCTTCCATTGTTAAAACCAGGATAGCATTTGAACATCTTGATATCCAGCAGCACATCTCCCATTTTCCAAGACTTCTCATTTCTGGTAGAGGAATAAGAATCCCATCTGTTTGTTCTTTAAGTACCCAGTTTCTCAAAGATAGGTGACTTGAACTCACTGAGAGCAGCTAAGATCTAGATTTCAGATGAAGTATGCCTATCTCCTCTCATTCAACTAACATTTATTAAGTGGTTACTATGTAGCCTTTGTGCTTAGCATAGTACCTGGCACAAAGAAATTAAAGAAGACTTATTGTAGGTGGGATTTTAGTTTAAAACCAAAGGAGATGAGGGAAAATGTCCAAGTAATGGAGAAGAGCCAAAGGAAACATCTGTAACTCTTTTCCATATGCTCTCTCCAACTACTTCCAGGATGGAGATCTCAGTTTATCCACAGTGAAGGTGCCATGAACAGAACTGGAGAGAGGAAGAACTTCTTCCCTTGCTCCAAGAAATGAGTCTTAGAGTGGCATCTGTTTCTGTTCTGTGTCTTTTCAGTTTCAGTTGTGGACAGTAAATCCTCATCAAATCTGGGAGTCTAAGCCACAGCAACTATAGAGACAAGACTGTAAGCAGAATTTGCAGCAAGCTAGCCTAAAAGGGAAACATAGAGAAGCCAAGATGCCTGGAAATCAAGCCTAAAGTTGATTTGAATTTATAACAGACTGTGTATGCTTTAGGAAATGAGCTAAGCTTTGAACATAATCTCCTTTCCCTCCCCCAGAGAGTGAATGTATGGAGAGCTGGGGATAATGCCTTCCACATGTTGGTGGATTAAAATTTTGTATTTGTGATTATACCTCTGAAGAAGTTATTTCTTTGTAAAAGCTTAAAACATAGGCAGAGGTAAGAAAGGAAGAGAAGGATGCTCATGACCAATTTCACTGGATCTCTGAGAGTCTAAAAAGACAGATTGGAAAGGTGGGAAAAGACCAAGTTATGAAGGAATCTATCATCGACTCTGAAAACAAATTGAAAGACGACTGGCATTATCTTTGATGATCATGAGCACAGGAGATGTATCTATTTAGATTTGTTCTTGCTCCCTCCCTTCATGGACCTCTTTATAGACACCTGAGATCTATATCTTTGACCACTAGATGTCACTTCGAGATAAGGCAGGAAAGCTAAGGGGCTTCCAAAGTCCATACATGTGAAAGACCGTCTCTGAGAATCCTTGATCTCAACTTGCCTACAAGGAAGGTGCAAGATCTCTTCCCACAGAGATAAGTCATTGGACACTCTCCCAACTACATAGCAAATAGCCAGAGTTCAGAAGAATAGGTGCATACATTGGGACCATCAGTATTGGGAAAAGTATAGAAACCAGTCAAAATAATAAGAAATATTAAGATAATGCATGTATCCTTGCATTACTGTTTTTCCCATATGAAACAGCAAGTTCTCTGTGATATAAAGACTTTACTTGCTTGAATAAACTAGTCAAGTCTAGTGTTTCATCTTGACTCACCTAGACCGAGCTTTTCCTTTATTTCACTTGTTTTTCCTCACTACCTCACACTGTACCCCATGCTAGCTGTGGCAATTAGCACCCGAACAGAAACTTGAGGGACATTGAAGGAGAAAGAGACAAGGCAGCACCTTAACACCTGGAGCTCCATGAATTATAAAGGATAAGGGAATTTTGTTTTTCACTAGACTTATTGGGGGATTTTCTTTCACTTTGATACCCTGGGACAAGTACATTCAAAGACGGAGATCAATACTTATAGAACCTTAAATGATGAATTAGGGAAAGAGAATTTAGTTCCCACAAAATAGCAATTGGAGGAATTTCTTGCATGTGTAGATTATTGCCTCTTGTTCCTGAAAGAAAAAGCCCTGGATTTAGGAAGATGGGAAATAATAGGAAAACAGATGGGGCTTTTCTAGGATTTTTAACTCCTTTTTTGGGAGTCCCCAACCCAAACCTGAAAGCAGGTGTCAGACCAGCACTTCTAGTGGCTTTTGTATTTGGCTCGATTTGGAACTTTCCCTTGAAATAGGAAAAAAAAAAAAAAAACCCAAAAGAAGAGACTTCATAATAGTAAAACTGAAGCCATCCTCCCCTTCTCTATTCCTCTTTCTGAAATTGGTATTGAAGCACCAAAATATAAGAGGAAGAAAACTGGGAAGACGCTTCCAGGACTAATTGAATATGTTAAATTTAAATCTATACATAAAAGCTGGAAGTAGATTTCTCTGTGTTGATGAATCTGCTTTGCATTCTGTGTTCTGTGTTCAAAGTTAGCAAGCTTGTGAGAGGTGAGAATTCAGCCTGTGTTGCTGACTTGGAAAATTATCAAGCTGAATTGTTGGAGTAATTCAGAGTAATAATTATTTAGAGTGTATTGGTCTTTGATCATAAGGTAATTTGAGAGCTAATTTTGGGCTCCTCAAGATTAGGATAGTGCAATGAAAATCTTTTTCTCTCTCTACCTCTGACTCTGGCAGACAGACTGCAGCAGCTTTGCAGAAAAGGGGGAAGAGAAGGAGAAAAATATATTTAATATAGCAAAACAATGAGAAAGCATGTAGGAATGAGAAGAGCATAGATTGAAAGGGATTAGAGAGTTTGGGAACTTTTGATAAAAATGGAAGAGCAAGCAATGAGCCTATAACTTTGCTATCACACCTCAGGCTTGTGGAATCCTGCCAGGAAGAATCTCAAGGTAAAAACCCATATGAAGCAAAATTTTTTCTTTTCTTTCCTGGCTTACAAAAAAGAGACTTGATTGGAATTATCTAGGTAGATTTTAGAGAATCTCATGAACTGAAATACTGGTTAATTTTAAAATAACTTTAAATTGGTATGTATGCTAAATTTGGAAATTTTTGGTTGTGATAGATAAAGTTCTACCTGAATTGATTTAGTAATGGGTTCTGAGATTGTAGAACCTAGATCTGATTTGTTATCTAGTACCCTAAATGTTATTACAATATAAACTGAAAAAATAAGAGGAAGTAGAAAATGTGTTTAAAAATCTGTTATCAGCCTTGCTAATTCAGTAAATTTAATTTAGGAGATTGGATATTTCCATCTTTGTGAATTTTGAGGACTAATTTCTTTTAATGTGAAACAAGAAGGATAGGCACAGTAGCATTACCAAAACAAAATGCTAAAATATTGAAATAGGAAGATCCTGAAGGGAATAATGGTTATTTTCAGTGTTATGTTTTAGAAAAAAAAAATTCCACTAAATCTGTGGAGCAAAGACATTCTTAAATAGATGAAATTATGCATATTTAGCCCTTCTAGTAATATATTGTATTCTTTTTAAAACTCATTATGAACAATCCTTGTCACACTCTGGAATGGGTAGAATAGTGATCTCCATCAAAGGAAAAACTAAATATGCTCTATATTGACTAATCTGAGCATTTCAAAATTGAATTTTCTACTAGCCATTGGAATTCTCCAGTATTTGTAATAAAGAAAAAAAATCAGGGAAATGATGAATATTATATGATCTTTGTGCAATAAATGATACCATGGTCACTATGGGTCCCTTTCATCTTGGCCTTCCTTCCCCTACTATTGTGCCTACTGAATGACCCCTGGTAGTTATTGATTTAAGAGACTTCCTTTACTATTCTTCTTCAATAGGAAGATAAATCTAGATTTGCCTTCACTATCCCTAGTATAAATATGGAGACACCTGTACAAAGATTTCAATGGAAAGTGTTACCTCAAGGTATGAGTAATAGTTCTATAATGTGCCAAAATTTTGTTAGCCATGCTATTTCAGCAGTGAAATTAAAATATCCAGATTCCAAAATAATTCACTATATGGGTGATATTTTATATAGTAGCAAAGATATAAACAATTTCAATTTCTTAATACATGATTTAGAGCAAGCCCTTCATTCATGGGGTTTGGCAATTAATCCTGAAAAAATTTCAGAGACAAGCTCCTTTTTCATAACTCAGCTATCTGATAGATTCTCAAATAATCAGAACCCAGAAACCTGAGACAAGAAAAAATTCATTACAAATTCTTAATGATTTTCAAAGATAGTTAGGTGATATTGACTTCAATTGACTTCAACCCATGCTATAGACATTCACACATCAACTTTTCCATTTATTCTCCATTTTACAAGGAGACTCTTCATTAAGAGTCTCCTAAAACTATGACTTAAGAGGAAAAACGTGAACTATATCTTATAGAGGGGAAAAAAAATTCTTACTTCTTAATGAAAAGGTAACAAGGGGCAATATCTGCTACTCCGGTGCCCCTTACTAAAGGGAGCATAATATCAGTCACAGGGAATAATTGAATTGATTCACTTCCCCCACCAATTTCCTGCCACTCTTATATACCATAATAATAGCATACCTAATGAATAAATTAAACAACACCTCTAAATCACTGACTCTTCCTTGTTAATCATACATCAACCATATACAAAATCTCAAGTAATGTCTTTAATACTTCAGAATGAAGAGTGGCAAGTCTTTATTTCTATTTACAGTGGTAAGGTAGATAATCACAGACCCTCTATAAAATTACTTACCTTTTGTGAAAAAGGTCAATGGATATTCCCAAAATTAATAAAGAACTATCCTATTGAATCTGCACTTACTGTATTTATCAATGGCTCTTGTTCAGGAAAAGCAGTATACTATATAGATAAGAAATGTCATGCAACTCATAGTTCAGCACAAAAGGCTGAAATCTTAGTAATAATCACCCTCCTTAAAGATGATACAGAACTCAACGTTCTTTCAAACAGTAAGTACAGAGAATGTCTGTTCCCATTATTTAAAGGGATCCTAGAAAATAGTCTATGCGTTTGTTGCATGAACCAATTAATAATTGAACATGTTTTTGCTATAGGCAATATACAATTTGGAATTTTTTGTATTTCTAAAACTTGAATCTTTGAGTCTCTTAAAGCAAAATTATTTGTATAATGTTGAACTTAATCTACTCAGATATCAAGATAATCTGTGAACTTTCTGGGATGAATCTTATTGTTATTGATGTAATGTTATTCGTGTAAGATTAAAGTCAATGCCTATTTAAAATGTGTGATCCTTGAGAGCTAAATCCGCCTGAACCTTTGATTAGTGAAACTTGCTATTTAAGATGGAAGTTCTTGGGACTGTAACTGATATTGTTTGAAGTTTTGAATTCAGATATGATTGTCTGATTGATCATTAAGTCAGTAACCCACCATTCAATAGATATGCTACAAGTTACTCAGAGAAATATGATTCCGAACTGTTATAGGTGGAGGTCTGTATCTGGATGAGAGTTGGGAAGACAACCTTGACATCTGTTTAAAGTGGGATCTTTCTGACTCAGTTTCTCCATTATGTTCCTTTGAATAGGAACCCACCTAATTATTCCTGAGGCTGACTATGAAGTGGAATTGTCACTGCATGATTGGATATATGTGCTCTCAGGCTAAGGTCTGAAGAACCACTTTTGATGCTATTATAATCATGCCCTTGCTCTTTTCTCTTATGGCAAATTTCTAAAATCGGAGCAAGTGGTCAATAAAAGTTATAAGTACAATTCAAGTATGTCAGGTCTTGTAATTTTTCATTCTGAAAATGTGGTCATTATATTCTAAATAAGTAGGCAAGTGAATATTTGGTTCAGTCATCTATTTATTGCTAGATGCATATGTCTATGAAATAAGGTCCTTAAAGTTTTCAAAATAATGCAAGAATAATTTATAAAACTGTCTTTTATTTATGTCACATTAGATACTTATTCTTCCTTTATTTTTGCTTCATTACAAACAGATGAGCCTATCAAACATTAATCATCTCTTTTTGGCATTTGCCCTTATGGGTATTCCTAAACAGATAAAACAGACAATGCCCCTGCTTATGTTAATAATACATTCTCATTTTTCTTCTATAACATTATTTTAATTACAAGAATCCCCTATAACTCCACAAGTCAGGTTCTTGTTGAGCAAAAAAATAAATGTATTAAAACTATTCTTTTTAAACAAAAAGGGGTACCTTGGCTACTGCCCTTCAGACAATTGGCTAGAAAATTGGCTGTTTCATTATATATTCTAAATTATTTGAATCTCAATAAGAACATTAAAATGTCTTTTGGCAGGGGGTTGCCCAAACAAACAGCCAAAAGCCCAAGTAATGTGACGAGATTTCATAACAGGATAATGAGAAGGTCCAGATCTGTTACTAACCTGGGGGCAAGGATATGCTTGTGTTTTTCCAGAAAGCTTCAACAAACTTGTGTGGATCCCAAAGAAACATGTCCGAGCATTTTCCACAATTTGCCACCCGGGTGCAGAAACTGAGAATTCAGAGAAAGAGGACAGTGAGATCCTTTGCACCAAGATGACCCACTTGGCTTAGCATCTCTATATTTACAAGTCCATTGCCATCATAGGATTTTTAATTACTGGACTAATTGCCATAGCCTCCTTCTTAACTGTACCTCACTTTCTAAAGAAATGGAAAGCACTAACTGCTCAATTAGAAAATGAATTTGAAAAAAAAGTTAGCCTAGTTTTAAAAACCTAATAATCCATAAAGACATACTTTATAAACTCAAACTGTTGGAAGAGTCAGTTATATCTTGGGGATGATTTAGAGACACTTAAAACCAGACTTCTTCAATGTGATCATAGGCATACCTATATATGTATGACTTCTTTGTTGTATAGTGCTTCAGATTCTAATGTCCTCTGGAACAAAAATAATGCTTGGATTTTGGGTGTTTGGCAGAATTCAAATATTACTCTTGACTTAAAAACCCTTCGTGATTTAACCAAATTTATAGAAAATAGCCCACGTCCAGGTATTGACCCCGATAAAATTGCTGATAATATTTGGTCTATATTTTTGACAGTTGTCCTCTCTTTTAACGTATAATCCATGATTTTTTATTTCTTGCCTTTTATAATTGGATTATTATGTTTATGCTTTTGTTTTCTCCTGCTTTCTCAGGTTTAATTGTGACTGCTAGTACTTATCATTACTCAGCTTCATGAAATAAAGCTACATAATAAAAAAGGGGGAGATGTGGAAGCCCATGTCTGAGAATCCTTGAGCTTAGCTTGGATACAAGGAAGATGGAAGGTCTTTCCCCCGCCCCCAGACATAAGTCCTTGGACACTCTTCGAAATACATAGCAAATAACCACCAAGATTCAGAAGAGTAGGTGCATACGTTGTGACTGCCAGTACAGGAACCAGTCAAAATAATGATATGAAATGTTAACAAAATAATATGCTATCCTTGCATTACTGCTTTTCCCATGTGAAAGAGCAAGTTTTCTGTAATAGAAGGACCTTACTTGCTTGAATAAACTAATTAAGTCTAGTATTTCATCTTGACTCACCTACTATGAGCTTTTTCTTTATTCTACTTGTTTTTCCTCACTGACTTGCCCTATACCCCATGCCACTTTCTGGCACATGCAAAAAGCTATCAAGAATCATAGAATTTAAGAATTATTTGGTCCAATCCATACATAGGTATGGTTGGGTTGCTGTCCCTAAAGTTCAATTCCAAGCAAATTCTCTTGTTTGAAAGTTTGAATTCTATGATGTCTTTGTTGTTACTGACTGTTTATAGGTAAACATATGAGGGGTGAGAGCGCCAAAAATTTGGTTATATGCAGAGGATACTCATGTTTTAAAGTCACAAGGTCCTTTCACATCTTATGCCATGAACTGGCTGTGAACTTCAGAAAGAAGTGAGTTCAAATCCAGCCTCAGACATAACTGAGTGATCTGACCTACTTCACCCCTGTAAATCCAATTAGCACATAGTAAATGCTATATAAATATTAGATGAGTATTGCGGTCCTATCCAGCTCTGAACTCTATTACAATTATCATTTTACAATAACTTTCAGCCTAGGTATTTTGCATAAGTTTGAAGTGGAGAAAGCAGCTGTTATGTTTATATTTTGAAGGTGAAGAAACTGAAGGTCAGAGAGTAAGTAAAAGTGATGACTGCTAGTATTGGGACTCATTCAAATTCACTATATTTTCTACTACACAATGGTAAAAATATAAGCATGCTCTTGCTGGCTGATTTACTGAAACTAAAAACGCAGTGGGTTTACTACTGGCAGTGTTGGCCCACCAAAGCCAACTCTGCTTTTAGAAGTGGTCTGTTCCAGCTTCTCACAATCAGCTATTTGGCCCAAAGTATATTAAACACTATCTTTTCCTCAACTGTATTTTATTTTTCTAAATATATGCAGATATAGTTTCCAATGCTCATTTTTGTAAGATTTTGAGTTCCATAATTTTTTTTCCTCCCTTACCTCCCCCAAGACAGCAGACAATCTGATGTAGGTTATACATATAACAATCCTTTTAAACATATTTTCATATCTGTCATGTTTTGTAAGAAAAATCAGAGCAAAAGGGAAAAAAAGGAAAAGAAAAAGCAAGCAAAGCAATCAAATTTTTTTAAAAGGGTGAAAATACTATACTCCAATCCACATTTAGTGTCCATAGTTCCCTCTCTGGGTACAAATGGCATTTTCCATTCTAAATCTATTGAAATTGTCTTGGATCACTGAATTATTACGAAGAGCTAGATAGATGCTTTCTAGTACTTTTCATCTGTAAAGAATCTGTGTCCTCCTGCTTCTGGAGAAACTGCTTGTGAGCAATCATGATGAAAGCCAAGATCTCTGGCTTGAGATCCTCCTGTCATTCATCACATAAATCAAATATCATACATATATGGCTTGAGACCTGGGAGGTACTGTTGAGATTATCTAATCTAGGCCAAATGTTACCAGTGAGGAAAATGGAATGCAAAAATCAAAGGTCAGACTATGGCAGAACAGGAGTGAAGACCTAAATCTTCTCACAAGCAGGTGTATAGACATTGATGTGCAGAACTGTCCTTTGTGGATGTGTCACAAACATTCAAAATGAAGCTATTCTCCCCTCCCTTTCTTTCCCAAAGATCAGGTTGCTTGTCTCTTCTCAAGTAGAGATAAGATGAATATTCAACATCAAACATCTCTTTAGCACCTTTTTTACTCCTTGCACCATGGAGTAGATGTTTGCTACATCCACTGGAATTGTCTTTTTCTCCTATAGAAGATGAATTCCTTGAGGGCAAAGACCATTTAAAAAAATTTTTTTTGCATGGCAATGAGGGAGACATTGTAAACATTGAATATTGTAATGAGTTCTCTTATGTGGCTATGCTCACTTGTAGGAAGGGGCTATTACACAACAATATCTCCATGCTACAGGTAGGTTTTCAAAGGGAAATAAATAACTCTAGTCTCTGTGCCTACCTTTCTCCAAAGGAGACTTGAATTCAATTCCCTTAAATATTGTTAAGCTAAAGGATAGATAGGTTCAAGATAAGATCCCTAGTTTCTGTTTTGCTACTGAAATAATGATCAGAAGATATATGAGAGAATATAGGCCAGATAATAAAGAGTGAAGGAGTTCTCTTATGAGAACTCAGTCTACCAAGAAAGAGTCCATATCTCACCCAAAGGGAAGATGCCTACTGTGTCCTTGCTAATTTCTTAAAAGATGATATCCAGGCTTTTTTTTTTTTTGATCATACCTCCAGACCAATAATTTTTAAGTTCTTTCCTGGATCTATTTCCTCAAGTCAGTTATTTTTCCAATGAGATAGTTAAGCTTTTTCTATTTTTTCATTTTTTTTAAATTTTGCTTTATTGTGTCTTGATTTCTTATAAAGTCATTAGCTTCTATTTGCTCAATTCTAATTTTTAAGGAATTATTTTCCTCAATGAGTTTTTGTACCTTCTTTCCCAATTGACCAATTTTGCTTTTTAAGGCATTTTTCTTATTAGCTTTTTGTATTTCCTTTTGCACCACTCAATTCTTTTCCTGTTTTTCCCTCCATATTTCTGATTTTCAAAATCCCTTTTAAGCTCTTCCAAAGCCTCAATCCTTTTCTCATTTTTCTTGGAGGCTTTGTATATAGGAGCTTTGACTTTATCTTCTGAGGTTTTGTTTTGATCTTCCTTGTCCCATAGTAACTTTCTATGATCAGAAGCTTAGTTATCTTATCATTTTCCTAGCCTATTACTCAGTTTAACTTTGTTAAAATTGGGCTCTGTTTCCAGGCTGAAGGGTGCATTGGACAAAACTGTTTTCAGAGATCCTTCTAAGGACTTGACCACAAGCCTTTTTTTCTGTCCTGGAACTGTTAGTGTCCCTGCTCCACTGTGGCTGTTAAGATCTAGCGTGCTAAAGCAGAGTCCTGCTTAGCTGGTGCTGGGGCTGAGTCTAGGATTATGTTCTAGGCTCCCACCCTGTTTCCGTAGATCTTTTCTACTGTCCTTCCAAGTTGTCTTTGGTGTCTTGGTTGAGTAGTCTAGAAACTGTACTGACATTGATTCAAAGATCCCTAGACCCATTCCTATTTTATTGTCTGGGCTGGTACTTCTTGCACTGGGCTCCCACCCTGGCTCTACAGACCTTGTCTGCTGACCTAAATTGTCTTCAGTTAGAAATGTTCTATTCTATCTTTGAGTGTTCTGATTCTCTAAAATGTGTTGGGTCACTATTTAAGGGAATCTAGTGCTGTTTGGGTGAAAGGTTGGATGAGTTCCTACCTTTATTCTGCCATACTGGCTCCACCTCTTGATTCCTCAAGTCTCTAAAGCAGCACCTTCATGCCACTGGAAAAAGATTGTCTGCATATTCATTCCACCAGGGTAAAGTCTTCACATGCTTAGGATAGATATGTTCTTAACTCATCCACAGGTTTGAGGTTTGTCAGTCACTCTCAACTTAAGTTAGCCTTTCTGAGACATGTGGTTCTTGTCCATGCTAGAATTTCTTGAGGCCAGGTGAGAGCTGAGTAAATCAGATGGACACCAAAGTTGGATGAACAGCCCTGAAAAAGGCTCAATTCACAAGAGATGCTAGTCTTCCTGAAACTAGCAGCCTTTTCCACCCATTTTCCCCTCTCACTTTCTTAACCTCTCTTGCTATGCCCCAATTGCTGGGCACTCTCCGGTTTCCTATTCTTTACTACTGCAAAAAGAGGTATTATAAACATTTTATATACATGGGTCATGTTTCCTCTTCCTTTTGGTCAGTTTGTAAACACAGGCAGAATAGGAAATGTTACTGGCACAAAAGATAACACATACACAGCTCAGTGAATTTTTGGTCATAATTCCCAATTGACTGAGCCAAGGTCAAGACTAAGACAATATTAAAGTATTCTTAGATCTAGTCTTTTTTTTCCTGAGGAAATTGGGGTTAAGTGTCTTGCCCAGGGTTACACAGCTAGGAAGTGTTAAGTGTCTGAGACCAAATTTGAACTCAGGTCCTCCTGATTTCAGAGCTGGTGCTCTCTATTCACTGCACCATCTAGCTATCCTGATCTAGTCATCTTTAGAAAAGAATCCTTTTCTGAATTCAGCCGAGTTATACAGAGAAATGCAGGCTTAGAGCTCCAGCCTTGGGGATCATCCCCAAACCAATCAAAAAGAGGGAAAGATGATAAAACAGGTGGAGACCCTTTGGGTGACCACTACCCAGTCCTAGATTCACAGTAGATTCACCAAAGTAGTTTTAGCTGACTCGTTCAACCACCAGGAGGTATCAGATAGGAAAACAACTAATAGGCATCAACCAAAGTTCTAGTCACTAGAATCTAGTGCAAAGCAAGAGAAGAAAAGATCAAGTGGGTCAAAGTTCCTACTTTTGTGGAGAATCTGGAGGTGGTCCAACCTGGCTGTCAAGGTATGGGTTAACATTTCTAAATTGGGGAAGAAATAAATATGCTCAGTTCAGGTGATAGCTATTACAACAGTTAGCTGGGCTGGAAAAGGTATAGAAATTTAAGGTGGTAAGCATTTTTTTTTGGTGGATTTTTTTTTTAATGAAATTACACATTGCCTCTCCCTTGTAGGCTGTTGCAAGTAAGGCTTTGAGAATTCTGAAGAAGTCTAAACGGATTTAAGCTTTGCAGGAACAAATTTTCCGAGTCAAAACCTTTAAGGATATAGTATCTTCCACATAAGAATATTATTGCTTACTTTCAAAACCCCCAGATGAAAGAGAATTTTGCAAGAAAAAAGAAAAAAAATCAAATACACTAGAACTACAGTAAGATTTGCACAGGACTTAGCAGCCACAAGATGGAAGGTCCTGGAATCATATCTAGTGACAATCAAAAGAAGTAGGCCTGCTACCAAAAATATCATCCAGCAAAATCATCTAATATTGAATGTGGAAAAAAAAGGACATTCAGTGAATTTGCAAATTTTCAGGACTATCAACCAAACCCGAATTTAATAGAAAATTTAACCTAAGAGTGAATATCGATTTCAAGGAACTCGATATGCACAAATTGTTTATTTTTTACATGGGAAATATATATCATATATTTAAGATTGATATTAATAACAGGATGATTTCAGAGAGACCTGGAGAGACTTGCACGAACTGATGCCAAGTGAAATGAGCAGAACCAGGAGATCATTATATATGGCAACAAGACTATAGAATGATCAATTCTGATAGACATGACTCTCTTCAACAATGAGATGATTCAAACCAATTGATTAGTGATGAAGAGAGCCATCTACACCCAGAGAGAGGACTATGGGAATTGAATGTGGTTCACAACATAACATTTTCACGCTTTCTGTTGATGTTTGCTTGCATTTTGTTTTCCTTCTCAGATCTTTTTTTTCCTTCTAAATCAGATTTTTCTTGTGCAGCAAGATTACTGTATATATATATATGTGTATATATATATATAGGATTTATCACATATTTAACATGAATTGGACTACCTACCTTTTCCTAAGAAGGGGTTGGGGGAAGGAGGAAAAAATTTGGAACAGAAAACTTTGCAAGTGTCAATATTGAAGTTACCTATGCATATGTTTTGTAAATAAAAAGCTTTAATAAATTTTTAAAAGTGATATCAATAGGATAGTTCAAAAAAAAAAAAGATTGGGGCAGAGTTAAGGTAAAAATAGTAATTTTTACATAAATGAAGTAAGAAGGCAAATGCAATAGAGAAGAGAGGAGGGGCTCCTGGTTCTGAAAACTTACATCAGGAATGTGTTAAGTAGGAAATATTACATATATACCATGAAGGGTATAGCATACAAAATCTATAAAGAAATGAGCATGGATCGATGGGCAGATAGGGAAACAAAGGATGAAGGAAGATAACAAGGAAGGGATCCTTGGAGAGGAAAAGATTAAATACCAAGGCAAGTTAAATAGCAAAATTAAAGCAAAGATTCAGCAGAGATAGGAAAAGGTGTGTGTGTGTGTGTGTGTGTGTGTTTATATACACACATGTATATGTAAATATATTTCTTAACTATAGCTTGATAGGAAGCAGTGGGGTGAATGAAAGGAAAAAAAGAATAAAGTAAAAAAGGTATGTAGCAAGAACAATTTACAAGAAATTAAGGAAAAAGACTTTCATGAATGTGATTTCTAACATACATACTTTCAACAGGTAATTTGTTAAATTTTGAATCCTCACTGATATTCTGCTGGGCGCATGACAATGTTCTCTTTTGTTTTATTTAGTATTCCTTTTTGTATTTTCTCTTTTCTTATTCTGTTTTTTTATTTAAAAAATAAAAATAAAAAGATCTTCCTATCTTCCTAGGAAGATCTGAGACTATACTAATAGCTATGTGCTTGAAATATCTACCACTCATTGGTTTTCCCTTCTCCCTTCATCCTTAGGCTATTGTTTTCCAGAATTACTTCTCTTGTCTTCTTCCTCTTTAAGAACTGTTGTTGTGTTTGTCCCTAGCATGAGATTGCTGGAAAGTGAAAGAAGGAGAAAAAGTAGAGGAAAACAGGGAGCTGAGTAACACTGACCTTGTTACTAAGGTAACAAGTCTAACTTAAATGGGCTGGGAGGCAGGGGGAGGGGGGAGAAGAGAAGATCTAGAAACCCTAAAGCAATGGCCATAGAAAGACAAATACTGAGGAATGACCCCCCCTCATCTATAAAGAGCTAGATGACTTCAGACATGGAAAGAATAGCCTAATATAATAGTGATATTACATTAACTGACAGTTTTGAGGACTTTTTAAAAATAAGGTGAACAATGAAATAAGCAAAATGCTTAAGACAATTTATATAGTAACTTCAGAAAGCCTGCTTTGGAAAGTTTTAAGAAGTCTAAGGGATGTAATGACCAACCATGCTTGTAGCAGAATGAAACATGCTACTCACCTCCTAACAGAGCTAACACATTTCTGTCAACATTGAGGAAAAGTTGCTATTGTTTAACTGTGCATGTTTTGTCAAGATTTTTTTTTCCTTTTCTCCAACAGGGTGGTAGGGAATGAGATGGGATGGGGGAAGGAGGAAGGGATGAATTGGTAAATGTAAAATGCTTTAAAAGAGTAGGTGGGGTATAGATGGTGACTGTTGTGTCTACTTTTAGATGAAATCACTGTTCTTGGGGCAGCTAGATGGCTCAGTGGTTAGAGCACCAGCCCTGAATTCAGGAGGACCTGAGTTCAAATCTGGTCTCAGACACTTAACATTCCCTACCTGTGTGATCCTGGGCAAGTCACTTAACCTCAATTGCCTCAGCAAAAAGCAAAAAAAAAAAAATCACTGTTCTTTTGCTTGTCACTTTGACAAGAGTTCTTAATGAGTAGGTATTGACATTTATAAAAATAAAAAAATCAATTAAAAAAATTTTTAAATAGTTGAGATTCTCCAAAATGATCTTTATTGAAAGGTTAGCCAAGTTAGTGATAGGTTTACAGATGATGTTATTTGGTGAAAGTACTATAGATATACCTTAGTGAGTTTTGAGATACTGATTTGGAAAATTTGGAGGAAAAATAAGAATTAAATTTTGTGAAAATCTCAAGAAAAACATTTCTATTACTTCCATTCCCCCCACCCCTGAAGATTGATAGTATAAGAAAAGAAAGCAGCTGGTTTTAAAGTAATTGGGGCAGGGTTGAGAAGAAATGAGAGGGAAGCCAATGCTCTTTGAAAAGTGCCTCAACTCTTTCTTGACCTTGAAAAGAAAAAAGCTTCATGGAGCCAAGATGGTAGAGATCAGGCATGACTTTGTAACCTCCTCAAACCAACAGCAGATGAAGCTTCTACACTGGTTTTGAAGTGAAACAATATACAAATATCCAGTACAACACATTTCTAGAAAAAGATACCCTGGAAGAACTTCAAAAGAGGTCTATTTTGATTGGAGCCCCCCCCCCCCCCAGCAGTCTGCCAAACCCAGACTCTAGCCCATGAATCTCCACTAAATGGACATAGGATGATCATCTGCTTGTGCTGAAGTCTAGAGTTACAAAACTCTATCAGTGGACTTCCAGGTCAACCACACTATGGTTGGTCACCATGACAAGGAAAAACAAGAGTGAGAGCCTCTTGTTAACTTCCTATGATTAAGTAAGTGAACTTGCACTCTGCAGCTCTTAGCTCTGGGGTTTAACATACAGACTTTATAATCACTTCCCCTATAGAATATCAAATTGATTGATACCAATTGCAATTTCTCTTTCATTTCACAGAAAGACTTGAGTGTCTTTGGATCATTACACTCTAAATGCATGGAAGGCAATCCTCCATGGAAGATGAAAAACCAGAAGAGGACACACCCTTCCCTTACTAAGTGGCAAAAATGTCATTAAAGAGGGGAAAATGGCCACAATTTAAAATATATTATGTTCTATTTCATTAAACATTAACTTAATAAAAGTCTGAGGTGACTCAATGACCAATAACAATGAGGGACAGGCATCTCCCAGTACAACATGCCCTATGAGATAAAGTTGGGGACCAATAGGCATTTATTCGAATGCAGCAACACAAGCATTATCTCCCCTATATATTGGTTCTGGGAATTTTTTTGATTTTGTGAAAATGATTCAAGTAAAATGGAGGACCAATGCCATTTACTGAAATGCAGCAATACAAGCATTATCTGCCCTACATACTGTTTCTGGGAGGTTTTTTTGATTTTGTGAAAATGATTCAAGCAATTTTGGCAAATTGACAGTTTTGTTATGGTGATAAGAAGCAACATCCCCACAGCTCTAAGTAGCTGTAGGATGTGTAGTGGAAGAAAATAAGGAATTGGTAGAGTTCTATATATCAAGTCATTCCTGTTGGTGGTGGAACAAAAGCTAAAGTACAAGACTGAACAGGAGGACTTGAGATCCCACTCACTGCAGGCTCAAAAAGAGGTAGATTAGGAATCATTTGTGGAAGGGACAATGTTGGAGCTGTTGTGCTTATTGTGCTTACTGATTGCATCTTGTATAGTTTCCCTGTCTCTGAAACATCCTCAATTATAATTATCTGACGCTCTGGTGAGTTTTCCTCTTAGGAAAAATGGAATGAGTGGAGCTTTGGAGCAGCTTCTAAGTGGATTTGCTTCTCCGATTTAAAATCACTTGTAGAGATTCCCTTCTATTTTGTCAGGGTTTTTTTTTTTTTGTTTTGTTTTGTTTTGTTTTTTGTTTGTTTTTTAAACAAATCTTAATACAATTCTAGTTTCCTATCACAATAACCAGGTCAGGTAGCAAGAGTTAACTCAAACCTTAACAGCACTAATACGAACATCACTAAACCAAAGAATTTATGTATTTAGGATGGCAAATTCAATAACTGAAAAGTTAAATTTTGGATCCAAGTTTTATATATAGTATATAATCACCTAAAATTGTTACAACTATTTATTAAAAGCAAATAAAAAAATCATCATTCTAGTTAATTTCCTTTTAGCTGCTCATCCCTACCCTAGGAGGATAAGATTTTTACTAGGGAACTAGTAACTAATTTTTTTAAACATGATGATGACCCTTGATACACAACTAAATTCACTTAAGTTAGCCAAAATAATGCAACTGTCAGAAAAAGTTCTAGGGTGGGATGTATAAATACACTGAATAGTCAATTTCAAGACATTAAGGTAAAACAATGTCTTTTTCAAGACATGCTCAGCATTCAGGTCTTTATAATGAAACCAAATAAAATTGACTTTTTCTATTTAAATAACACAAGATAGTCCAACATCCTTTTTTTCAAACCCAAACTGAAGACATTTGTTTTAGGCTTAATTAATAGAACAACTTGGTCCACAAATAATTATTCTCACCTTAATTTTAGGAAAAACTAATATTTTAGACTGAATTGCTCAAGTCATCTCCAGTATTAACCTACGAAATAAATATTTAATATTGTATTTTACTGATAACTTGCCATGATTATAGAAATTTTCCATAGAAAGAAAATAGAGACATTAAGAGGAAAATGCTTTTATAAAGTAAATAACCCTCCAATTGTAAGGCTTCATGGTTTCTATTTGTAATTCTAATGACAATAACAAATAATCCCTCAAAATAATATACTAGAATGTATATCAAAAATTGTCAGTAAGGTCTCTCACACTCACACACTCACACTCACACACACAAATGAAATTTGCTATGTGAGGAGAAAGGCAGGGACATAGCAGCATTAGCTGCTTGATTTCAGGTATGAGTTATAGCCAGCCTCAGAATTAGCCAAGTGGGAAAAATATCTTATTTACCAAGATGGGGAGAGGTCAAAAAAATCTACCTTTATTTCCCCGAGGTGTTCTGATCACTTCCCCAGAGATAGACATCCACCTGTGTTAGTCCTCAAACTACAGGGGTATATGGCATTTCTCTTGAATGATGAACCTGCAGTGTTATGCAAGGTCAAGACACTTATAACTGGATTCAGAACTTGGAATAACAGCAAAATTAAGTCCAATAGACTTCCTCAAACAGCAAAATTTTGCTAATTACAGTTTAGGATTAAATAAATGGTATATTTTCTCAGAGGATAGATTGAATCAAGCAAGAGTGGGTTATTTCAGACCTCATCCCAGTGGCAATTTACAGGACAGCCACTTGTCCAACTTGTATAGCTTTTAATCAATTTGCCTTTTAATTCACACCCATCACTTCATTGGACACCTGCTTCCTTATACACCTCTTTGAGCACTTAGGGGGAAAAAAAGTTACTGGCACAAGTAAATCCTGACCATGTGGTTGAACTATTCCCTAATTCTAAAGGCACAGCTCCCTTTGACACTATAGCTTTCACAAAAGAAATTATGCCCAGATACATGACCCACTTGTATACAGGGACTGTTGGAGAAAATTTTATCTCACTCATTCTCATCCCATTGTACTCTAGAAATAGACTTATGTATCCCTTTGGCTTTATCTGCAGAGCAAGAGAGGAAAGAAGGAGAAAAATAATTGTGAATAGATGGAATTTGTAAACAACTTTTAAAAATTCTACATGCATTTGAAGCAAACATGAGAAAAATAAATTTGCTGAAAATAAAAATGTAATTGTTGGTTGTTTTTTCCCCCATCCAAGTTCATGGATCTTCTATAATCTCTACTGGAAAAGAGCCTTCATGGAGGAAAAATTGTAAACAAGATACTAACTTCATAATCATATTTCCCCCCCCTATTAAAAAAAATCAAGAAATCCATTTTCTAAATAGGCTTATTTGAAAGAATGATATTGAGGAAGATTGACTTTGATTTTTAAAAATAGTCCTGGAATAGTTTTAAAATAGTTCCCCAGGGGACAGCTAGGTAGTACAGTGGATAGAGCACCAGCCCTGAAGTCAAGAGGACCCGAGTTCAAATGTGATCTCACTTAACACTTCCTAGCTGTGGGACCCTGGGCAAGTCACTTAGCCACAATTGCCTCAGCCAAAAAAAAAAGACTAAAATAATTCCCCAGAAAGTCTTATCTCTACTGCAATTAAAGAATGAGCTTTAATCATAAATATGTAATTTGCCATCAATTCCCACTAACCTGAAATCGCCCTCCTAAACGAGCAAGGAGGAGGTGGCTATAGGTTGGGACTGTGGGGCTGATCTCCTGGGCTGAGGGGCGGGGGTAGTAGAGGTTTCCTGCCATCCAAATTCCTGGGGGCTCTTTTTCGTGCGCTTCCGAAGGCAACTGGTCGAAGACCCTTCCACCGGCTGACGCCACAAATCCAGCAGACCCCACAACCAGGGGCAGCCCGAAGTCCGATTCATATCCTTGGGGCCGCAGGACTTCTCGGTGGGGTTGTAGTGGAACAACTCGATGAGGAAATGGGGGAGAGAGGCTCACCCCGAGGGAGGATCGAGGTGGGGTTGAAGGGGAATAACTCGGTGAGGAAATGGAGGAGACGAACTCACTCCAGGGGAGGATCAAGGTCCAGAGTTCTGTGGGGTTCGGGGATGCAGGCTACTCAGGCGTCTTCTTCCAGATGCTTCCCCGTCTTCATTTCGTTTTGGACTTGAGAGCTGCATAAATGCGCTTTTAAAATACAAACTATAAAGGACGAAAGGGATTTCAGGTTATTTGTATCCAATTAGTCACGAGTGGTTCCCCTTATTCTGACGATCTCTGCATCTTCCCAACCCTGACGTAATACAAGGGAGAGGGGGAGAGAGGGGGGGGGAGAGGCTGGACGCTTTGGGATTGGGGGTGCAGAGGGAAGCAGATGAGGCAGAATCTGCCTGAAGCTCTTTTGGGCACAGGCCTGTCAGAGACTGGGTACGGAACGGGGTCGGGGATTGGGGGAAAGAGGGGGAGGAGAGGGGAGGAGAGGGGAGGAGAGGGGAGGAGAGGGGAGGAGAGGGGAGGGGGGAGGGGAGGGGGAAGCCTAGCCCCAGCTCTGTTGGGTTGGGGGCAATCTTAATTGAAATTGATAGCCTCCCATCTGTTCTAAACCACGTGGCCCGGGGAGAGGGGGGATTCCCACTAAATTTGAATTAAACTGAAAACTTCTCTATGTCTAACCAAGCTAATGTAATTTTAATTAGACCATACAAACCCTTCGCGCCTTCTGTTCTTTCCAGAAGTAAGGAAGTTTCAAGGAACAACTACAAAGGGAAGACGAGAATTTTAATCACTTTTGCAATAGGCTATGCAAACGTGCTAAACGAGGCGTAAGCTTTGACCCCTTTAGTCTACTTTTTGTTAATTATTTTTTCCTAATAATCCAAACTGAGAGTAAAATCTTGCCTTATGTTTGTTGATGGTCAAGAGAGAGCCTAACAGGATGAAGATTTCAACACAAACACTTCTGTATTCTTTTTGTCATGTTATCTATTTTTAAAATCAAACTAGCTTTTTCCTGACGCCACTATTACACACCTTTGAATGTTTTGTTTGTCCATTAACCTATCGGATCTGTTTGTGTGCTTCTACTCCCTCTGAGAAGCCGTGTGAATGTAATTGTTCCCACCTTTGTTAACACCCTCCGGGAAACTGTGAGCTTTCAAAACGATCTTTCCTTTCTCTTTCAATGAAGACTTCAATGAAGTGGTCAAGTTTGGAAATGATTGGATTGACCAGCGAAAAATTAGCTTGTAAGGAAGTGTTAGAAATTTTACTTGGGAGTTTTGCAAGTTAGAGTGAAGTGGGAATCGATTTAGAAATAATTTTTGCATCGGTGTTTTCTTTTTTTTACTTAGAAATTTTGGTTTAAAATATGACTCCTGGGGCAGCTAGGTGGCGCAGTGGATAGAGCACCAGCCCTGAAGTCAGGAGGACCTGAGTTCAAATTTAATCTCAGACACTTAACACTTCGCAGCTGTGTGGCCCTGGGCAAGTCACTTAACCCCAATTGCCTCAGCAAAAAAAAAAAAAAGTCAATAAATAAATAAATAAAATATGACTCCTACTTATTTTAATATTTAATTTTTCCTAACCACATGTTAAATCATTTTAACTTTTTTTTAAAAGCTTTGAGTCCCAAATTCTGTCTGCTTCTCTCCCTTCCCTATATATATATATATATATATATATGTGTGTGTGTGTATACATATATATTATAACAGATTCTGATTTATTTTATTGCTAAGAAGAAAGGAGATTTCTAAATGTAGACTCCTCTTGTTCTTGTGTCCTGTATCTTAATTTTAATTGAGATTAATTGATAGCCTCCATCCATCCTTAGTTATGTGGTCCTTCAGAGGGAATGTCAGCTAAATTTAAATTAAACTGAAAGACTTACTAAAAATTTCTTTCCTTTGTCTAACCAGGCCAGTATGATTTTTATTAATTGCTACAACCTTTCTTGCCTTTTGATCCCTTCACCTGAGGAAGTAAGGAAGTTTCTCGGAAACAGTACAGGAGGAGAGCAAAAATCCTAATCATTTTTATAATAGGCTATGCAAAGTGCTAAACTATATGTAAGTCTACCATAGTCTACCATTTGTTAAAACAAAATGGGGGAAAATTTTTCTTTAAGGAATACCCTGATTGGCATAGAATGTCTATTGAAACAGAAGAAAGAAAAGATGGGCAGGAACTGGAAAAAGATGAGACCCCAAAATCCCAGCCCCAGACTTTCTGTCCAGGTGATCCCTTCACCTATTTTAAACGTGAATAATTGGGGTAGCTAGATGGTACAGATAGAGCACCAGCCCTAAAGTTCAAATAATTTCCAGATTCATTTAGTATAATAAATTTTAGGAAAGATGTATTTCATTTAAAATGAGACCAGAATAAATAAAATAACTGGATGTTTTTTTAAATGATATCACACAGAATTTCAATTTCTCATTTCAATTATCATTAGATTTTACACAAGGGTTTTTTATTCCAAGTATTCTTACTACAAGATTCCCTAATTCCAGCTAATCCACTGTCAAAGATTTCTAAGTGACAAGTTATTTATCCTAATTATTACACTGGAGGAACACCTTGTTTATAGAATTTTTCCTAATTCTCTATAACTTTAATGACTTTCAAATCAAGCTACAAAAATTTCACTCTCAATCTTTCTACTTAAACTAAAGTTAAACTTCCTCACATTCTCTAAATATGCTTAAATGTTTTGGCACAAGGTACCTAGAATTACTGTCCAGGGACAGTAGGGCTTTGGGCACATGGGCTTCCAACTGCCTGCCTGCTGTATGCAGAGTATGTCCCCTATTCCCAGATCTCGCCTATCTTTCATGTTTCCCCTCAAGTCTTTATTTCTCTTTACAAATCTTCCAAACCCATTAGACTACCCAACTTTCATTTACATTTTAATCATATTCCAGTGCACTGTATTCATTCAACTGAATATTTTCTTCATAATTTTAACACATATTGTTAATCTTTCCAAGGTGTATAATTAATTTCAACCCGTGTGATTGTCTTCATCAATTTACTCAGCAAGATTATAACTTGTTGCTTGATTAACTATAATTCAGATGTTCTGGTTAGATCACAGGACTCCAAATCTTTCTCATTTCCCCCCAAAACTGAGATAGAAATCTGTATTGCTTATTTCTACTTCCAATATGGAAGAAGTTTGTGAGACAAAACTTTTTAAAAGATCCATTTATTTTTATTTATTAGTAATTACAAAAACTTTAAAGAGGATTGTTGAAGCCTAGAAGGGGATTTCTAGGTTCTCTCACAATCCTGTTGAAAGTTGAGCTATTATGTTGTTTACAGAATTTTCCAAATTAAATTCTGCTTAACTCTTCACTTTTCAGAATCTGAAGAGAGTAATTCATAAGTTTTTTTTCAATTCTTACCAAAATTTATATTCAAACAGGTAATAGACACTTAATAGACACTTTAAACATAAATTGCTGAAATTCTAAAGTGATTGAATTTAAGGTCACTATAGAAAATCCTTGATCAAATCTGTCTTAAAAAACAAAAACTTATTTTTGCAATTTTAAACACATTGCCCTGATGTCAGATATTGGATAAGCAAAAACAGTCCCCCATATTTAAATTGATCTACAATCTACAAACATTAGTTTTGGCATCCAATTAAACCCCAGTCTGTCTCTGTCCCTTCCCTGGTCTGTCTCTTTTCCTTTTTCTCTACTTTTCCTGTCTCTGTGTGTCTGTGTCTGTGCCATCCTGTCTGTATGTCTATCTCCTTCCTTTTTCCTTCCTCCCTCCCTCCCTCTCCTCTTCCTTCCCTCTTCCCTTCTTTCCTCCCTCCCTTCCTTCCTTTCCCTCCTCTCTCCCTTCCTTTCCTTCCTTCCCTCCCTTCCTTTCCTTCCTTCCTCCCTCCCTTCCTTTCCTTCCCTCCTCCCTCCCTTCCTTTCCTTCCTTCCTCCCTCCCTTCCTTTCCTTCCCTCCTCCCTCCCTTCTTTTCCTCCCCCTTCCCCTCTCCCTTCCTTCCTTCCTTCTTTCCTTCCTTCCTTCCTTATCTCCGGGCCAATGAGGAAGTAAGCCTTTCTGCAGGGAGTTAGTGCAACTTCAGCTCCTCACACGTATGGTTCCAAGAGCAGAATGGGAAGGAGCCTGGAAACTCTTTTAGCCTCAAAGAAAGGCTTGATGGGATTGGAGGAAGAATTCTTTCCCAGATAGGGCTGGACATTAATTCAGAGATCAATTGCTCTACCCTGATACTTGTCTGCCTGTCTCATTCCACCCAGCATAGGCCAGCTCTCTGAAAAGTTCAAGTGAAGGAATAAAATAATGGCTCACTGATTGCATGGATGGATGATTTCTCATATGTTAAACATGGCGCTTCTTTACCAGACCCCAAACAGAGAGACAACCTGGTGCCTGGATTGGGACCTGGGGCCCCTGGGATTTAAGTATGCAGAAGTAAAACTGCTCTTACTTTCCTGTGGTTCTGTCCTGAACTCTACACAAGGAGATATAGGAGAGATTCAGAGGGGAAGGGGATGGGACAGGAACAGAAACCCAGAGACAAAAAGTCCCAGAGATTTCAGGGGCACAGGTAGTGCTAGTGGGATTCTGATTTTCACCTGACCTCTCTATCACATCTGAAGGCCAGAAGGTATCCCCTGTTTTGCAGGTGGATAGCCTGGATCTGAATATTCAGAGTCCCAGTGGGTACTGACCCCTCCGAGCCCTGCCAGACAGCCAACAAAGAAACCCCAGGGCTTTCCATTTCTTCTAAACCACTTGGGTGTACTCCTCTCCTTAACCCCCAAGCTCTATCTCAGGAGTCTTTAGAGAAGACTTGGCCCGGGCCAGTGCCAGCCCCTCCAACTCTTAAGTCTGTTCCACCTATTGAAGAAAAGGGCCCCTTGGCCCTTAGGAATCATGCCTACATAGCCTAAACCCTGCTTCTCTCTTTGAAACTCTCTGAAGATTGGTCAGACCTTTCGAAGGCACCTAGAATGCTTGGTACTTGGCCCTTATTTCTGTCCCTCTTTCCCCTCCCAAATCTTCCAGGTTCACTGCTTACTCTTTCCATCATTTCTGTCCTCTCAGGCTAGATCCAGGGATACCAGACTTTTTAGGGTCCATCCATCCATCTTCATTCAGTCCTCGACAGAATAGATCGGGCAGGGAGCAAAGACCTCTTTAATTCATTGAATTCTTCTTCCCTTTATTTTTCTTCTCTCTCTTTCCCACCTCAACCCCTTCTCAGATTTTCCAATTGCTCCTTTCCATTTCTCTCATCCCATCACAAATGGATTTACAAGGCTGAAGCCACCACCACTACACACAACTAGTGTGACCATAATAAATCAGAAAAGATGCCTTCTAGGAAATGGTAGACCTTGATCTGGCAATGAACTATTTTTGTTACCTGCTCTCAGAATTTCCCTTTTCCAAATGCAGACTAGATCATGGAATGCCAACTGAGTTTACAAGGATTTGAGTGACAAAAGACAGTGTCTATGCATGGATAGGAGCAGGAAGGTAGGCAGGCTGATACCAATCACCTATTTTCAAGTAAACTCATCTGGCACATGAATGCTTATTATCTCCCCAACACATCCTTCTCCATGAATTTCTTACACAGGGACAAACTTCCATTTCTATTGTCATAGTGTGTGAATGCTTTATTTGACTGCTTGCCATTATTGTACCATTTCCTGAGTATCAATTTTCTAGAACCAGGTATTCATTTTAACAGAAGCCAGGAGGGCCAAAAAACAAAACAAAAACCAAAAAAAGTATGGCTGACTAGTTGACCCACAGGGGATTAAAGTAGGCCATCTTACCTTTGTTTCCCTTCAGGACTTGAGAAAAGGGTATGAAATCAGAGGATCCTTTCAGATATACCAGAAAAACAAAATTGAATGAAAGCCCTAGCCAGGAAAGTGGCATTTTCTGAGGGAAGTGAGGATCGAAGGGCCCCAAGAGAATCCAATGAGAAGAGTCAAGATGGCTAAGAAGGCATGAGATCTGCAGTCCAGGGCTCTCTGGAAGAAATGGATGGAAAGGACTCTAAATTGTTAATGTTCCCTCCGAGTCTTAAAGGGAAACAAAGGTAAATTGGTCTACTTTAAACTCCAGTCAGCCATAGTCTATTTGGCCCTCCTGGTTTCCATTAAATACAATACATGGGTTCTAGAAAACATACCAGATATCCTGGTAGAAGTCTTCAGAAAAAGGGTTTTGGAGGGTTGGGTTTTTTTGTTTGTTTTTTGGGGGTTTTTTAAAGATTTTTTTTTAAAGTGTGAAAGGTTATTTGTCCTAGAGAGATTTGGTTCAGATTTCTGGACACAGAAGTGGAAGTGTTCCTTCCTCTCTCTTAATAGAAAGAACGAAGCTTAGGTTTTGTGAGAAAAGGAAAGAGCAGAAGTTGGAAGGAGGTTTTCACCACAATCTTTGAGCTTTCCTATATGCAGTTGTGTGTTCCTATTTTGTATGGGAGGATCCCTACAAAATCCTAACCGGAAGACTGCAGATTCACCGGGTTAGCAAGAGGAGGGGATGTGTGCGTCTTGTAGGAAAGGCAAGTAATCGGGCAGAACACACCAGACACTAGTCTCTAGAACAAAGCCCTTCCCGGATGGGGTGGTTCTGGTTGACTGCCTCGGACCTAGTCAAACTCGGCTAGGGTTTGGATTGGGATGCTCGGAATGAGCCCTAGCATCCTTTCTTCGAGGTTCCCCAACACAGGGAAACCCGACCCTCCGTGTCCAAGCAGCAAAGCACCCAGCCCCTGGAGTTAAAGTTCTCCAACATAGAGGGATGGAAATGAGAACATCAAATATGTGTGTGTGATAATCATATGTGATATCTATATCTATATACCTAGCTATACCTGTATCTATATCTATATATTTATGTCAATATCTATACAAATATATAAATTTAAATGAATATAAATATATAGATACCAACTTCACACCGCCATCACTCCCAAATCGATGGTTCGTGAGGAGAGAAGTCAGGTATTGAGCATGTTATGCAAAATAAAACCCAGAGCGATTCTTTTGCAGCATCGGGGGAGTGGAAGACTATTACAAGAGAGGTTGAAACCGTATCCTGAAAGCGATTACAACAGAGCCCTACCTCAGATGAGGGAGCAGAGGGTGTTGAGGTGGGAAGAGTGAGAAAGAGATCCAGACACCGAACCAGGACGTATGCTGGTTCTTTTACACGTTTTCCCTTCCTTCCCCTCCCCACCTCGCCACTACCCCCCCCCCAGCCTGTAATGTATGTAATGCATGTAATAGATAGAGAGGGTAACAAGGGAAGCTACCTGCCTGCACACCCTTTGGGGTTTCGGACGTTCACAACACTGCTGCTCTCTCCCACTGAGTGAAAGCGACAGAAACAGTCCAATGAACCAAGACCAAAGCATCACTACCGAAAGAAATGGAAAACTCTTCCCCCCACCTTTTTTTTTTCCCTCCTCGGGTACCGTGTCCCTCAGCACTACGTCCATGTTTAAGCAGAGGGTCGGGCTTCAGTTTTCCCGAGTTTGTTTATTCCTCCCGGCCTCTCCAAACTAGGAGGAGGAAAGGATGATTTCGTTTGTCAGCCACAAGCCGAAATCCAATCGAAGGGGGTAAGAAAAAGATCTGTCTGTAAAGAAGGAACTCTTCCTTTTCTTTTTTCTCAGGGCTTGAGTCAAGGACTGATTTTCAATAGACCGCAGCAGAGGCAGGTCGTATACGAAGGATTTAGCACGAAGTGCCCTACGAACATACTCCGGGGAAGAAGCTGGGTCCCCTTCACAGCAGCTTCCTGGCCCCAGTACAAACTGCCCTCTGGGCCTACCTGGCGCAAGGTGAGAGGGCGGGATATGGGCCCTCTGAAGTTCCTTGGCGCTGCGGAATCGTCACGCATAGGGATTGTGACTTCGTGATGACGTCATTATGAACGCTTGGTAGTCACAATCCAGTTATCCCTATAGTAACTTTTCTAACATCTCTGGTTTAAAGCCCCAAAAGTCAGAAAGATCAAAATCAAGTAAGTGTTTACCCTTCTGTTTACCTTTCTCTCCTCCTTGATCTGAGTTACATTTTGACAGATGTACCAGCCCCAGTCCAATTCCACCTGACATTGTCCCTGAAGCTGGCTGTGTCCGCTAGAGAGCCCCCCTCAAGGCTCGCCTCACCTTCCCTTCCGAGCAATGAAAAAACGATCAAAGTAGTCTTATTTCACTTGCGGCCACCGGGAGTCGGGGGAGAGGGGAATCGGGGTGGGGGTGGCGGTTAGAGCTGAAGTCTGGTGATGTTCTCAGTTGGCCAAGGCTTGCCTGACCTCCTTCTCTCTTACCTTGAAAATGGAAAATCAACAATTTATCTATTTCTCTAATTCCAATTCTAAAACGAATCGTAACCCTAACTCTAATTCTAAACCTATCCCTCTAACTCTTAATTTTTAACAGTAATACTAGTTAGGTCCCTGGCTATAATTCTACCTCTGATCCCAACTCCAATTTATTTATTTAAGATTTTAGAGAATCAATATTTTTCCTTTATATCTTAAAAAATGGATTTCTTTTTTTCAAAAACTTTTTTCATAATGAGACTTCCCAGAAGCCCCTACTCCATGGGAAAAAAAAACTGGAGAAAAAATATACACTACAAAATTAAATCCGTATTACAGTGCATCTTGAGTAAGAAAAAAAAAAAAAAAAAAACCAATGGACAATTTGGCCATGCTCCAAATAATATGTATCTTCAATAACAATAAAACATCTAGGTACCAAAAATTGGCACAATTAGCATTCAATATTCAATTTGTTAGGTTTGACCTTGTAAAACCTCACACTATGAGTGGAAATGCTAAGGAGAAGCTAGTTCCCTTGAAGATTTCTGGGAAGTTGCTAGGAATTATCCTTGTGCCATTCAGTACCTAGATCAAGATAACCAGTTTTCAAAGACCAACTTTTGTGGGCTTTTCCAGCCTTTTTTTTTTCCCTAATCCTAACTCCAACCATAACAATCTTTATTAATCTAACAATAATAAACATTTCAGACTAATTTCAATCCAATAAACATTTATTAAGCTCCTACGTGCCTAGCACTATGGTAAACACTAAGGATAGAATTAATTTTTTTTAATTCTTTGTCCTTAAGGAGCTTACAATTTAATGGGGGGAGGAGAAGAGGGAGTAGAACTTGAATAGAAAGAGATAGGGAAACAGGGTGGAAGTGGAGGACAACTCAGGTTATTCAAGCCAGGGCATCTTATTCCAGGAATTGAAACCAGCAAATACAAAGTAGAGTGAGATGAAAGTTTAGTTTCTGCCTTCTATAAAGGAAGGCAATGGAAGAAGTTTGGTACTCTGCTACCCAGTACTGGATTCAGAGGGGAGAGGAGGTTGAGGGAGATAGTACCAAAAAAGAACTGAGGTAGCAGTATAGTGATGAAATTAGAAATAATGAATTTATCCTAGAAGGGGCATTTTGTTTCTTGAAGTTGAAACCAGGAAGAGCAATGTGTAAATATAATTCCTAACCTAAGCTTAATTCTGCCTCTGAATCAAAATCTAAGTTCAACTTTTCCATTTAATTTTTCAAATATAAAATCATCTACTTATTTTTACAAAGAGATGGTTACCTTTTTTGCTCAATGTTTCTCAAAAATTTGTGCCTTCAGGCACCTGTGGCCCCATGTAAGAAAACTTCGAAAAATTTTTTTAAATATTCAGTACAAAATTAAGTCCAACAGCATGTTAAAAAAAAAAATCTTGTGCAAGAAAAAAAAAAAAAAAGGACTATTTGGCCAGGCTTTAAATTTTAAACTTTTAATCTCTTATCAATTTGGTTTGTCAACATTTCTATGTATTTTGTAGAAGATAGGAGATATAAATTTGTATCAAGAAATGTACAGATTAGCTTTCAGTCACTAATTCTATGAGATTAACCTTGTCAAACTTCTTATTACTGATGCCCGCCCCCCAAAATGAGAAAAGCTTCTTGGAATCATTTTTGTACCCCTCCCCCAGTATCTGGATCTCAAGAAACTCGAGCTCCAAGGGTACAGGGAATGACAATCTAATTCCACCTTTCTTTGGAACTAGTGGACATATGGACATATGAACAAATGTATTGATTGGCTTTCTCCCAGCAAATACAACTATGCCAATATTTTGATAAATTGATTTCTCTATATTTTCGTAACTTTTTTCAAAATGGCTATTAAAAGTTCCTGTTTTCCTTGAAAGAGAATATGAAAAAAATTCTAAAAATAACTACTGAAAAAGAAAATCTAAACTCACATTAATAAACACTTTAAGCAAGAAAAATCTTTAGACAATCTGGCTAAGTCTTCTAAGTATTTGTACTTCTAAGTATTTTACAGAATATATGAAATTTAAATTCCATTGAGCCAGGGTTTAGGATTAGCTTTCAATCTCTGGTTCCATGGATTTAACTCTGAAAAACATGATTTTACTGGTGTTTAAAAAAAGGGGGGGGAGGTGGAGAGGAGGTCAGAAGTACACTTTCGATCACCTGCCTATGAAAGTGTCCAAATTACTCTTGAGACCTAGTGTCTGGAGCTCAAGATGCTCAACTCCCAGACACCAGCAGATGGTGATCTAATTCCATCATTGTTTCGGGAGAACTATTTCAGAAAGAAAAATTATTTCGGATGTTATATGAATAAATGTATGGATTCACTCTTAATAAATTGGGGTTTTTTTGTTTGTTTGTTTTGTTTTTTCCCAGCAAACACAACTATAGCCATAGTTTGATGAAGACATTGATTTTTTTATGGTGGTAGGGGACCGCTTATTTATTTATTTATTTATTTATTTACTTACTTACTTACTTACTTACTTACTTACTTACTTACTTACTTACTTACTTACTTATTTATTTATTTATTTATTTATTTATTTATTTATTTATTTATTTATTTATTTATTTATTTATTTATTTGCAGAGGCAATTGGGGTTAAGCGACTTGCTCAGGGCACACAGCTAGTAAATGTTAAGTGTCTAACACCAGATTTAGACTCAGGTCCTCCTGATTTCAGCTCTGGTGCCTACCTATTGCGCCACTTAGTTGTCCCTGGGACCACTTTTCAAAAATGGTGCTGCACAGCTTTTGCAACACTTTGAAGAGAATGAGAAAAGTTCTAAAAATACATACTGCAATTTTGTTTTCTTTCTGAGTTTTTTTTTTCCTTCTTAATCCGATTTTTCTTGTGCAGCAAAATAACTATAACTATTTATACATATATTGGCTTTAGCATACATTTTAACATATTTAACATATATTGGACTACCTGCCATCTAGAGGAGGGGGTGAGGGGAAGGAGGAGGAAATTCTGCAGTCATATTACTGGTGCCCAAAAAGATAAGAAAGAGAAAAGTACATTTTAGATACCTTAGGTGGGTGCCTGGAATCATTTTTGTGCCCCCAGCTTTGAACTCAAAATGCTTAACTCTCAAGTGCCAGAGGATGCTAAACTAATCCCTTTTTTTTGGGGGGGGAACCAATGGACCTTTGCCTTTATTATTTTGAATAAATAAATTGATAAATTTGTTCATTTATCTTTCTTCAGCAAACACATTTTTTTTCAGAATGGTTCTTCACAGTTCTGGTAAATGATGGAAGAAAAATTGAAAAACTTCTAAAAATGCCCACTGCAAAATTAAATCCAACCTTATGTTCCTAAGCACTTTGCAAATTTGTCCACGGCTTTTTCTTGTAAAAGCCTTGAGTTCTATGAACTTTGCAGAATTTTAAAAATATTAACCCTATTAGACTAAGAAATGTCCCAAGATAACCTTTGAGGCTTTAATTCATTGGATTTTAATACTCTAAACCTCAATATAAGAGAAAAAAGTAAAAATAAGAAGGAAGCATCCTTTAGCACAATGATTGGACCAGTAAATAAATTCCACCAATAATGTATATGTGTCTCTATTCTTCTACATTTTCTCCAGCATTTCCATTTCCCTTTTCTGTCATATTAGTCAATATGATAGATTTGAGGTGGTACCTTAAGTTGCTTTAATCAATAGTGATTTAGAACATTTTTATGACTATAACTGAGATTTCTTCTTAGAACTACCTATTGAAATCCTCTGACCATTTATTGATTGAGAAATTATTATAAATTATTATTATAAATTATGCTCTGTTCCCTATATATTAGAGAAATGAGGCCTTTATAGTGGAAACTTGCTGTAACTCCTGCCCCTTGTTTCCTTCTTTCCTTCTAATTTTGACTGCTTTGGTTTTGTTTGTGCAAAAAAAAAAAAAAATTATTTCATGTAATCAAAATGGTCTGTTATACTTCCCATGATACTCATCTCTTATTCCCTTATCATAGGTCTGACAAGTAAAATTTTACATGGTCCTCTTATGATATTTTGTTTATGATGTCTCTCTTTATGTCTAAATCATATAGCCATTTTGACCTTCTCTGTTGGTCCATGCCTAGTTTCTAAAAAACTGCTTTCCAGTTTTACCATCAATTTTTGTCAAATGGTAAATTCTTGCCCTAAAAGCTTGAATCTTTGGGTTCATAAAACACTAGATTACCATGGTTATGTAATACTATATATTATGTATCTAATCTATTCCATTGATCCAGTACACTATTTCCTAGCTATTAACAAGTTGTTTAAGTAATTACCAATGTGTAATATAGTTTGAAATCCAGTAAGGTTAGGCTACCTTCTTTCAATTTTTCCCCACTAATTCCTTGATGTTCTTAAACTTTCCTTCTTCCAGATCAAATTTTTTCTAGATCTATAAAATAATTTTCTGGTAATTTGATTAGTATGGTGCTAAACAAGTAAATTTATTTAGGTAAAATTGTAATTTTTATCATATTGGCTCAACTCACCTATGAGTAATGAATATTTATCCAATTGTTTCTATCTGTATTTAGTCGTGTAAAAAAATAGTTTTGTAATTATGTTCATGTAGTTCCTGGGTGTTGTCATGACTGGTAGATTATCAAATCTTTTATATTGGTTGCATTACTTTAAATAGAACTTCTGTCTCTTCCTACTGGGTTTTGTTGATGATTTATGTAGGTTTATTTCATATTCTGCAACTTTGCTTAAGTTTTTTTTTAACTTTGTTAACTTTTTAAAATTGGTTTTTTAGGATTTCTATCATAATATCTGCAAAGATAATTTTGTTTTCTCATTGCATATTCTTATTCATTCAATTTCTTTTTCTTATCTTATTGCTATGAGTATTTCTAATACAATTTTCAATAATGGTAGTGATAATGTATAAAGGATAATAATCCTTACTTTACCCCTGATCTTATTGGACATACTTCTATTATCTCCATTGTAAATAAAAATTTCCCTTTGGTTTTAGATACTATTTATTATTTTAAGAAAAGCTCCATGTATTCCTATGCTTTCTGCATCTATTGAAATGATCATATAATTTTGATATTTTTGTTATTGATGTGATCAATTATACTGATCGTTTTCTTAATATTGAACCAGTCCTGCATTTCTGTTACAAATCTCACCTGGTCATAGTGTATAATCTTTCTGATATATTGCTATAATCTTCTTACTAGAATTTTATTGAAAATTTTTTGCATCCATATTCATTAAGGGAATTGATCTGTAGTTTTCTTTCTTTGTTTTTGCTTTACTGGTTTAGTTATCAAAACCATATTATTTCATAAAAGAAATTTGGTAGAACTCCTTTCTGTTTTTTTTTTTTCAAAGAGGTTACTTACATAGAATGGGAATTAATTGTACTTTAAATGTTTGGTAGAATTCACTTATAATTCCATCTGGTCTAAAAGATTTTCTTCCTAGAAAAACCTTCTTCTTAAATATGCTATTTCTTCTTCTATTAATTTGAGTAATTTATATTTTTGTAAATATGAATCCATTTTACTTAAATTGTTAGATTTATTGGCATACAGTTGGGCAAAATAGCACCTAATTATTGCTTTAATTTCCTCTTCATGGGTGGCATATTCACTCTTTTCATTTTTGAGACTATTACTTGGCTTTCTTCTTAAAAAAAAAAAATTGACCAATGGCTTGTTTATTTCACTGTGCTTTTTTCTTTTATAAAATCAGTTTCTACTTTCATTTATTCATGTTGTGTTGTTATTTTTTTTTTATTTTTCAATTTTATCAATCTCTCCTTTGATTTTCAAAATTTCAATTTTGGTTTTTAATTTGGCATTTTTTTTGTTTCTTTTCTATTTTTTAGAAATTATATTCCCAATTTATTGATATATTTTCTCTCTCTCTCTCTCTTTTTTAAATTGATGTAAACATTTGAAGGTACAAACTTTTCCCTAAGTGTTACTTGGCTTCTGTCAGGTATTATACCTGAGGGCAGCCGGGTCTTACCCCCTCCAGAGCTTCGGTGGGCATCCGGACATGACCCTCATGTTCAACCAAAGTCATAAGCCAGAAGAAGATAAAATCAAGATGTTCTTTATTGTGACCTCTTTTCAGCTAGCCTTGCCTCAATTTTTCTTCCCTTGCCTCCCCTCCCCCACCCTCTGTAGTCATGCCCTTTGCCTTGCCTCTCCCACCCTCTGTAGTCCTGCCCTTTATCCACTGCCCACCCATCTTTTTAGCAATTAATTTTGTATTGATATGAGGAAGTCAGAAAGGCAGTGCAGCTCATATCCTGATAACAGAGTACACCTCGGGGCAAGCCTGTTTTTTAGATCACTTTAAATAGCTCTTTTATCTGAGCCATCATCAGCAATCTCATCAAGTCTCTTGTCCTCAAGGGAACTGCACACAACCTTCTTATCCTCAAGTCAAGACAAACATCTGATCAGGGTCCTCAAATTTTGGGACCCTAACAGGCTTGATCCCACAAATGTTTACATGTTCTGTCATTGTGCATTATTTTTAATAACATTATTCATTGTTTCTATGATTTGTTCTTTGACTTCATTCTTTAGGCTTAATTTCTTAGCTTTCAATTCATTTTTAATCTGTGTTTCCAAAACTCCTTAGTCAATGTAATTCTAATTTCATTAAAATCTGAAAAGGATGCACTCAACATTTCTGCTTTCCTACATTTGTCTGGGAGACTTTTATGCCCTAATATAAGACCAGTTTTTGTGAAGGTTCCATGTACAGCTGAGAAAAAATTGTATGTGTATATATATGTATATATATATATTTTTTCCCTTTCCATTGTCATTCAATTTTCTCCAGAGATCTATCATGTGTAATTTTTCTAAAAGTCTATTTATCTCCTTTATTTTAATGGTTAGATTTATCTAGTTTTGAGAAAGGAAAATTGAGGTGTCCCACTAATATACTTTTATTGTCTGTTCCCTACTGTAATTTAGTTAACTTCCCTTTGAAAGTGTGGGTACTCTCATTTTTAGTTATACGGGCAAAATGCTCTAAATCGCTATTTATTAGAGAAATGCAAATTAAAACAACCACTTTGTGCCTCTCAGATTGAATAAGATGACAGGAAAAGATAATGATAAATGTTAGAAGGGATGTGGGAAAATTGGGACACCAACCATTCCCAAAGGGCCATAAAACTACATGACCTTTGATCCAGCAGCCTCATTACTGAGTCTGTGTCTAAAAGAGATAATAAAAGAGGGAAAAGGACACACTTGAAAAAATATTTGTAGCAGCTATTTTTGTACTGGCAAGGAACTGGAAATTGAGAAAATGGCCATCAGGTAACGATTGGCTGAATAAGTGATGATGAACAAATTGACTTCAGAAAAGTTTGGAAAGACTTACATAAACTGATGCTGAGTGAAGTGAAAACTAAGAGAACACTGTACACAATAACAAGATTATGTGATAATCAATTATAATGGACTTCGCTTTTCTCAACAATGTGGTGATTCAAGACAGTTTCAATAGACTTGGGATGGCAGCCATTCTGGAGAGCAATTTGGAACTATGCTCAAAAAGTTATCAAACTGTGCATACCCTTTGACCCAGCAGTGTTTCTATTGGGCTTATATCCCAAAGAGATCTTAAAGGAAGGAAAGGGCCCCACATGTGCAAGAATGTTTGTGGCAGCCCTTTTTGTAGTGGCTAGAAACTGGAAGCTGAATGGATGCCCATCAATTGGAGAATGGCTGAATAAATTATGGTATATGAATGTTATGGAATATTATTGTTCTGTGAGAAACGACCAGCAGGATGATTTCAGAGAGGCCTGGAGAGACTTGTATGAACTGATGCTGAGTGAAATGAGCAGAAACAGGAGATCATTATTCATGGCAACAACAATACTATATGATGATCAATTCTGATGGACATGGCTCTCTTCAACAATGAAATGTTTCAAACCAGTTCCAATTGTTCAGTGAAGAAAACCATATACACCCAGAGAGAGGGATGTGAAATGTGGACAACATAACATTTTCATGCTCTCTATCGATGTTTGCTTGCATTGTGTTTCCTTTTTCTGATTCTTCTTTCTTGTAGATATGATTTTTCTTGCACAACAATAAGTGTGGAAATATGTATACATATATTCGATTTGTCAAGTACTTTAACATAATTAACATGTAGTGGATATCCTGCCCTCTAGGGGAGGGGTGGGGAGTAGGGGGAGGGAAATTTGTAACAGAAAGCTTTGTAAGGGTTAATGTTGTAGAATTACCCATGCATATGTTTTGCAAATAAAATGTTTTAATACAAATTTAAAAAAAAATAGACTTGGAATGGAAAAATGCCATACGAATCCAGAGAGAGAATGACAGAGACTGAATGTGGATCAAAGCATAGTATTTTCATTTCTTTCTTTGTTTGTTTCTTATGGGTTTTTTTTTTTGATCTTTTGTTTGTTTGTTTGCTTTTTGCACAACATGACAAATATGGAAATGTGTTTAAAAGGATTGAACACATTTAATCTATATCAGATTGCTTGCTCTGTTGGGGAGGGAGTGAAGGAGAAAAATTTGGAACACAGTCTTACAAAAAATGAATGTTAAAAACTATATGTATTTGGAAAAATAAAATACTATTGAGGGACAAAAAAGAATTTGGATGTTCTGCCATTTAGTATCTATATTTTTAGTATTGATTTATGGTGTATGGCAATGGTTTTCAAATTTTTATTCTCAGTAGCTTCATACTGAGAATATAGAAACTATTGAAAGTCTGCCTCCAGGCAGCTAGGTGGCACAGTGGATAGAGCACCAGCCCTGAAGTCATGAGGACCTGAGTTCAAATCTGACTTCAGACACTTAATACTTCACAGTAGTGTGACCCTGGGCAAGTCACCTAACCCCGATTGCCCCAGGGAAAAAAGAAAGTCTGCCTAAAGAGTTTTTGTTTATGTAGGCTATATTTATCATATTAGAAATAAAAACTAATTTCACATTTGTAGACTTTCTGAAAGAGTTCTATGGACTACATTTTGATAGCCACTGGTCTATGGTATCTTTTAGTAAAATATACTTTCCCTGATTATCTCTTTTAACTAAGTCTATTTTTTGCTTTTGCTTTTTCTGAAATCATGATTGCTATCCTTGCCTTTTTTTTTATCTTATCTGAAATATAATAGATTCTACTCCAGCCCCTTATTTTATGTGTATCTTTCTGTTTTAAATGTATTTCTTGCAAACAACATAGTGTTAGATTCTGGTTTCTAATCCATTCTGTTATCTTTTTGCATTTTATTGGTGAGTTCTTTGAGTTTCTTTTGTGAAGATAATTTTTTCCATTTTTCTTCTCTATTTCCTCTTCTCCTTATACATCACTCTTTCTCATCCCTTCACTTCTTTAGATCACACTTAGAGCCAATGTAATTGGCTCACACTCATGCCTATAATAATACATTTCTCAGGAATTACATCTATCATCTTCTCATATAAGAATATAAACAGTTGAATCTTTAGGGCCCTTATATTTTCCTTTTCCTGTTTACCTTTTTATGCTTCTCTTGAATCTTTCCTCTTATTTTACATTTTTACACATTCCTCCCCCCCCCCAAAAAAAACAAGAAAAGTAAAGTTTTAAAAAGTATGTTTCAATCTGTATTCAGACATAATCTGTTCTTTCTCTGGGTGTGAGTACCATTTTTCATCAAAATTCTTCAGAGTAGCCTTGGATCACTGTATTACTGAGAATAGCAAAGTCTTAAATGACTGATCATGCTGCAACATTGCTATTTCTTTGTATATGGCACATTTCACTTTGCATCTCATTTCTTTTCCCAACTTTTCCTCTCTTACTTTAATTTCTTTCTTTACCTCCTCCAGGAAATATTGTTGGGCTTCTACAATTTTGCATTTTTTTTCCTTTGAGACTTTTTTTTTTTTTTTTTTTGCTTTTTGCTGAGGCAATTGGGGTTAAGTGACTTGCCCCCAGGGTCACACAACTAGGAAATGTTAAGTGTCTGAGATCAGATTTGAACTCAGGTCCTCCTGATTTCAGGGCTGGTACTCTGTCCACTGCGCCATCTAGTTGCCGCTTTTGAGACTTTTCTTGTGATTTTTCAGGGTTGCCTTCTTAGGAGTTTGTGTTTTGATCTATTATGTCACTATTGCAGGGGTTTTTTTATAATTAGGTTTTTTGTTGTTGTTGTTTGCTCATTTTTGTAGTCTATTTCTCTTTATATTGAAGTATTTATGTTAAAATTAGGCTCATTTCATCTTGAGATGGGGAGGTACATCCCAAGTTTCAAGCTTTTTTATGCTGCTGTTTACATAGCTAATTTTGGAAGTAGGTAAATTTTCAGTGTTGCCAAGATCGAATAATCTGGAGAGAGGTGTAGTCACTGGTCTTCACTCCTGTTTTTACCCGTAAAGGGCCTTTGCTCCCCTGCTAGTGCCCTTTCTGTTTTGGAACTACAACCAGGGCTTTTGTTCCCTTTTGACTTGACCACAAACACTCCTCTCTACCCTGGAACTGAGTTCCAGAACTGCTTATGGGCACTAGACTTTTGGGACATCACCAATAGGTGCACCTATTACCATCAAAGATTCTTGTAATCTCTTTCTGACCAGTTATCCACCCTCCTTTTTGTTTCTGTGCTGAGAGGACTTGAAGCTGCCCCTGCCAATGGCACTAACTTCAAGACCTACCACTTGGGCCCTCCATGTCCCAGACCTTTCCTCCAACCTCCTAACATTTCTAGAAAAAATATTTCACCCTGACCTTTATTTGGTCCTGAATTTGATTTAAAGCTTTATTTTAATTTCATTGGAAGGGAATGTTGGAAGAATTTGTATGGATTGCTGCCTCTTCTCTGCCATATTGTCCTCTTGCTTTTCCTTAAAACAAATTCTACCTTATTAAAAAAATATTCAAACCACAATTTAGAAATTCACAGTAGAGAATTTGCATTATCTAAGATAGTCTCTACTGAGTTTACAATGTCATAAAGTTCTATAGACCAGGTAAAAGATTCTCTTCCCTCTTATGTTTGTTTCATGTGTGCCTCCCCAACTTAGCTAAAGTTAGAAATGGAGAATAGGGAGGGAGGAAGGAGAGAGAGAAAGATTTTTTGATGGCTTTGTAAATTCCACCAAAAAGTAATCATTCTTTACATATTTTTCCCCCCTTTGGCTGCTCAAGCCACAGGAAAATGTCTGTTTGAATTTACTAAAACACAAAACATACACAATGCTAATAGCACACTTGACATGACTATAAACATATTTAGGATATCAAATTAGCCAATTGTTAACTATTTCCTCTAGAAGGATCACAGTAGATATCTTTGTCCAGATCCCCAGACTGCATATGACAATCAACTCAGATGCTTCTTATATGGAATTTAATTCCTTCACATTCCCCATCCAGGGCTGGCTGAATGGGAACAATTGTGGGAAGCTTTTTAGGTAAAAATTACAGGGCCTCTTATCTGCTTTGTAACATGCTTTTCCACATAGTAATTCTATTCTACCTCATGTCCATCGAGGTAATCCCATCCTTATCACCATGATTTTTGGGTCATAAAATCAGGAGACAGAAATTATCTCAAATTAATGACAAGTTTTTTGATTACACAAGCAGTAGCAGAAATATCTATGTATAGACTGGTTACTTGCATGCAGGTAACCTGCTAGAGAGACTATTAAATTCCTCTAAATTGTCCTCATTTTTATACCTTTCATCAAAAATCTGACTCCTATTCTTCACTAACCATTGTTTCCCAGTTGAAATAATAATCCAGAAGACACTCTATTTTTGAGAATGTCTGGAAGTCTCCAGTGTAAACAGTTCTATGGTTAGTCAACAACTTTATTGTCTCCTTTTTCTGCTTTGCAACCTTATTGGGGATTATTTTCCTTTATTACAATATTCTGCTATTGTCATATACAAAAATTAATCTTAATCTTCCACCAAAATTGCTGTCTAGTCATCCACTGGCTATCTGTGTGATTAATTTTTTTTAATAATAGCTTTTTATATTCAAAATATATGCAAAAGATAATTTTCAACATTCACCCTTACAAAACCTTGTGTTCCAATTTTTTTCTCCCTTTCTTTTCCCCACCCTCTCCCCAAGACAGCAAGTAATTCAATATAAGTTAAACATGTACAGTTCTTCTATACATATTTCCACAATTATCATGCTGCACAAGAAAAATCAGAGACTGATAATTGGTCAAAGTATTTGAACAAATAGTTTCCAAAACAAGAATGGCAAACAATTCACAACTATGTGCTTCAAATTGTTTATACAACAATAACTACTAATTAAAATAACCTCTTACCAATTAAATTAGCAAAAATGACAAAAGATGGGAATAATCAGTATTGAAGGCATTGTGTAAAGTATATCAATATTTGGTGGTGATACTATGAATTGGAATTTTAAAAGCTTAATAATTCTAGAAAATAATTGGGAATTGTGATTTTTAAAATAAAGTGCAAATATCCATTCATTTAAAGATCCTACTGCAGGGCATATGCCCAGAGGTGAAAGGGAGAAAAGAACCTTATGAATGAACGGATGAAGTATTTATTCAGTCCTTGCTATGTGTAAGGCATGGTGCTAAGTGCTGGAGATAAAAATAGAAAAGTAAAAAGGAACTCACATTCTAAAAACACATGTGGTAGGTTTGTGCTGTAAGTTTGATGGAAAGGTCCCATGATTCCTAGGGTGCAGTAGCAAAGAAAATGATAATTAGCATTTAATGTCATAAATACTGATAAATTTGATGTTACTAAGGACTTTGATGTTGCTAATTTTCTTTTCTAGATCTTCAATAGTTCTTGCATCTCCAGGATCATTGTTTTCTGCCAGAATTCCAGGATGATGGCAGTGAGGGCTTGCTAGAAGCAGGACCCCTCAGTGTTTTTATGTTGTGAATACTCTCAGGTCTTACCTGCCTGTGGGTCAGTTGTTCAGTGGTTGAGGTTTGTGCTGGTAAGGATGATGAACCCTTTCTTTATAAGGATTGCTGCCCTCAGTGATGGCTATCATCTAGAAGTAGAGTTGGTAATTTATAGACTGAAAGGAATTGCTATTCCCAAGACTTTTAGGTTTAGGGTCCAGGGCTAGCTCCATCAGGGTATACAGGAAGGTGGTGATTGAAGGAGTGGTGGTGGTTTAAATTGTCCAATACATGCTAGTCTCTCTCCAGTCTCTCTCTCATGGTGACTTGTTCCTTCCATATATCACAAAATATTCACAACAGCATTAAGTTTTGGAAACTTAATGGATGATCATCAACTTGGGAGTAAATAAAGAAATTCTAAAAACTGATTATATTGGAAATGATGAATATAAAGAAGACATAGGAAGATGCATATGAATTAGTGCAAAGTAAACAGAAGCAGGAAAAACAACATATACAATAACTTTTTTTAACTCAACATATATGATTTCATTGGTATGGGGAAATCCTATTGAGACATTTCCTTCCTAGATGAACATTTTCTTTCCCCCCAGTAATATAGTATAATAAAAAAATGATTGCACATGAAATTATAAATGTATTATGTACAACTTGCTATTCTTATCAAATGTATTATGAAGTTATCATGTAAATTTATTTATTTTTCTTCCCTTCCCCCCACCCTAGAGATGGCTACCATTTAGACACAAAAAGATATATAGATATAAAATTATTCTATACATACTTCTATTTATCAGTTCTTTCTCTGGTTGTAAATAGTGTCTTTCTTCATATGTCCTTTATAGTTACTTTGAATATTTATAAAAGACAAAATAACTTATTCAATCAAAGTTTTTATTAAAACAAGATTGCTGTAACCATGTATTTAAAAGTATTGCTATTGCTGTGTATACTATTCTCTTGTGTCTGCTCATTTTTCTCTTCATTTTTTTGTGCAAGTCATTCCACACTTTTCTAAGATGATTAATTTCATCATTTCTTACAGCACAGTATAACATTTTCTTTGTTGCTTACAAATTGCCTGGCATACTGAGAGGTTAAATGACTTGCCCAGGAGCACACATCTAGAAGATATCAGAAAATTCTTAAACTCCAGATCTCCCTGAATTCAAGATCATTTCTCTATATGTTGCTTCTTTCATTTGATATAAGGGTCAGATAACTAAAGCAATAAGGTATGACTTTGCTAAGGAAGGACTAGGCAAGGTACATTTATCTAGCACTAGGCACTGTGATAAGCACTGGGCATACAATTAAGAGCAAAGAATAAAACAGTCTCCACCCTTAAGGGGCATACATTGTAATGGGGTAAAACACCCTCAAAGAGGGAGCTAAAAATAGAGATTAAATTACTTTAGTGGGAGCATGTTACTAAGTCCAGAAAATCAAAAGTACAACTGGGATGAGGGTGAGGGGAATAAAGTCTGGCCCACCTGAGTCCTTCCCCAAATAGAAGCCTTCGGAGGATTCTCGCATTTGGAGAAGGGGTCCAATTGGGCGGATGGATGTTCCAGTGTGAAGAGAACCTGGGCACTGGCGGAGGTTTCAGGGTGAGACTGTAGCTGAGGCTACTGAATTCCAGAAAGCTGGACATACAGCCAGGGATAGAATGATGCAAGGATGCATCTGTACCCTGGCAACTGTTTATTATAAGTATGAATGAGTTCTTTGAATCACAAAAGAAAACTGACCTTTGGCTAGGGGGAAAAACTGGCAAACTGGTTCTATACTGGGTGGCCTTTAAAAGACAAGCCTGCTAATCCTGATCAATACTTTTGTGAGTCAAGCTGCTCAGACAGCAGCTATGCAGAGTGTGAACCCCCCTTCCCAAAAGAAGGTAGCTAAGGGCAAGAATATTTTTTTCATTTTCAACCCATATGCTAGGGCATCTAGTATTTCTTAGTACAAGAAATGGCTCTCTTAGAGGGCATAGAAATAAAGATCACATAAAAAGAGAATGTTATTATAGCTAACATTTATATAAGAAGGTTTGCAAAGTACTTTACATAAGTATGTTAACTCATTTTATTTCACAACTCCAGTGGATAGATGCTATTATAATCCTCCTTTTACAGAGGACTAAATTGAGATACAAAGGGGTTAAGTGATTAAGTCTTTGAGGTAGGATTTCAATTCATATCTTCTTCACTTATCAGCCTGTTCCTATTGGAGCCTGTTAATGTTCTATCAAACGCTTCATGCCCTCATTTGAGATATTCTTGGTAGATACTTGAGTGATTTGTCATTTTTTTCTCCAACTCAATTTACAGAATAGGAAACTGAGGTAAACATGATTAGGTGACTTGCCCAGCTTCATACAACTAATAAGTGTCTAAGGTCAGATTGAACTCAAAGAAATAAGTCTCCTAACTCCAGGACTAGAACTCTATCCACTGTTCTACTTAGTTGTCCTTGCCTTTAGCTTAATTTAATATTTTTAAGTTAAAAAAAGGCATGAGTTTATATTTTATCCCTCTTAAATTTCATCTTAATATATTTGCTACATTATTCTGTCATGAAAAATATTTTTGGATGCTAATTCTTTTGTCATTCAATGTCAGCTTTCCTTTCCAAGCTTGACATGCACATCTGGGTAATTCTTCTCTAGAACACAGATTGGAACATTAAGCAAGACTGTTCCAAGTACTAGGTATTTGTGATTCACTTAGAGTACCATGGGGAAATAAAGGCTTGAATTGTGGATTCATTTGGCCTCTGGAAGTAATTAACTCATAGACTCCCCAGGGGAGCTTTGAAGTTCAAAGGAGACATTGAAGTCTTTTTGTAATCCTACAGAAATGTCAGCTATTATTATTTCTAGTTATGGCATTTTAGGTATCATTTTACTTGAACCAGACTTAGATTTCCAAAGAGAGAAGCCAAAAGCTACACTGCTATGACAAAGCTTATGGGTTGGTTTGTTTGTTTGTTTTTTCCTGAGGTAATTGGGACTAAGTGACTTGCCCAGGAAGTGTTAAGTATCTGAGGCCAAATTTGAACTCACGTCTTCCTGACTTGAGGGCTGTGCTCTATCCACTATACCAACTAGCTTCCCCTTGTTTGTGTTTTTTTAAAGCAACGTTTAAATGTTTGCAGCAACTCTTTTTATAGTGGCAAGGAACTGGAAATTGAGTGCATGCCCATTAGTTGAGGAATGGCTGAATAAGTTATGGTATATGAATGTAATGGAATATTATTGTTCTATAAGAAATGATGAGCAGGCTGATTTTAGAAGATCTTGTTACTTTGAACAATTTTCTCCTGCTTCTGCTTACTTCACTCAGCTTCAGTTCATGTAAGTCTTTCCAGGCTTTTCTAAAATCAGCCTGCTCATCATTTCTTTCACGTTGACTGACTCTTGAGTAAAGTGAGAACATACACCGTAACAATAATATTGTGTGGTAATCAACTATGATAGACAACTCTTCTCAGCAATGCAGTGATCCAGGACAATTAGATTTAGAACTATGGAGACTGAATCAGGATGGAAGCACACTATTTTTTTTTAATTTTTTTATTTTATTTGCATAACATATGTGTGGGTAATTCTTCAACAATAACCCTTACATAGCTTTCCGTTACAAATTTTTTTTCCCCCAACTCCCCACCCCTCCCCTAGATGGCAGGATATCCACTACATGTTAATTATGTTAAAATATTGGCAAATCGAATATATGTATACATATTTCCAAACTTATCATTGGTGTGCAAGAAAAATCTTATCTACACAAACGATATATCAGATAAAGGAAACACAATGTAAGCAAACATCAATCAAGGAGTATGAGAATGTTATGTTGTGGTCCACATTTCGCATCCCTCTCTCTGGGTGTATATGGCTTTCTTCAGTGAACAATTGGAGGTGGTTTGAAACATTTCATTGTTGAAGAGAGCCATGTCCATCAGAATTGATCGTCATATAGTACTGTTGTTGCCGTGTATAATGATCTCCTGGTTCTGCTCATTTCACTCAGCATCAGTTCATGTAAGTCTCTCCAGGCCTTTCTGAAATCATCTTGCTGGTCATTTCTTACAGAACAATAATATTCCATAACATTCATATACCATAATTTATTCAGCCATTCTCCAATTGAAGGGCATCTATTCAATTTCCAGTTTCTAGCCACTACAAAAAGGGCTGCCACAAACATTCTTGCACATGTGGGGCCTTTTCCTTCCTTTATGATTTCTTTGGGATATAAGCCCAATAGAAATGCTGCTGGGTCAAAGGGTATGCACAGTTTGATAACTTTTTGAGGAAGCACACTATTTTCAACGGTATTTTGTTTCTGTTTGCATTTTTTCCCTTTTGTTCGGATTTTTCTTTCACAACTTGACTAATATGGAAATATGTTTTAAATAATTGTACATGAACAACCTATATCGAACTGCTTGTTGTCTTGGGAAGAGAGAAGGCAAAGGAGAAGAAAGGAAAAATTGAAACTCAGAATTTTACAGAAATGAATGTTGAAAACTATAAAATAAAGACAAAAAAAAACTATTGAGGGAAAAAAAAGAGAAACACTTCAATGTGTAGAGAGTTTTTGAATTCTTCACCCACCTCCATCCAGCTCCACTCCAACTTAGCAGTAAGAAGCCAGACGGAGAGGGAGAAAAGGTAACTGACTATATAAACAAAAGATTTCCAGGTAATTTGTCGAGTGTAAATAAGCCACCCAGAGACGCGCCAGTTGTCGAGATCCAGAACCGCCCCTCGCTTGGTGAAGGAGCCCCCAGCGCTCTATACACCAAGGCTGTGGTGAGGTAGGAAGAAGCTGGAATGGCTATAAGTAGCGTGGAAAGCTGTCCGGAACCCTCAGACTGGATGCAACCAGGGAGGGGTGATTGGCCAGATGCTGTAGACTCTTTTAGCCCCCTCCCTCCTACCAGCCCTGGCCTCAACCTTTGTCCAAGGGATGGAGGAGGAGCCAGCAAGAGCGGGGCTGGACCAAGTGAGCGCCCAGTGGTTGCTTCCTGTTTAGCCCTTACCGGGTCAGCCCCTCCCGAGCCGGGCGGACTCTAGAGCTCTCCTCTCAGTTTCGGTGAGACTGCCAGAGATCTGGTTTCGCTTGGGGACGGGCGGAGCTTTGCGCTGTAGGAAGTCGAGGAGAGGGATGGGCGAAGGGCAAAACCGAAGGGAAAGACTGAGGAGAAGGTGGGAGCCGCTGAGAGGATCTGGACTGAGCCTGTTCGCCCTGATTTGGACGCTCCGATTGCCAGAGGCCTTTCAATGCCAGGGGCATACAGACCCCCTTAGGGAAGCTTTCATCCGGGTGGAGAGAACTGAGTAAGAGGAGGGACCAGGAGAGACAGACAGAGAGGAGCGGGACAGACACCGGCACTGAGACAGCGAGAGGTCCATCTTCTCATCCACTGGCTTTCGCAGGTCGGACGGGCGGAGAAGTGCAAATTTCTCCAAAGTGAGGGACCCGTCAGCCACCCAGCTCCCGAGATGAGGACGCCCGTGGTCATGACCCTGGGCTTAGTGCTGGCCCCCTGCGGCTTGTTACTGTGCCTGGTCTGCACGCTGACGCCCGGTTGGCGGCAAGCAACAGGTTTCCTCGATCAGCCGGTGGACTTGCTGGTGACCCAGGGACTTTGGGACACGTGTAGAGAACAGAGCAGTCGCGAAAGCCAGTGCGGGTTGCCAGATGAGCTGGGCTATTACACAGCTGAGCCGGTGAGGGTGGCTCGCGCTCTGACCGTCACGGGACTGGCCACCACAGCCGTGGGGCTGCTGATGGCCTCTCTGGGGGTGCGCTGCTGGCACAACAAGCCCCGCGCCTGGCTAGCTGGAGCCTCGGGTCTCGTGCTCTTTGCCGCTGGCCTCCTAGGACTCATCCCGGTGGCTTGGTACAGACACGTTCTGCAAAACCGCACCGTTCTTCCAGCGCAGCCCAGCCCTGTCCAGCTACGAGTCGGCTACAGCTTAGTGCTAGGCTTTCTGGGCAGTTGCCTGCTGCTAGTGGGGGGCTTCTCCCTGGCACTCAGTTTCGCCCAGGTCTGCGAAGAGTGTGCCCATCGACCCAAAGCGTACCCCGCTACGCGCCGGAGCAGTCTTAATACGGTGCAGATACAATGGCCTGAAGCTCCCAGCGTTCCATCGATCTTGTCCCAGCGCAGCCAGAGCCGCCTTCAGTCCCAGGGTGGCCCTAAACCCCGAGTGGGCTTCAGGATGCCTCGGCCAGCAGCCTATACGAACCCAGACGATGTATTGAAGGGGGAGCAAAACAGCAACCGGTATCCTGGCTCCACTAGCACACTGCCCTGTGACTCAGACCTGTAACTAGCCAGGTCCCTCCTTTTGCCTGGATTTCTGACCCTGGTCTGCACAAATTAAAGCAGTGGAACCCACTGAGAAACACTAGGATTGCCTGGGATCTATCATTTCTGCTAGGTTCCCACTCTGGCTCCTACTGCTTTTGAAAGGAGTGCCGTTTTAGGGATGCTTAGGGTTTTACGGAACGTTAGGACTAGAAGGGACCTTAATAAAGTTAGAGCATTTCCTAGAAGCAACTAGGTGGAACTGTGAATAAAGTGCTGGGATTTGAAGTCAGGAAAACCTGAACCGAAATCAGGCCACTGACACTTCCTAGCTCTGAAACTCTGATCAAGTCATTTAATGGTCCCCATTTGTCAAGTGGAGATAAAAATAACAATACCTACCTCCCAGGAATGTTATGGGAATCAAATAAGATAGTATTTTTTTTTACATTTTTATTTAAAGTTTTGAGCTCCAAATTCTATCCCTCCTCCTCTTCCCTCACTGAGACGGTAAGCAATCAGATATAGGTTATACATGTGAAATCATGTAAACCATTTCCATAATAGTCATTTTATACAAGAGGATTCAAATAAAAGGAAAAAAAATGAAAGAAAATGAAAAGTAGCATGCTTCAGTCTGTATTCAATTGATATCAGTTTTTTCTATGGAGGTGGATAATGTGCTTCATCATTAATATTTTGGGATTGTCTTGGATCACTATTTCTGAGAATAGCTGTCATTTACAATTCTTAATCAAACAATATTGCTATTACTATGTACAACAGTTTCTTCCTTCTATTCACTTCACAGCATTAGTTCATATAAGTCTTTCTAGGTTTTTCTGAAATCATCTTGTCATTTCTTATAGGATAATGATTACAATCATATATCACAGCTTGTTTAGTCATTTCCTAATTAATTGGCATCCTTTCGATCTCCAATTCTTAGCCACCACAAAAAGAACTCTTTGTATAAATAGGCCCTTCCCCCGCACTTTTTTTGGTATGACTTTAGGATATAGACTTAGCAGTAGCATTGCTGGCTCAAAGGGTAGCCTTTTGAGCATAGTTCAAAACTCCAGAATGGTTGGACTAGTGCACAACTCCACCAAAAGTGCATTAGTGTCCCATTTTTCCCACATCCTCTCCAACCTCTATCATTTTCCTTTTTTGGGGGGGGAGCGGGAGGGGTCATATTAGTTACTCAATAACTATATATAATAAGGTGGTACCTCAAAGTTGTTTTAATTTGCATCTCCCAATAGTGATTTAGGGCATTTTTCATATAACAATAGTTATATGGCTTTAATAATGGCTTTAATAAGGCTTTATCAGAGTTATTTCTGGCAATAATTTCCCCCTCCCAATTTTCTTCTTTTCTTATAATTTTAGTTGCATTGGCTTTGTTTGTGCAAAAACTTTATGAATGTTATATAATGAAAATTATCTAATACATATTATAATGCTCTATAAATTTACTATAAGTTAATTTAAATCTATTCCATTAATCCACCACTCTATTTCTTAGCCAGTAACATTTTTTTAAAATAATTATCATTTTAAGATATGTTTTGAAATTTGGTATGGCTAGATTATCTTTTCCCATAATTTTTCCCATTGATCCCCTTGATATCCTCGAGCTTTTGCTTTTTCAGATGAATTTTGGTATTATTTTTCCTAGTTTAAAAAAAATTGAGAGTTTGATTGGTATGGCACTGAATAGAGACATTAATTTAGGTACAATTGTCACTTTTATTATGTTGACTTAGCTTTTCCATGAGAAATTAATATTTATCCAGGTATTTTTAAATCTGAGTTTATTTGTATGAAAAGCGTTTTTTACTTGTGTTCAGATAGTTCCTGAGTTTGTTTAAACAGTTCGACTCCCAAATATTTTATATTGTCTGCAGTTATTTTAAGTGGAATTTCTCTTTCTATCTCTTACTGCTGGACTTCATTGACAACATATAGAAATGATGATGATTTATGTGGGATTATTTTGCATCCTAGTATTTTTAAGACACTTTCCAAAACTTAAAGCTCTCTATAAATGCTAGCTATGATTAATATCACTTCCTCATCTTAAGAGAAGTCCAAAAACTTGAACAGCTCCTATGTGACAGATTAGAAGCTAAAACCTAGGACTGTGAGTAATCTTCCTGGAGCTATGAGTCTTTGTTGTTCAAGAATTATTTGAAACATTTAAAACCAACTACAATGAGAAAGGGACTACGGAAAACCTTTAGAATACACTAGGAGGCCTAATTGTGGTCATTTGAACCATCATATCATTTGGAATCCTCCTGTTGTTTGAAAGCTCAAAGTTGATACTGTACAGAATAAAAGAATGACTATAGAGTTTATGCCTTGTAGAGAACAACAGTGAATCTCAAAGAGTCACACAGAGCTGGTGAGATTGAGTCACAGAACTCAAATTCTATCCTAGAGATCCTGATACCCAGACTGGTAATTATGGTTAGGGTTAAATTAAGAAATATTAGGGTATTGGGCTTTGAGTCAGGAATACCTACACGCACATCTCACCTTAGACAGCTACTAGCTGTGGGACTCTGGGCAAAGTGCATAATGATTCTCCACTGTAAAAGAAAAGAATTGGGCTCAGAAGCATCTGAGGTCTCTGGCAAGCTTTAAATCCAAAATCCAATGATTAAAGTTAACCAAGAGTACTGGCAAGCTGACAAGCGGTGAATCCTGACACAGGCTGGCTTAACTCACTTCTCTATAGCCCTATAGCCCTCAGGCTTCTCTTCCCATCATCCACTGGGATCATGGAAGTAGGAACAATAGCAATTTATTTTATGGAAATCATATCGTGACAGTTGCTGAGGAAAGTAGATGACAGATTTTTTAATTCTTTTTTTTTCCTTGTAGAACTAGGGGTTTGATCCATTGGAAATTACAAAATGTGATAAATCTGTCATTCATATCTCAATATTAATATTTTATAAACCAAATCTGTTCCACCCAAAATGTGCTGACATGAACTTTGTTCTCATCTGGTATGTCAGCATGTATTGCCAATATTTGTACTTTCTCCTTTGTAACCTATAGTGTGTCTTATACTTTTCATTCAGGCCTTTTTCTGTTTCTACGTAAAAGGTATCCAGGAAAGGAAGGGGGGACACTAGTCCCATCATTCTGAGGTTGTTGCTTTGGTAGCAGGTTTCATATGAATTTCTATTTAAAACAAAGGCAGCCATTTAGGAGGGAAATGATACAAACATGTTTATAAATTGGGGGTAAGGTACAAAAAGAATTTTGCCTGGAAGTTTCCCACACTGCCTTTAATCCTAAATCACTATCTCCACAATGGTGGGAGGAACCGGGAAGTTCAGGCACAGATGATCCAGCACATAAGAGATATCAGCCCTCAACCTCCTCCATTCTGACACAGATAATAGTTTCCAACTGGAGTTTAACTGCCAAGAAGTCACTCCCTTTGAGAGTTTGACAACAAAAGCTAAATCACTGTTTCTTATATACAGATGCTACTTAGAAATTAAGATAGTAATCAGGTTATCTAGTTGTTCTCCTGAAAATGAGAAAGCAGAGCTCTTAGAAGATGGGCTACTAGAGCCTGTAGGCCAACAAGCCAGATCTTGTGCCAAGAAGGCTTTTCTGGGTTCTTTAGTCCTGTGCTGCTCTGCCCTGAGTCTTGGTCAGATTCTATACTCATCTATGGAAAAAGAACAGAGGAACAGAGGGAATTAAGACACAGCATGTTCTCCAAACAAGGCTGGATGAGAGGATGATGATTTGTTCTCTCAACAGGTCCTTTAATAGCTAAGGCCTTTTTTACACTTAATAATTCAGGAAACTACACCCAGTGGAAGCAGTAGCACAGGATCAGACAGAATCTGCAGAATTATAAAACTCTCGGAGACCATTTAGATCAACCATCCATCCTCTGCTTAAAGATTTGAAGAACCAAATTATTCTTTCCTTTCCTCTCTGTCTCTTCTCTTACTGTTAAAATCAGTGGCTTCTTTACATGGTTTCTCTATCTTGTCCTTATTGGAGAGTATCCCTCTAGCCTTAGAGACTCTGTACTCTTATGTAGGAGATCAAGTTTTCCTATTCTACCATTCCCCAGAATAAGTTGGTACTTGGAACAAGATGTGACCTCAGTTTACCCCAGTTTCTCCCAAATTTCAGGCCTGCATTATCAACTGCCTTTTGGGCATTTTTCAACTGGATGTCCTGTAGGCATCTTAAATTCAGCTTCTCATCTTAAATCAGCAACATAAATCCAACTCATCATCATTGTTCCCAGGGCCAAACTTGGCCAAAACATTTACTTAGCTTTCATTTGGTTTTTCTGTTTTTTCTATGTACAATGCTTTACTTATGGTACAATTTTCCTCTCATGATTCTGCTTTTTTTTAATTATTCTGTATCAATTCTTTTAATCCTTATTATGCTTTTCTTAATTCTTCATATTTATTTTTTCTTATGATATAGTAATATAGTCCATTACCCTTGTATAACATACTTTGTTGGGCCAGGTGGAATCCAAGCAAATTCTATCAAACATTTAAAGAAGGATTAATCCCAATGCTAAATAAATTATCTGGACAAAATAGGCAAAGAAGGAGTCCTACCAAATTCCTTTTATGGCATAAATGTGATGCTGATACCTAAACCAGGAAGAGCCAAAACAGAGAAAGAAAATTATAGACCAATTTCCCTAATCAATACTCTTAAAAATTTAAAGAAAATACTAGCAATGCGATTATCACAAAAATCACACATTATGATCAGGTGGGATTTATACCAAGAATGCAGGGCTGGTTCAATATTAGGAAAATTACCAGATAATTGACCATATCAATAACAAAACCCAATAGAAACAAAACGATCATCTCAATAGTTTCAGAAAAAGCCTTTAACAAAATGCAGTATCCCTTTCCATTAAAAACACTAGAGAACATAGGAATAAATGAAGCTTACCTCAAAATATAAGTAACATTTATCTAAAACTATCAGCAAGAATTATCTGTAATGTAAATAAGCTAAAAAGCCTTCACAATATAATCAGGAGTGAAGCAAGGATGCCCATTATCACCTCTTTATTTAATATAATGCTAGAAATGTTGGCTATAGCAATAAAAGAAGAAAAAGAAATGTAAGGAAGTAGAATAAAAAACAAAACTCTTACTTTTTGCAGATGATATCCTCTTATACTTAAAAAATCAATTAAAAAAACTACTTTAAGTTGAGGCAAGTAGGTAGCACAGTGAATAGAGCACCAGCCCTGAAGTCAGGAAGACCTAAGTTCACATCTGGTCTCAGACACTTAACATTCTCCAACTGTGTGACACTGGGCAAGTTACTTAACCTCAATTGCCTCAAAAAAAAAAAAAAAAAACTGACTAAATTATTAACAACTTTAGGCAAGTTGAAGGATACAAAATAAACTTGCATAAATCTATTTATCAGCCACAAAATCTAGCAGAAGAGACAGAAAGAGATGTTCCATTTAAAATAATTGTAAACAATATAAAATATTTGGAAATCTACCTGCAAAGACAAACCCAGGAACTATCTGAACAACTACAAAATACTTTTCACACAAAGTGAGATTTAAGCAATGGGGAAAATATTAATTGCTCATGGGCAGGTTGAACCAATATAATAAAAATGACAATTCTACCTAAATTAATCTATCTATTCAGTGCCATATCAATCAAACTCTCAAAAAATATAGAGAATTGGAAAAATATTAACAAAATTTATCTGGAAAAATAAAAGCTCAAGGATATCGAGGGAATCAGTGAAAAAAGTATGAAGGAAGGTGATTTAGTCATATCAAATCTCAAAATATATTTTAAAATGATAATTACAATAAAAACAATCTGATACTGACTAAGAAATAGAGTCATAGATGAATGGAATAGATTTGGTAAAAATTACCTTATAGTAAATGACTATAATAATCTGGTATATGATAAACCCAAAGATCCAAGCTTTTGGAACAAAAATTCATTGCATGACCAAAAAAATTTTACGCGTAAACTATGTACCTATTTTGAATATATCCTAGTATGTGTTATGAGAACAAGTTTCTGCCATATAGGTAGGTATGTGTTTTTTTTCTCATCACATAATGAGTTTTGATTATATAAAATTGAAAAGTTTTTGCACAAACAATAGCAATGTAACTAGAAGCATAAGGAAAATAGAAAACTGCAGGGGAGGGGACATTTTGCAACAAGTATCTTTGCTGAAGCCTCATTTTGCAAATATATAGATAATAGAAAATTTATAAAAACACAAATCATTTCCAAATGATAAACAAAGAATATGAACAGGCAGTTTTCAGAGAAAGAAATCAAAGCTATCTATAGACATATGAAAAAATGTTCTAAATCTATTGATCATAGAAATGCAAATTAAAAACAGCTCTGGGATATCCATTAGAATGACTAATATGACAAAAAAAAAAAGAAAGAAAAATGATAGATGTTGGAGGGGATGTGGGAAAACTGGGGCACTAATGTGAACTAATCCAACCATCCTGGAGAGCAGTTTGGAGCTCTGCCCAAAGAAAGGGTTATAAAACTGTGCATACCTTTTGTTCCAGCAATACTACTGCTAGGCCTATATCCCAAAGACAAAAAAGGGAGGGAAAGGGGAAGGACCTATTTGTACAATAATATTTATAGCAACTCTTTTTATGTGGCTAAGAATTGGAAATCAAAGGGATGCCCATTAATTGGGGAATAGCTAAACAAGCTGTGGAGGTAATTGTAATGAAATATTATTGTCCTATAAGAGATGACAAACAAGATGATTTCAAAAAAACCTGGAAAGACTTACATGAATTGAAGTGAAATAAACAAAACCAGGAAAACATCGTACTTAATTAGAGCAACATTGTTTGATGAAGAATTTTGAATGGCTTAGCTATTCACAGCAATATAATGACCCAAGAAAATCTCAAAGGACTAATGATGAAGCATACTATCCACCTTCAGAGAAAAATCAATATTGTTTGAATACAGACTGAAGCATGCTACTTTTCACTTTCTTTCTCTCTTTTTCTTTTATTCAAGTCTTCTTTTTTTTTTTTTTTTTTGCTGAGTCAATTGGGGTTAAGTGACTTGCCCAGGGCCACACAGCTAGGAAGTGTCTGAGACCAGATTTGAACTCAGGTCCTCCTGACTTCAGGGCTGGTGCTCTATCCACTGCACCACCTAGCTGCCCCTATTCAAGTCTTCTTGTACAATATGACTAATATGGAAATGCTTTGCATGATTGCATATGTATAACCTATATCTGATTTCTTGCCATCTCTGGGAGCAGGGAGAGAAAGGCAAATGGGAAAAAAGGGATAGAATTTGGAACTCAAAAGTTAAAAAAAAAAAGCTTAAAAAAGTTTTAAAATATAATTGGGGAAAAAGAAAATACATTTTTAAATTTAATTAACATACTTTATTTAGCTATTCTAACAATGGACAGTTATTTTGTCTCCCTCTCCTTGCTACTATATGCCACCACCTGCCCAAATACTACTATGGATATTTTGTTATTTATAACATTACTTTTGTCTTTGACTTTCTTGGGTTATATATCTAGTAGTGGGTTCTCTGAATCCAAGTGGAGGGACATTTTGATCAAATTTTTAAAAGAATAATTTCAGTTTGCTACAAAAGAATGTTTATACCAATTTATACTCCACTCAGTATATTTACATATCTGTCTTTCTGAAGTCTCTCTCACATTGAATATTATCTTTGTAGGGTTTCTAGACCTTAAGTGACATCTCAAAATTATTTTGACTTGCATTTCTCTTATTATTAGTGATTTATAGAAATCTTCCATATATTTGCCAATAGATTGTAATTCTTCTTTTGCAATCAGTGTCTTCTATGATCATTTATCCTTTGGGAAATAATTCTTGGTTACATACATATACTTGCATTAGTTCAATAGATATCTTGGACATCTGATCCTTATCAGAGATTTTTGATGCAAAGCTTTTTTCCTCCAATTAACATCTTTCCTAAATCAAGATGCACTGATTTGTTCAGGCAAAAGAGTTCCAATTTCAGTGAAGTAGGTTTCTATGTGGGCTCTCTACTTCAAATCTATCTTCCACCAATCTATCCTGTATACCCCAGCTTCTTAATCTGTGATTTCAAACCCCATATGGGTTCTTGTAACTCAATGGGGGGATTGGGAAATTATGATTTATTATCAGTAAATGTTTGATTTGTATATCTATTTTATATCCCTATATACATGGGGTCATGTAAAAATTTTTCAGGTGAAAAGGGATAACAAGTGGAAAAAGTTTAATACGCCCTGCTCTATATAATTATTAAAATAAAGTTTCTAAAGCACAAATCTAAACTTGTCAATCTCCTTCTCAGAAGTCTGTGAGCCTCTCTTAGATAAAATGTAAACTCCATTGTTGGATACTAATCATCCTTCATAATCTGATTCCAGGCTATCTTTAGGTTTATTATATAACTTTATACACTGTACAGATCAACTAAATCAGTTTCTTGTTGTTCTGCATAAATTACATTCCATCTCTTATCTCTCTACCTTTGCCCAGGCTGTCTCTCATATGGGCATTTCCTATGGCTTCACCTCTGCCTCACAAATAATCTGGCTTCCTTCAAAGCTTATCTCCAGTGTTACTTTCTGCATGAGACCTATTCTGATACTTTCAATATCTAGTGCTCTTCTGGAATTATCTTTTATCTACTTTGTATGTATTTTACCTTTTTATACACCTTAAGTTTGTGGTACCACTACCCTTGCCCCTAATCCTCCCCTCCCCCAAGATATTCTAAAGTCATATTTTCACCAGGTCTTGATCTTGATTGTTCTGACTCACAGAGGGATCAGATCCTCTCCTCATCAAGAAATGTGTTAAAGATTATAGATATGACTCATATAGACAAGAGTTCTCCTATGTAGTTAAGATCATCTACAAAGTTATTCAGTGTAGGGGATGGATATCAGGAATGAGGCAGTTTATTTTCTCTACCCCAGCCAGTAAAATATATGACAAGAAATACACAAGAAAAGTGACATTTCTTTGGATGACCCTAAGACACTCAGAAAGCTGATTATGTTTCTGTTAGAAAGTATACATTTGTTAATCAACAAACAGCAATGATTATGGAGCATTGTTGAAGTCCAGATATCCTGGTCTGGTCCCTTTTGGGAGAACATAAGTTTTCCCACTGCAAAATGGGTCCACTGAGGTCTAGCTCTCTCTGGAACTCAGGAGAATTTCAAATTTGGGATTATTAGTGGTAAAACCCCCCAAAGCATTTTTCATTACCAGGGTTGACTAATCTTTCATCCATGTGCAGAAAAGGAAATGGAAAGGCAAAAGACAGCCAGAAACTGGGAGATCTAGGAATACTCCTCTCAAGTTTGTCTGAGTCATATATTTCTTTCTTGTTTTTTTTCCCCCGAGGCAATTGGGGTTAAGTGACTTGCCCAGGGTCACACAGCTAGGAAGTATTAAATGTCTGAGGTCATATTTGAGCTCAGGTCTTCCTGACTTCAGGACTGGTGCTCTCTCTACTGTACCACCTAGCTGCCCCTGAGTCATATATTTGTACATAAGTTGCTACTTATGGTTTCCCACCCCCAATTTCTTTTAGGAAGTCAAAAGGAGAGCGAACCTATGAAAATTCCAGAGAGTTCAAAAGGAAAGCACATTCTTATAGACCAAAGGTCATAGGGTGGAATGCAGATTCTTTCAAAAGAGCCCAGCACAGTTATTGGGGATAAGAGTTACCGTCTTTTATCTTAGTCAAGGACTCTAAAGAAGGTGCTTCTTTCTAACTAAGTTCTATATCTTATAATACACATGATATATAATAACATTTTATAAAGCTATCAGGATTTGTAGGGATGCATCAAATAGAGCTGATGACTGGTATACAGCATTTCTTTCCTATTAGAATATAAACTTTTTGGGCATAGTGTTTTTTCTTTTTTGTTTCTTTTTCTTTTTTCTTTTTTGCTGAGGCAATTGGGGTTAAGTGACTTGGCAAAGGTCACACAGCTAAGACATGTTACATGTCTGTGACCACATTTGAACTCAGGTCTTTCTGACTTCAGGACTGGTGCTCTATCCACTGCACCACCTAGCTGCCTCTTTTTGTTTCTTTTTATTAAAAAAAAATAATAATTAAATTGACAGACACCAACATTTCCACATACAAAGAACTGACATTTTTATTATGCTTTAAAAATGTCACAAATTAAACTTGGTGACATCAATCAACATTGCCCTGTCTGTGATGATGGCATATGAAATGGAACTTGTAATATATTTTTAGGGGTATGTTAAATTTAATATGATAGTAATATGATAGTAGAGCAAATTTTTTTATCCCCTTCTGAATTGTCAATTGGTTACTGTTTCATACTTTTTTCTTTTGCAACATTAGCACTATTCACCAACTTATCCTAGGTCTAGGATGCCTCAAAAGATCTCCCCTTGAACCAAAGAAAGGTAGTCAAACAAACAAACAAAAACTCCAACACATGTCTATGTTGGAGAAAATAAGAGAGAGAAATCTTATGGGAAGACATAGCCACATTACATCAAGTGTGGATGATTTGCAATGTATCCTCCCAATCTCTATGAATCCTCTTGTTTTAAGGTTCATCTCAAGCACCACCTCCATGGAAAGATCTATCTTTGTGGATTCCTGAGTTCCATTTAATTAGTGTTCATTGATCATTTTCTATTTTTTTTCTTTTTTATTTTTTTAAGCCTGGATTTTCATATCTCAGTCAAGTTAGAAATTAGATTATTTGGGGGCATAGTCTTGGACCTGCTCTGTTGCCAGCCTGAGTGAGCTTGCCCCTCCTGAGGCTACCTAGTTCCTTCTTCCCAATTCCTGGAGTCTTCAATCTCTTAATGAGAAATTAGGATAGACACTCAAGTGGTTTAACTCATCTTTGGCTCAATACTCTAAGACTCGAATGATCTCCCAACCTCAGCCTTCCCTATGGCAGGGATTATAAACAGGCCTGGACCATCCTGTCCAGTTTAAGCATCTCTCTTTTTTTTTTTTTTCTAGGCCCTGTGCTAGGCATTAGGAGCCAAAACAGGCTCTACTTTTAAGGAGCTTACATTCTAATGACAGCAAACTTGCTTAGACAATTAGAAAACAAGATAAATACAAGTTAATTGAGGGGAGATTCTGAAAGACAGAAATGAGGAGAAAATAAAGTCTAAGCATCAAGGAAAATCTAGACAAAGGCATAGAGAAGGGAGAAGGAATCTTAAGTCCTAAACAAGAGCAGTGACCAGGCTAGTCAAATCGGGAATAACAAATAGAGAAATTTGTGTTTTATAGGTAATCTAGAGCTACTGAAAGTGCTCTGCTTCTCACTTATTTTTTTATATTGATTTATATGTGTTAGATGGCATAGTAGATAGGCCACTGGTCTTAGAATCAGAAAGACTCACCTTCATGAGTTCAAATCCAGCCTCAGATACTTACTGGCTGTGTAACTCTAGGCAAGTCATTTAAACTCATTTGTAAAATGGCAAACTACTCTAGCATCCTTGCCAAGAAAACCTTACAGCAACAATAATGTGTTTTGTACCTATTTAGCTGTGGCTATCTTGTCCCTCCTCTGCCAGAGGTAAAGCTTCACTTAAGGTCAAAAACTACATTGATTTTCCTCTTCACAGCTTGGCCCACAGCTTGTCTAGAAAGCTCATTTTTAGGAACTTAGTAAATACTTAATGGATTGGTCTACTTCCTACTGGGGCAATGTTACAGTCACCTTTTCCCTCTCAGGCCTTGGCTTCTTTAATTATAGAATGAGAGACTAGCCTGGTCTTTCAAGCCTCTGACCCTTTACCATGTAAATGAACACGACAAATCCATGAATAGTAATAAAGTAAAAATATAAGGGGACCAGAAGTCTGCAGAAAGGGACAGTCCCACAAAGTAAGAAGGCATAAGATGAGAACTTATTTCTCTAGTTACCAACAGAATTAGGCAGAACCCAGAATGAGAAGGGAAAAAATAACTTTTTGTCTGATTTATTAGCATCCCCTAGAGATATTGCAAGTTTTGTCATTTATGTTGAAACATTAACTTGGCTTTTTATTGGATTAAAGATGGGGGCTGAGAATTAATTTGGAAAGTGGACCAATAGAAATTAGAAGAGAGACCATCCTGAGAGGGGGTGAATAAGACTCTAGAAAAAAGCCATGTTCTTGCTAGCAATCCAGTGTCTAGATAGACCATAGGGAAGTGATTGGCAGAATTATTTCCCTACTAAAAGAGCCTTTGTTGCCTTGAGCCCTATTTGAATTTGGATACAAATCAGGATTATCTTGTCTTTAAGAGGGCCCCTTTGTCCTCAAGTAGGCCTTTTGTTACTTGTGGAATTTCTTGCATTGACAAAATTATCATGCTCAGAATCAAGTTATGATGTCAACCCCTGAGTTTATTTTTTTCCCATAAAAGAACTTACTGATATCCACTTCTTTGCTAAAACACCTACTAAGGGTCACAATTTCTAACTCCCTTTAGAGTTATATTGCTTACTAAGTATCATAATAGCTAACTTCTTTAGGAATTTAGCCTACCTTATAGCATCAGAGGTTCATTAAGAACTTCCCACCTTATGGTAGCAAGTTCTCCAGGAACTTTGCCTTTCTTGTGGCATCTTACTCCTTGTGATAGCTATCCCCTTTTAGGATGCTAACTCCTTTTATTATCCACCAGATAATAGAGTAATCCCTCACTAACTGCTTCAGGAATTTAGTCCATTTTATGGCATGGCTAGTTCCTTAGGAATTTGCCCTGCCTTATATGGTGTCTTCCTTTTTATGAATGGTGGTTCCACTAGGGAACTTAGTTCATGTCTTTCCCCTTGTTTATGGCTAACTCATTTTTTGGAAATTTAGCCTGCAAATCAATGGCATAATAATAAAATCTTTGCCTTTTGATTTGGAAATGGCCTAAACCTACAAATTATTTTAAGACATCTCATGACACCAGCACAAACCCCCAATATATTTTTGGGTTCCAATTCCCATTCCTCCATATTTAGTGGACCTTATGGGGAGAGTTCTGAAACCCCAATTTATTTTTGAGGTTCATGCTTCTGTATCTCCACCATATCTCATCAATCCCACACAGAAGAGTAAACCTAAAATCCTTGCTTTACTTTATATGTTTAACTAGTTTTCTATGGGCATATATGTGTGTATGTTACAAACATATTGTCCCAAAAATCTTAGTGTAGTTTTAAGTTTTAATAGCTTAAACTTTTATTTTAAATGTATGCGTACACACTTGCAAACATACCTCTAGTCTCTAACACTTAAACAGCAAGGGTAATGGCTGTACAACTGATTAACAATGTCCCAAGCTATGTAATTTATTAACAATGCTGACAATGATTTCACACGAGAAAGAAGTTTCTAATCACTGAAAGTGACTTCCCAGCTCTGAAATGATATCTGCATTCATTTCTCTCAAGAATAAAAACTTATCAAGTATTCTCTTCATGTTTCCTTGAAAGATAAAGATTGATTATATTGAAGGAGATGAGGGAAAGGGAAGGAGAAAAAAAATATAGAACACAAGATTTTACAAGGATGAATGTTGAAAATTATCTATGCATGTGTTTTGAAAATAAAAAGCTTAAAAAAATGAAAGATAAAGAATGAATCAACTGGTTTTCTTCAGCCATTGCACAATGAGAGACTCTAGTCTCCTGCATATTAAAAATACAATAATAATAACTAGTTTCTTTGGGAAATGTTATCAAAATTGGTGTTACCACCTGTAACATAAATTTAATTAAAGAATTGCTATGGTTTCCACTGGGGTAGGGGCTTCTAGCACTCTAAAGTTTCCCCTGGTGGAATGAGTAGATAAGAACAATTTGTTCCAATAGCCATGAAGGAGCAACTATGAAGTGCTTAGAGCTTGGTCATGCAGTGAAGATTCTAGGATCATCCACTGAACCCTGAGCCTTTGCCAGTCATCTCGAATTTTGTCCTGCTACGGGACTTTGATGGTACTAGGGGAGAGAGTGAGGCTGGTGACTTTGTACAACTTTGCCTCACTTAAATCCAATTCATGCACAAGTCAAGACATCAAAGACACATCTTAGGTCGTCTTTGAAAAAAAAAAAAAAAAGACAAACAACAATAATTCTCTGCTTGAGGCTCCCTCTGCCCTATATCCAGTGTGGTTTGGATTGGGTTTCATCCCAAGAAATCCTGACACTAATTCAGGGATTTTTTACCTCTTTTGTTTAATTCATTTGGCAGTCTGCTGAAGCCTAGGATCACTTCTCAAAACAATATTGTCAAATGCACAGAAATACAAAAAAATCTCTACTCATATGGAGGTTTAGCTGTACATTTTTCTCCCATGTAGTTTACAGGTGCCAGATTTAGAATAATGCTCTAATTAAAGGGGTTAGGATGCTTATTCTCACACTTACAGGTCATTATACTCCCCACCCCAATATTTCCAGGGCTTCCATTTAGGGTGTCCCTAAAAAGGGAAAGGGACAATAAGGTATTAAATGTACATTACATCTCAGAATTTATTCTTACACACAACAGGAAAGCTAAAACAGACCTCATAGGTGAATATTATCAAAATGGAGCGTACTAACTTATTATATAACTGTTAAGAGTCTCCTGCAAGGATGATAATTCCACTTGAAACCCAAACCTCCTCTGAACTTTTTGCTTGGCTACTTTGAGGTCAACTGCTTTTGCCAATATTCACCACTCCAGTGGACTTTCTTTGTTGTTGAGTAGTTTTATTCATGTCCAATTCTTTGTAACCCCTTTGGGGGATTTCTTGACATAGATACTAGAGTAGTGTGCCATTTCCTTCTCCAGCTCATTTTAAAGATGAGGAACTGAGGCAAACAGGGCAAAGTGATTTCCTAGAGTCCCACAACTAGTAAGTCTTTGATGCCAGATTTGAACTCAGAAAGATAAGTCCCAATCTCAATGTTCTAACCACTGTACCACCTAGCCATCTCTAGTGGACACTACCGCTATTCTTAGACCTTTTGACATCACAAGGTCATTGCTAAACTTTTATAAGATGTCTGATTTGTCACCTATTCAAGTTAACACAAGAGGCAGCCCTCAAACTGGCTCAAGTGTGCCAATGCAGGACATATGTTCCTTCGTCCACTTGTTAGCTACCATTTAAAATAGACATAGACACATCTCAACAGAAAAGGAAAAAAAAGGATAAGGAACCTGGCCCTTCTGGGGTTCTCTGAAACACACTGGCCTGTGATTTTCTTCCTAGTTATATTCTGAATGGGCTTTTGGCCTTGACTATGGCTGTTTGAAAGCTGAGGGTGGAGGACATGTGCAATAATGTACAGGGAGGAACTTATAAAGTAGTCAGGGCTTTAAATCAATTACTGTCAATTAATTACTCAGAAACTAGGTGAGTATCAATTAAGCCACAAAGATTTTGTAAATGTTTTTTATTGAAACTTTAAAATCATTATTTAATTTACAGAGACTTGCTAACTCCTGTACATAGGAAAAGTTATAGAGAAATTAAGAATGCTCATCCTTTAAAGAGTCAGGTCTCCATTATACCTGACATTATATACAATATTACAAATCAACCCACAGGATTTAATCACATGGGTCTGCTTTGCATGAGGAATTAAATTCAGGCTGTGAAAGTGGAAAGGGACCTTAGTACCCTCTAGTCCTACACTTGAAAGAATTCCCCATTATAACAAGACTGACAATGTCCCAACTTATGCCTGAAAATCTTTAAGGTGGGGAACCTGTAAGAAAAAGCCTACATGACTACTTTGGACAGCTTAGAATTTTTTTTCCCTCCAACTTCTTAACAATATCCACCTCTTGATTCATGTTCAACCTTTTCTGGTCATACAGAAGAAGCCCAGTCTCTTCTCCATCTGTTGGTCTTTCAAATGCTTAAGGGCAGTTAGAAGGTATCTTTGAATTTTTGTTTCTGGACACTAAAAATCCCTAGTTTCTTTACTTGCTTTTTAAAGTACATGGTTTTAAAGATCTTCATGCTGATCCTCTTCTGGACACTCTTCAGCTTCTCTTTTCTTTGTAAACTATGATGTCTCAATTTGGTCTGACCACAGCAGAATTCCCAGAAGCTATGCTTTTCTTTTTAAAATATATATTTATCTTAGTTTTAATTTATGGAATAAAATGTTCATAACATAGTATGATAAAAAAAATTTCACATAAAACTACAAATCTATTTTGTAAAACTTGCTATTCTTTTAAATTTATAAAAATATTATCATGTAATTTTTTCCCTTTTTTTTTTCTTCCCCTCCAACACTGACCTAGAGATAGTTACTATTAGACACAAATGTGTATATATGTATAAAATCATTCTATACAAACTTTTATTTATCAGTTCTTCTTTCATATGTCCCTTGTAGTTAATTTGAGTATTTATAATAATTAAAATACCTCTCAATACAACTTTGGATTCTATTAGCTTCTCTAGCTGCCACATACTGAACTTGTGGTCAATTATAAACAGCTCTCTAATCATACCTCCTCCATTTATGAAGCTTATTATGTTAATCCAAATGAGTAAATTTAATCCTTAAGCCTGGTAAATTTTGTTTTAGTAGATTTATCCATGATCATAGCTAGAGATCACACAATCATGGAGGCATGGAGGGACTAATATATGCCTTTAAAGAAGATAACAAAACAAATGGGAGAAAAACTGGATCTTACTATGAGCATATGTACTGTATCCAGTATACAAATACTGCTCATAGCTGTTCCTATGGAGTCATGAAAAGTTGGACATGACTGAAATGACTCAAGAACAACAAAATGAATTCTCTGATGTCAGGATGAGGAGAAAATATTGTCCAGACGTGAGCAAACCTGTGTAAAGGCATGGAGATAAGAGATAATATATTCTAGGGGAAATAGTAAGTAGACCAGTCTGACCTGCAATATGAACTTTCTATTGCAGATCACACTGGTCTACTTACTGTTTCCCCTACATAGAATATGTTATATTATTTTTTTTCCTTTTACAGTTTTTTTTTTTTGCAAAAAAAATTTTTTGTTCCAAATTTTTCCCCTCCTTCCCCCCAGCCCCACCCCTAGATGATAGGTAGTCTAATACATGTTAAATATGTTAAATTATATGACAAATCCAATATAAATATACATATCTATACAGTTATCTTACTGCACAAGAAAAAATCAGATCCAGAAAGAGGAAAAAAAAACAACCTAAGAAGGAAAACAAAATGTAAGCAAATATTCACAGAAAGCGTTAAAATGAGAATATATTATATTATTAAGGAAAGTAGCATACACTAAGCCTGGAAAGGGATGCAGAAATTTGACTGTGAAAAGATATCAAGGTCAGAGCAATTTATATTTGATCCTAGAGGCAAGAAAGAGCCATAGAAAGTTCCTAAACAGGATAGTAACATCATTAGAACTGTGATTTAAGAATATCTCTTTGGCAATAACATGGAAGATAGGTTAAAGGATGGAAAAAGACTTGAAGCTGAAAGACCAATTAGAAATAGATCAAATGGGAAAATTAGATAACAAGGGATAAGAAGATTAACTAGGATGATGATTACATAAATAAGAGCAAAGGGGGGAGTTGGGGAATTATATTGTGGTGGTCAAAGATAAATTTAGCAATTTTTGACCATGAGGGGTAAAAGAATGAAAAAAGAGTTGAGGATGATTGAGGTTGGAACCCCAAGTGTCTAAAAAGATGGGAATATAAAGAGGGATAATTTTTTTGGAGAGAGTGGGGGAAAAAAATGAGTTCCATTTGGAGTGAGTTTTGTGTCATCCCAGAATTCAGTTTATCACTTAACCCTCTCCCTCACCTCTGTTCCCCCACCCACAGTGGCTTTACAAAGACACAGTCAGTGGAAGTATATTTCAGGAATTCTGTGTTATATATTGTTAGCAATTATAATAGGAACTTTGAGTCCATAGGCCTGTTTTGAACACTTGATGGGGACAGTCCTGTTCTTGCCAGTTATCTTCTTCACTTTTTGTACTATTCTTGTTTTTATCTCAGGCCAAAAGATTTCGTTTTCAAATGGCAGCAACTGAGAAGGGGCTCAATTTGTGACAGTTTAAAAATCTAACCAAGATAGAATTAGCTTTTAGGTCTTTAACACAGCACGGAATTCCAGAAGGTATAAGCCACAAGAGAGAGTTTTACCTTAATTCCTGTTCCATCCAGATTGGTGGAGGCAATGTAGTGAAATTTATCATCAGAGCAAAATAAATTCCAGCTAAGTTGGTCCAGCACTATGCTTACTGGCCACCCAAGATCTTTGTTGAGACCATTTTTCTCCTACTGTCATCCTTGTCAGCTCATTCTATTTGGGGCTTTCTTATAACATCAGACGAGTACATTAGCTTATGTTAACATCAGCATTTTCAGTAACAAAGATCTCTATGCAAATCTTCTATCCCAGAAACTCAGAGTTGGAAGAGAATTCCATCATGATCTGGTCCTACTCATTCTTCAGACAATAATGGCATGTGCTTTTACTTTAAGAAAATGTCCAAATAGAACAGAAACTCAGATCTTCTTGATCTGAAGACCCATATGCTATCCACTCTATAAGCTAGCTGCCTATAATAGATCCCTTGTATAATATCTAAATGAAGCCATTCAGCCTTGCTTTGGGGAACTCCAATGAAGAAGGATCAGCTGCCTACATAGAGAACTCATTATACTTTTGGCTAGTTCTAATTGGTAACAGGTTTTTCTTTTACAACAATCGCAACAGCTTCTACCCACTGATCCTAGATCTACTTTCTGGAGCCAAAAAGGACAAGATTTCTGCTTCCTTCTACATACTCTTCAACTATCTACACATCTCAATTGTTTCCTCTTCCAGGTTAAACATCCCAAGTTTCTTCATTCTCATGAGATCCTGTTTGCCATCTCCTATAGGGTCTCCCCAGCTTGTAAATATCTAAATGTGCCACCTAAATTTCTAAAAATGTGCCATCCAGAACTGAACACAATATATGTGAGGATTATCAACTGAAATGAAGAAACTATACTTCTTTTAATGTAAGTTAAATTAGCTTCTTTCACTGCCAAATTATACCAATGACTCCTATTGAGCTTGCATTCCTCTAAAGAACCTTAACTTGCCTCTGTAAACATTTTTTTTCTTCTTTTTCCCCCTGAGGCAATTCCCTTGAGGTTAAATGACTTGTTCAGTGTCACACAGCTAGGCAGAACTTGAACTCAGATCCTCCTGACTTTAGGGCCAATGCTCCATCAGCTATACCATCTAGCTGCCTCCCCCATATCTCTTTTTCCAAAAAAAAAAAAAACCCAATGTAAGTAAACTTGCCCCATCTTGTATTTATGAAAGTGATTTTTGAACTAAATACTAAAATTCTACATTTATTAGTAATCCTTCCACATTTATTATTAATCCTACTTGATATAGCCCAGTGTTCTAATCTATATTACATAGTCCCCTAGCTCTTCCATCCAGCTCTGTGCCACCCACAGTTTTGAGAAATTATACAATCATATCTTTATCCAAGTCTCTGATCAAGATGTCAAATGGTACAGGGCCAAACACAATTCAGGAACACTGAATACTGGAAACCTCCTTCAATGCTGATATCTGACAGATTGACTATTCTTTAGTGTCAACCATTCAACCAGTTCCACATTCACATAATTGTGAATTCCATTGTCTAACTCAAATCACCTTACTTCAAATGATTGCAGATGATAATTGGGAACCACAAGGGTACTGTGAGACATTAAGACAGAGTAATTACATTTCAACTTTCTTCATTGCTACCTTCCACTGAGTGGACCCCCAGCTAATAGAATCTTACAATTTTATAGAAGTTAGGCAGGTATAGCAGAGGTCTATAACATAGGAGTCAAAAAGATTTGGCCTTCATTACTTCTGGCCTTGATTATTATAATAACTTCCTAACTGGTTTCCCTGCTTCTAGTTTCACCTCTTTTTTATCCTTTACACAGTTGCCAAAATACACAAATCTGACCCTGTTTTTAACCTACACAAGTTACCTTCAGAGACTATTATCTATAACAAATCAATCCCAGAGCCCAGCACAATCAAGTCTACTACACTCTGGCTTCAGCATATTAATACCAATAAGGAAGTTCTCATTGTTGAATTAGAAATATTAGGAATTTGAATGGGAAGAGCTAGCTCTGATAGTCTAGGGTTTTATATTGAATTGTCTCTGCAGCCTGAACCGAGTGCTATACAGAATAGGAATGGACTAAAGAGCAGCTGATTGCTAAAAGATCTGCAGATATTCTAAAAACCAGATGTCCACTTTCTGAATCTTCAGAGGACCCTCTCTTTAAAGAACCAGTTGGGCTACAAGATCTTTGAAGACCCTTCCAAATAAAGGGTTTTAAGAATATGTTCCATTTGTAAGTTAATTGATATCATATTAAGAGCTTCAAAAGAGTTGTATGAAATGATGCAAAGTAAAGTGAATAGAACCAGAATAATTTGTACAATAAAACAATTTTATAAAGATGTTAAACTTTGGAATTATGATTTGTCATTGTATTGATCAGTTACTAAGTGTTTCTAAGAACTCATGATGAAATATTCAGAGAGATAACAAATAAATCCAATGAAGTTTGAAGCAAATTTTTTTTTTGGACATAGCTAATGTGGGAATTTGCTTGTTTTACTAAATATAGCTGGATACAATAGAGCATAATATATAATAGATAGCCAATATAGGTATCATAAAGAATACATATTTTAACCTTCTTGCTTTCCCTGTGTTTGATAAAGGAAAGAGAAGAGAGGATTTGAAGCAAAATTTAAAAATTTGAATTTTTTAAAAAGTGTGTATGAAGTAAATTTCTTTCTTCTATTTCAGAGTGACTTTTAACTTCCTTTGTGTGGGAAGAATTCTCCTTCCAAGCAGCAAGGAGCAGAGAGGTTAAGTTATCTAAGTTTCTTCAACAGCAGAGATATAGCCCAGAGACCTCTGTCTAGAAACTATAAGTTCCATACTCTTTATTGTTAAGGAATCACATTAGGGAATCACAATTCAGCAAGGATTCTTATTCCAAAACAGTCAAAGGAAGGAATTGTTGAATTTGAGAAATAGGATAGAGAAATGCAGAAGGCTTTAGATTCAGAGTAAACCAAATACAGATTTAAATTCCAGAGTGATTCTGGGCAAGTTATATACAGCCTCAGTTTCCTTATTGATTAAAGATTAGACTTATGACATTCTAAGGTCCTTCTTATGTCTCATTCTATGAATGAACACAATTGTAATTTTGTTGTTCTCTGGCCTGATGTTGAAAGAGTTCTAATGAAAACTACTAAACAGTGACTTCAGTGGTTTATTATTTAGCCATCTTCCTCAGTTAGCCACAAGAACCTCTCCATCTCCCTTCTCCACTGCCCTCTCTCTTTCTTTCTCATACACACAGTGCATGTAAGTGAAGGGGAGTTGTGTTATCACAAGTACTGAACCTGCATTATTTCTGACTATCCCCTACGAGTATTCTCTCCCCACCTTGACTCTCCAAAGGGAATCCTAGTATGTTACATTAAAGGATCATGGACTCATTTGTGTCAATACATTCAAAGTTTGTTCTTTCTGAACTGAAGCCAAGCCACACTGTTGTTCTTTGCCAGTGTAAACAGACATACAGCACCTCCCTGCCAGTTCCAGAAGGTCCAGATAGGTAACTTGCTTCCTTTTTAGCCAGAGAATGGAGTTTTCTAGAAGTTTAGAAGACTAGAATGGTCGACCCAAATCAATTGGGGAGAGGGAGGAGAGAGCAAAGTTAAATCACCAGTCTGGATTCCTTTGAGATTGACTGCAGAAAGTCAGTTATCAAAACTAGATTTGGATTAAGGAAAAATGAAATCCAACAATTGTTTCAAGATTCCTATTTAGAATCCACTAGAGCATAATCACTGAGTTTGATTTTACCCATTATGTGGATCTAAAGCCAGGGATTAGGTCTGATTCATGTTATCCACAACAATGTCATGACCTCTTGCCCCTTCAAAAAGCATTCAACTGAATGACCAGGACCTGACCAACAGCCCAGTAAAGAATCTTCCCTAGCCAGTCTGCAGCTATGCAATCAGACTTGGTTCCTACAGGAAGTAAAAACCCATTCAACTGGCAGCGGTTCAGGTTATGAGGTAGCTACTCACAGGAATGTCTCCACATCATGTAATAAATAAATAAACCCCAATGTTTTCTTCTGTGATGACAATCTAAGAGACTTGAGAGTAACATTCATTTTTAGCCATCATTACCTGCATGATTTCATGGAGCCTCCTGTCATGCAACTTGCTATACCTTGGTCCTGGTTGAAGCTTCAAAGAAATGAGCTTGAAGAGACCTTGAACTTTGTATAGTAGGATTTCCCCCAACTCCCCTCATCTATATATATTCAAAGGTGACTCTTCCATTTCCAAATGAGACACGCTCCCCATAACCCCTTGCTACTTTTAAGATATGACTTAAGAGCAAGAGTAGCTATAGTTGTCTCCTTAACACATCTGAGTTAATGTGCAAATTCAGAATGGAACTAAATAGAAGACTTTAAGAGTCAGACCTGGTTTTTAGTTCTGACCTTTTTGCTAACTTTTTTTTTTTTTTTTTTTTTTTTTAGTCATATCTGACTCTTTGAGACCTCATTTGGGCAAAGATACTGGAATGGTTTGCTATTTCCTTCTCCATTTCATTTAACTGATAAAGAAACTGAAGCAAACAGGTTTAAGGGACTTGCCCAGGATCACATAGCTAGTGTCTGAGGCTGAATTTGAATTCAGGAATATGAGTCTTTCGGACTCTCCCCCTGTTGCTCAATCCACCTTACCATCTAGCAGCCCTTTTACTAAGTAGCAGGGTTAATTTGAACAAGTTGCTTCCTGTCCCTGAGCTTCAGTTGCCTTAAGTTAAGGAAAGAGAGTTGGACTAAATGACAACTTGGTTCCCTTCCTACTCCACAGAATTGTGAGGAGGTTAGAATTTTAAAGAGGAATGTGATGAAGCCTTTAGATACAGGTTGCCTTTAAGGCACACAAACTATTTCTCCCCCACCCCAAGTAGTCATCTACTTAACACTCCTGACTTTGCTTTAGAGCCTTCTCTCCACCCAACAAATTGGGGAAATCAGTTATTTCAGATGAACTAGTAAGTATATAAAGGTAAAATTATGGGTTAAGACAAAGTTTCTGGGATATCTTCTTTATAGTAAATTTTGCACATGCACATTAATGCACTATTGGTGGAGCCATTTTGGAAAGCATCCTGGACGTGTTCACAGAAAGTTACTAAACTGTTTTTATCCTTTAATCCAAGAGCAACGCTATTGGAATCATAATTCTCTATGAGTATGGAAATATGTTTAGAAGAATTGCACATGATTAATCTATACTGGATTGCTTACTATCTTGGGGAGGAGAAAGAAGGAGAAAAATTTGGAACACAATGTTTTGCAAAGGTTTTACAAAAGTGTTCTTGTATCATTTTTTCTGTGAGAAATGGTAAAAGAGATGATTTCAATGGAAACCGGTAAGACTAATGTAGAGGAGTGAATAGAATCAAGAGAACAACCTATATAACAACATTTTTAAGAAAATCAACCTTAATAGATTTAGGAATTTTGATCATCATAGTAGCCACTTGTCACAATTTCAGAAAACTCATGATACACCAAGCTCCTCACCTCCTGATAGCAAGGGGTAGGCTTACATTGTTAACTGAGATATTTTTATTTTGGCCTAGGGCTAATATGGGATTTTACTTTGTTGGACAATGCATGTTTTAACAAGGTATTTTTCCGTCTTTATTAGAAAACAAAACGGGGGGAAACAGAAGGTAGATCTTCATCTGAAATAAAATATAAAATTTGATTAAAAATAAAATAACCATAAAAAAGTAATGTTTTAAAATTCTACTCATCTCCTAATGGAGAGGTGATGGTCTAAATATGCAGACTGAAACACAGATTTTTAGAATTTGTTTTGACTATATACATATTTCAAAAGTTTCATTTTCCCCCATTCTCAATGGGTGTGTGCGTGGGAGGAGGAATAAATACTTGTTTATCCTTAAAAATAAAATTTTATAATTAAAAATACATCTTTCCATTATTTTTTATTTGTTCTACCAGTCTAGCTTGAAGACTGATCACTTGAATTAAAGGCTAATTCATTGTCATGATGAAGTTCAATGTATAGATAAGGCAAAACTTACAGTCTCTCAAAAATCCCAGTCTCAAAACCAGATCTGGCCATTCAGATCTCTAATTAATATCCTAACTACCACGTAATATTTAGTATTGAGTTGGTAGTGGGGGAGAAAAAGGTGGCAAAAACAAGATCTGTGACTTGCTGCCATCTAATGTACAAGGTGATATTTGGGAATTAGAGATAACCATATCAGCCATTTAGAGGAGCAAAGTTATGAAAATATCTATGACCAAAGTCCAATTCGGGGAATGACAAAGTCTTTCAATCAGTGTTGCATGATTCTTACTAGAGGTGGCAAAATAAAGAAATTCTAAGGAACTTAGGGTTCTGTTAGAGAAATGATAAAAAAAAAAATAGTACCATCACAACAACAAAAAAGGAGGCAATTTGAACCTCACAGGATACTAAGGAAAGTGCTTTATAACTCTTCAAGTGCTATAGAAAGTAGTAGTAGTAGATCTTTAGATCCTTGTCTAGTAAGGTCAGGATCTCTTTTTTTTGTATTCCTCAGTCTATATAGCAGTAGATTAAGCTGAATTGCAATAAGAGATATTGGTTCAGTACCTGTGAAACAAAAAAGCCCACTTGGATTTAGTGTGGTCTTCTTCCAAAATTTTACGATGGCTTGTTTGGTATTCCATGACCTCAGGGCCACACTTTCTGCTGGCCACCTGCAACTCTGAATTAGTCCTCTCCCACAACCTCTCTAAAAATAATTTTAGTTTAAATATTAAGAAACTTCAACTACTAACTTCATGATGGTAGGAGAGTGACAGAATTATATTTTATAATGTGGAGTCTCTTTTCTTCTAATGAGATAATGTTTGTAAAGTGCTTAAAAGCATGCCTAACAGGTGGAGTTGTGAACTGATCCAACCATTCTGAAGAGCAATATGGAACTATGCTCAAATGGCTATCAAACTGTATACCCTTTGAATCAGCAGTATTTCTACTGAGTTTATATCACAAAGAGATCATAAAAGAGGGAATAGGACCCACATGTGCAAAAAGATTTGTAGTAGCCCTTTTTGTAGTGGCAAGGAACGAGAAACTAAGTGGATGCTCATCAATTGGGGAATAGCTGAATAAGTTATGGTATATGAATGTTATGGAATATTATTATTTTATAAGAAATGATCAGCAGGATGATTTCAGAAAGGCCTGGAGAGACTTATTGGAACTGATGCTAAGTGAAGTGAGCACCAAGAGAACATTGTACACAGCAATAGCAAGATTATGTGATGATCAATTCTGATAAACATATTTCTTTTCAACAATGAGATGATTCAGGCCAATTCCAATAGTCTTGTGATGGAGAGAGCCATCTGCATCCAGAAAAAGGATTGTGGGAACTGAATGCGGACCACAACATAGTATTTTCACCTTTTTTGTTGTTATTTGCTTGCTTTTTGTTTTCTTTCTCATTTTTTTTCCCTTTTTGATCTGATTTTTCTTGTGCAGCATGATAATTGTGGAAGATATAGAAGACTGCACATGTTTAACATATATTGAATTACTTGCTATTTAAGGGAAGGGGTGCGGGGAAAGGAGGGAGAAAAATTTGGAACACAAGGTTTTACAAGAGTGAATGTTGAAAACTATGCATATATTTTGAAAATAAAAAGCTAAAATTAAAACAAAATAAATTATAAATAAATAAAGGTACCTTTTGGTGGAGAAAGCCATTGTGAATTCTTTACATACATCTTTTACCTTGAGTCTTGTATTTGAACTCGGGATTGCAATCTGAACTCCCTCATTTGGTGCTGATCCTCATCAACATGAAGGAAGACACTTTATATTCAGAGAAAGACTTGATAAATAGAAGTAGGTATGGAATGATTTTACATATATATGTGGGGGGGAACAAGACCACCGGCTCAAATATCAAATAAATTAAGGAGATTTTTCAAGGTAAAAGCAGAAAGGATTTTTTTTTTTTTTACCATCTTGAGAGAAAGGGCATCTCCCTCCCCACAAGCAATTAGGCAAGAGGTGAAGGCCCAGATAACAGACAAGAATTATATAGAGGCCTGGGGTAATACTTCCTATAGGCTGAATCTTTGTCCTGATTATCAGGACAAATGACTTCACATTCCAAGTCATAAATGAGAAAAAACTTCTAACCCAACCACATCTTTAGGATTATTATATTACCTTATATGGGAGTTTCAATGCCAAGGTGGCCCCGACTTAAGTCTCACAAAAGTTCCCACTTTGTGATTTCTGGAGAAAGAAGCCTGGTCCTGGGGCACAGCCAACCTTCGCTCATTTTTCAAAACACTGTCTCCATCTTGTGAGACAGCTTTCACAGTTTATTTCATTCATTCATATGTGTGTGTGTGTGTATATATATATATGCATGTATATATATATATAAAAATATAAATAGTAGCCATCTTGGGAGGAGGGAAGAAAAAAAGAAAATAAAAGAAATTTTCATGATGTTTATTATGACTTTTAAAGGAATAGAAAGTTATATACAAGAGCTACAGTTTCATGTGCAATCATCTTTTTAAAATTATACTTTGTGATGGAAATGCTTGTTTTATTCCATAAATTAAAAATTAAATAAAAATTAAAGATATTTTAAAAAATAAGATGATGAATTTCAGAATCTGCTCAAAGAAACTAGATTTCTTATGCTAGATAGATGAATAGTTCATTATTAAATCCAAACTCCTTATAAGGCAGGTTGGAAATTTGTTAAACATAATTCAAAGGCCTTTCACAATTTATAAGTGATATGAACCAAGGTTATTGCAGACCTGAAGACTTTTCTTCATTCAAATCATCCCTACATTCCTCTTCCAATCACCGTAGTAATCTCAGGAAGGAATTTCCCACCCCTGCAAAAGATGAAAGACAATCATCAGTGGAACAAAGGCACTCTAGAGGTGGAGTGGGAGTCCTCTTATGCTTATTTGCTCTCTGGGTCTGCAGAGTACAAAAGTTGTGTCATTAAGACATGACTTGTAGGTTTCCAACAAATAATCTAAAGCATTTATTTATTTTTTTTGCTGAAGCAATTGGGGTTAAGTGACTTGCCTAGGGTCATACAACTAGGAAATGTTAAGTGTTAGATCAGATTTCAACTTAGGGCCTCCGGACTTCAGAGCTGGTGCTCTGTCCTCTGTGCCACTTAGCTGCCCCTAATGCATTGATTTAAGCACATATCATGTGCCAAGTTCTATACTGAGCCCTGGTGACAAAATTCAACAAAATAACATGAATTTATTAAATGTTTATCATATACCAGATTGTTTGCTCGCCTCTAATGATACAAATACAAAGAAAGAAACAAGTAATCTTACTCCTCTAAGGACAACTGAGTTAAACTACTTAACAGCTACCGGGCTGAACACTCACAAGAGTGAGTCACATTGAGGAATGCCAGGTGTATTTACTTAAGGATTTACTTCCAGAGTTTTGAGGCATGGGCTTTGATCTAGGAAATATGTGGGTCAAAACCTCTTTAAAAAAAAAAAAAAAAAAAAAAAAACAACCAACCACCAACTATTTCTTACTGGCACCTGTGTCAAAGGTAAAATCACCAGTTATCACTCTCTAAGAATGTCTGCTGCTAATTGAGTAAATTTAAAAAAAAAAAAGGAAGTCAGGAAAAATACACCTGTCATTCACATACACGCCCTACTCATGAAATATGCAATATTCCTTTCAGAAGCAAAAGCTAGTACTTAATATGAATGCTTTAAAATTTGCTAAGTACTTTCCAAATATTATCTCATTTGCTCCTCACACCAACACTAGAAGATAGGTGCTATTATTATCATCCCCATTTTACAGATACGGAAACTGAGGCAAAGAGTGGTGAATTGCTTGATCTCACAGGTATTCTGTATCTGAGGCAGAATTTGAGTTTATAGCTTCCCAACGCCAGGTCTATGCACTGTGGCGCCCTCTGGCTGCTTGACATTGCCCATCAAGTTACCTATAAACCATACCTCTCAGCTGATGGTATTATTACCTGGGTACAAGGAATAGGCTGATTTGCCCTTTATAATAATAAAAGGTGATATGTTAGCACTAGTGTGTGGGACAGATGCTAGACCCCTTTCCAAAATAAACTAATCAGAGACATCTTCAGGTACAAAGAGAAAGCATTTATTTAGTCCCTGCTGGGAGAGGCCCAGACACACCAAGAGCCATCCCAACTCCCACCATGTGCTAGTGAACCTAACCAGCTTCTGGCTTGTCCAAGATTTAAAAAGCAAAAGACCCGAGCCTTTTCATTGGACAGACTAAAAGGACGTAACATCCTTGACCAATGTTGTCTGCTTCCTGTGGGTCATGTCACTTTTTGTGGGTCACATCAATTCTTGAGGGTCTGACCTTTAGAGATCACATGACTGCCTGCAACCCAGGGTTCAAGACTTGGGAATAGGGATCATGTGATTTAGTCTCAATACTGAGAAAGCTTCATCCAATTAGTCCCATTTACCAGGATCTTTTAGGAAAGTGGCTAGAAAAATAACCTCTGCTCTTAACCCAATTTAACCATATTTTACCCTTAAAATGTAAGCTCCTTGACAACACAGAAAGTTTATTGTTTATTAATTTCACTCATGTCAGAGTCTTCATGACCCCATTTGATGTATTCTTGGCAGATAAAGTGGTTTTCTATTTCCTTCTCCAACTCATTTTATAGTTGAGAAAACTGAGGCAAACAAGGTTAAGTGATCTTGGGTAAAGACCACCCAGCTAATAATTATCTGAGATCAGGTTTGAACTCAGGAAGATGAGTTCTAACTCCTTGCCAAGCTCTCTATTCACTATGGTGTCAGTTTGCCCTACAGAAAGTTTGTTTGTTTGCTTTTATTAAGGACCTACTATGCTCCAGGTCCTGAAGATAAAGTCTGGACATTAAAATGCTAGTAAATGTTTAAGAACAGTCTGGGGGGCAGGATAAGGGGGAATGGATATATGTTTTTAAACACTTTTTTTAAAAAAAAATCATATTTTCCCCCAGTTACATGTCAAGAAAATCTTTAACATTCATTTTTTACAAGATCTTGAATTCTAAATTTTTCTCCCTCCCTCTCTTTCCTCCCCTCTTATGAAGATAGTAGACAGTTTGATATAGTTTATACATGTACTATCATATAAAACATATCCATAATAGTCACAATTATGAAAAATAAATAGGTCAAAAGGAGAAAAAAACAGGAGAAGAATAAAGTAAATTAAAAAGTTATTCTTCTATCTGCATCTGAATCCATCAGTTCTTTATCTGACTATGGATAGTATTTTCCTTCATGAATCTTTGTATTTGTCTTGGATCATTGTGTTGCTGAGAAAGACAAACTTTTAATTTAATCTGAATTATTAATATCTTCGCCATCACTTCGAGTTTGGACAATTAATAATAATTCAAGCCCTGGTTTATATAATTTGTCTATTTCCCAGGTATAAATGGTAACACTGAACATTTAACAACCAGCTCTTCAGAACTGGCTTGAGCTGCCTTCATATAACCCCCCAGTCTAAGTATTATGTAAATTTCAGACAAATTCAGAAGCTTGGATTTCTTTCCTGTATGACAATTTTAAAAAGGTAAGCACCTGTTTTTATTTGCTGAATTCTTGGGTTTGCGGTAAAGTTAAGACAATTACTTTATAGGACCCACATGTGCAAACATGTTTGTGGCAGCCCTTTTTGTAGTAGCTAGAAACTGGAAACTGAATGGATGCCCTTCAATTGGAGAATGGCTGAATAAATTATGGTATATGAATGTTATGGAATATTATTGTCTTATAAGAAACAACCAGCAGGAGGATTTCAGAGAGGCCTGGAGAGACCTACATGAACTGATGCTGAGCAAAATGAGCAGAACCAGGAGATCATTATACACAGCAACAACAGTACTATATGATGATCAATTCTGATGGACATGGCTCTCTGCAACAATAAGATGTTTCAAACCACTTCCAATTGTTCACTGAAGAAAGCCATATACACCCAGAGAGAGGGATGTGAAATGTGGACCACAGCATGACATTTTCATGCTCTTTATTGATGTTGGCTTGTATTATGTTTCCCTTCTCAGATTTTTTTTTTTTTTTGTAGATCCGACTTTTCTTGCACAGCAAGATAACTGTAAAAACATGTATACACATATTTGATTTGTCAAGTATTTTAACATAATTAACATGTAGTAGACTTCCTGCCATCTAGGGGAGGGGTGGGGACAAGGGGGGGAAAATTTGTAACAGAAAGCTTTGCAAGGGTCAATGTTAAAAAATTACCTACACATGATTTTGCAAATAAAAATCTTTAATTAAAAAAAAAAGAATATGACTTTATGAAGGTCTTGGGGACACTCTTGCTTGTTTTCTCCTTGTTGCAGAGGTGTACCTATCATAATTATTGCACCTTTAGAGAAGGTAGCAAAGCAGAGTCTCAAGTGACCCAGAGCAAGGTCTCAAGAATCACAGAAAGCCTGTTAAAAGCAATTCACCTGCTGACTTATGGCTTGTCATCAGGACAATTCCATTTCCTATGTAAGGCTGCCAGAAAGGTTTCCATGGTCCTTTTCTTCCACAGCCTAAGAATATTTTGTTCACTGTTACCAAGTAGGGCTTGCCAGTAGCAACAATCCCATAAAGCCAAGTTTTGTACACAAAATACGATTTGCCTTTCTGAAAACTCAGAACTTATAACCCTACAGGAGACAGAGTTCCTGAGTGTTTGGCCAGAATAGTTAATGTTTAATGGGGCATATAGATCAAACTTGTTCTTGACTTAAACAAAATTTACATATTCAGCTTTCTTGGGAGTTGGAGAGGGAAAGGGCAGGGGGACTATGGGTATGACTAAATTCTGCTATCAAAACTACCTTCATCTGACAATTCAAAAGACTAAGAGTGTGATGTATAGCTTTTTACTAAGACATTACAACACTCTCACTCCCAAGCTTCCTATACTTGCAAAATCTAAGGCTTCACATCCTGTAGGTTACTTCTGGCAGAGAAGTTACAGTTCATAAAACATTTAACAAAGAAAGACCAGCTTGTGATTTAAGATGGCCGTGCATGTAGGGCAGGAGGCATTACCTCAGCAGCAATAAAAGCAAGCAGCATCAATAGGAAAAGCTGGTGACATTAATGAGTTTTCCTTTCTTCCCCAGCTAACAATAGAGTCACAATAGGCATTTCAATCAGATATCCATTTTTCGAAGTCATGAGGGGAATGATGTCAAATGGTTTAATTAAATTTAAATTACTGAGTACCTGGGTTAAAACAAGTCCTCTTAAAACTAGACTGAAGAGGATTTATTCCCTTTTTTAATCTTATAAGAGCCTTATTTTTTAATGAGTTGGGATCCCATGCAACCCAAAGACAAATTTAGAGATGAATTTATTGATCTGCATAAGTACATATATTTTTTATCTCTTCTGTGATATATCTCATCAGTATAGGAATTCCCTACATAATCATAAGTCTGAAACAAACAAACAAAAAATTAATTAGAAGTGATAGACTACTTCCTCCCAGCTGATTCTAGGGCACTGGCTAATCATTTTCATCTTGCCTTAAGTCTGGTAGTCCAAAGAATGCTGGTTGATGGCAGTGTCTGAAGACACTTCTGCTGTCCTTCAATTATGTTTCATTCCAAACTTCTTGTATGTTCATGCCAATCAGGTCTACCCAGCAGAGCATCTTCTTGGACCCAACCAAGAGAAGATGAAGGATCACTCTCTTGGAATGATACAGCAACTCATAAATCTGGGAGTAATTGTAGTCAAGCAAATGGCATTTCTGTCACAAGGCAACTAGTGCAGGTTTCCAGATGACATGTCTACACTAAGAGAGCAAAAAAAAAAAATTAATAGGATGAAAAACTGCTGCCAAAGACCAATATTCAAGTATCTGAATGCTTATTACATCTGTGTGAAATTCTATGGTAGAGAGAAAAAAGAGATGGCACCAGCACAAGCTTACAGTTATCCTTAGAGACAATACAAATGAAGTTACATAAGATAGTTACATACTATATTATATATCTAGGTCTATTCATATATCCATATATATGTATATATATATATATATTTATTTATTTAAAATTAAGTAGTATAAGAAGTTGGGGAAGAAGAAAAAAATGTCAAAGGTGCCAGAGGTCACTCTGGACTACCATGAGGAAGGAAGACTTCTTGAATAAAAGGGAGTATAAGCTAATTTTTTAAATTTAATTTTGCTTCTTTCAATGAACAAAAACCATAACCCTTCTCTCTCATCACCAAATAGCCCTTGTAATAAATATAATCAAGAAAAATTCATTTTTATATTGGTCTTATCCAAGAAATATATATTTTGGCTAACTCTTAAAGAATGTGTGGGAGATAGAGAAAAAGGGACTTCTTTCTAAGAAAGAGACACAATATGAGTCTAAGACAAGGTAAGAATGAGCAAAGCTTGAGCAGAAAAAAAATGGAATTAGATAGAACAGGGAAGGAGAAAAGAAGAGAAGGATGGGAAAAGAAAATGAGCATAAATTTTCTCCTCTAGAAAGTTATGCAAGATTATGAAGAATTTCTAGATTTTAATTCATGGAGGGCTCATATCCACAAATGGGGAATACCCCATTGAAACCAACAGTCAGCCAGCAACTCCATATCCAGCATTATGGTTATTACTATGAGGCCTGCATTGGTGCCTTAATTTGTAGTCAAAGGAACCAGGTTGAAGTCCTTGCCCAGTGGTTCACTGCCTAGATGACCTTGGGGAGACCATTTTTCCTCTTGCCCTCACTCTGTTGCCATGAGGCAGCATGGAACAGTATTGTGAACACTGGATTTGAAATGTAAGGACCTGGGTAAATCCCAGTTTGCCCCAGAATAGCTGTGCAATTTTGAGCAAGTGATCCAATTTTTCTGGACCTTAGTTGTTTTGTTTGTAAAAAAAATAAGGGACCATAATAACATGACCTTTAAGGTTCCTTTCCCAGTCTAAACCTATAATCCTTTAGCTTTTCAAGTGAGGGAACTGGACTAGCTTGTGCAATTCTCTTTCAACTCTATGAGCTATGCCAATTAATCTTTGGATGGTGTGAGGGCAAAGGTGGGAAATAAAGAAACAACCTAACCTATAATAATTAAAATGTGCTAAGCTGACTAGAATTAATTCCTGAGGAAGGGAAAGTAAATCAAATAGGCTATTAATAAGTCACACAAGTTAAGTGTTTTTGAGCAGCTTTAGAATGGATAAAGACATTAACCCAATGGACACCTAACAGGCTAAGATCATTAACCTCACCCAATATAATTGCATTCCAATATCTTTTCTCTATGAGGGACAATTCAGGTACTTTTCTTTACTCATTCCTCAAGTCAGCTGAGACATTGTCAGATGTAAGTAGAATAGAAGTTATTTTGGGATCAATTGTAAACCTCAAGACTTAGGCAACTTTGCAACCTTTCAGCTGCTTAATCATGCAACCATGAAAAGTATTCAGAATCACAGTGCTCAGAAAGTGCTCAAAGTTGGAAGGGCCTTCAGCATCCATCTAGCTTAAATCATAATGGATATTAATTATCATCCATAATGTGAGTATATCTCCACTCAACCTTTGCTTGAAGTCCTACAAAGAAAAGGAACATTATCTCCCAAGTAGCCTACTCTGACTTTGATCAACTCCCATTATTAAGAAATATTTTTATTTCAGTCTAAATCTGAATTTTATAACTTCTTCCCATTGCTTCTTGTTCTAACTTTGGGGAACAAACAGAAAAAATCTCATTCTATTTCACAACTATCCAGTCCCTCATTTTAAAAGTCCTTTCTTTTCCAGATCCTAATACCCAATTCCTTTAATCTACTTTATATTTGGGCCAGGTAGATGGCTCAGTGAATAAAGTATCAGAACTAGAGTCAGAAAGACTCGAGTTCAAATTCATCCTCAGACACTTATCAGCTGTATAACCCTGTTCACACAAAACAGTTCAACCTGTTTGCTTCAGTTTCCTCATCTGTCAAATGAGCTAGAGAAGGAAATGGCAAACCACTCAAGATCTTTGCCAAGAAAATCCCAAATGAGGTCATGAAGAACCAGACATGACTGAAAATGATTGAACAACGAATATCGTATTGTCATATATTTAGAAAGAGGCCTCACATGCCATTTAGTCTCATCCCCTCATGAGGAGATTGAATCTCAGAGAGGTTCATCACCTCAACTGTGTCACACAATTCTTAAGTACTATAGGTGGGATTCAAACTTGTGTTGCTCCCAACTGAGTCCAGAACTCTCTTCATGAGCTTAGAACACTTCATCTCAGTTACTCTCTTCTCAGCACTCTCTAGATTATCAGTGTTTTTCAATATTATTATACATAATTATTATATTATTTATATATTTCCTATATTTATTTATTTCATATCACCTGACTTCCAAGTCACATTTTACTCTAACACAGTGAATACACAGCCAGCATCCACAAAGATATGGACAGACTAAATCTAGTAAAATGAAACTCAATAGGAGCAAATCTAGTCTTTCACCAAGGTAGAAAAATCAGATGCAGAAGTGAAAGATGGAAGACACTTAGAGAACAGTTGTGAACAAAAATCTAGGGGGTTAATAAATTGAGAGCTCAACACAATTAATTGTCCTGTGGCAGCTGCACAAACTAATGTAATCTTGGGCTTTATTAAGCACAAATTCCTGGAATACGGAGGCAATGATCCCAATGTGATTTGTCTTCCTCAGTCCTCATCTAGAATATCATGCTCAGTGCCACAACTTAAGAAAGAAAAACAAACTAGATAGTACCCAGAGGACGGTAACCAGAATGATGAAGGGCCACCAGTCCATGGAAAGAAATGCACATGTTTACTCCAGAGAAGAAAAGACTCAGGGGAACTCAGGGATAAATGCATTCTAATTATAAATATATCTGAAGGGTTTGTTATACAGCTGACACAATTATACCTGTTCAGTTTGGTCCCACAATGCAGAACTAGCAGAAAGGGGGGGAAATTGCCAAGAGGACAATGTTGGGTTGATGCCAGAAAAAAACTTCCTAACTTCTCGTGTTCTTTCAAAGTACAGTGTGCCCATCTGAGGGAGTCCCCCTTGATGAGTTCTTTTATGGGTTCCTTTCAAGTATGGGTTCAACCAGATGAATACTGAGGTCCCTTCCTACTCTCTAATTCTGTGAATTTAGTGGTATTGGCAAATACTTTGACAGAAAGTTGTACCTTTTTTTCTTTTCTTCTTCTCTTCCTTCCTTCCTTTTTTCCTTCTTTCCTTTCTTCCTTTCTCCTTCTCTCCCTCTCTTCCTCTTTTCCTCCTTCCTCCCTCCCTAATTTCTTCTCTCCCTTTTTTCCTTCCTTCCTTCTCTCCTTCCTTCCTTCATCTTTGCCTGTGATTTCATTGGCATAGGGAATTCCTGGTGAGAAAAAAACCTCTGGTACATTTCTGAGCCTGCTTTGCCATTCAATCTTCAAGAACTGCATATATTGCTCCTCCTTTCCCCTACCCCCTACTAGCATTATGAGATTAGATAAATTTATTAGGGTCAAACAGCTAATATGTATAGATACAGAGGCTGCCTTTCTAGCTAATATCTGGAAATGTTTCTCATTATGTTTAAAAAACAAAACAAGACAAAAATTTTCTCCTTCGGAGCTCTGTTTAAATAAGTAAGTCTATAGAACTATTTTCACAGGGGTTGAGATTTAAATCCAAAGCTACATTTTGATGCTTTAGCCCAGACCTGGTTTTTAAATACCCAATAAAATTAAAGTTTTTAGAACCCTGATCTGTCCTTTACATCTGCTCTGGGATCACAGCCAGATTCAAAACTAGTGACAACCTATTGTTCAAATGAAATACTGTATAAGCTACTTTATACAATGCAAAAGATTTCCCAGTTTGATAAACTAGTGCAATGTGATAGAAAGTTGAGATTTAGTAGTAAAGGGGAGAGGAGTGATTAAGCAGATGCCTACAGCATGCACACACACACACACACACACACACACACACACACAAATTTAAAAATGTAGCCTCAGAAATATCACCCAACATTTATGAGACCATTAAGCTAAAAGAATTCAGGCCACAGGCCTTTTTTATTTAACACTCACCTGCACGTTCTCCCTCTGGACAAGCATATTTATAGCTTTTTGGGTGAATAGGTGAGAATAGAAGTGGCTACTGGAATTAGGAAGACAAACCAGAATGCTAGGGGCTATTTCAAAGGAATACCGTTGGATTAGGTAGTTCCTTCTCCCATTTTATAGATATCTGCAAGTGACATGGGCCAAATGCTAATTTAATGCCTCTTTCAAAAGTGTCACAGGATCTCATATCTCCCTCTTCTTCCTTCTGAAAGTATCAAGCACTTTTCTTTCTTCATGTGCCTTTTTTTTTCTTTTGCTGAGGCAATTGGAGTTAAGTGACTTGCCCAAGGTCACACAACTAGGACGTATTAAGTGTCTGAGATCAGATTTGAACTAAGGTCCTCGTGACTTCAGGGCTGGTTCTCTATTCACTGCATCCCCTAGCTGCCCTTCATGTGACTTTTTAAACAATCCCAAAGCCATTTGGTGAAACTGAATCCCTTAATCAGAGGGAAAGATCACAATATAGTGCAAGAGAAATTGCTGGCTATCTTTGACCTGGACTATTACAATAGTTTCCTCATTGGTCTTGCTGACACAACACTCTCCTAATTCATATCCAGGCTCCTGCATTCAGTTGCCAAAGTGAGTTCCCAAAAGCCCAGTCTATATAACCAGCAGATCCCTATTATCTTGAGGATCAAAAACAATTTCTGTTTCACATTTAACATTCATCAAAACCTGGCTATAACCTACCTATTCAGTCTTCTTAACTATTATTCCCCTTACCTTCAAGATTTGATTCAAGCACTGGCTTCTACAAGAAACCTTTCCAAAATTCTCCAGATTCCCAATTTACTTCACAAATAACCTCATGTATGTGTGGGATATTCAGGCCCTCATTTTAACAATCAATACTTCAGAGGCATCTCAAGGTATAGAACAAAGGCTTTATTCAGGAACTCATGAGTACAGGGTGGTCCCACAATGGATCAAGTAAGTAGTCCAAAGTCAGGAGAGCTGCTGTCAGGTACATCCCTGGGAACTTTATAGGGTCCAGAACAAAGAAAATCGCAAGCCCACCCCTCTTTTCCCTTACATACATTTTAATTGGTTATATATGCTTTACTTTCCTTATTTAGGAATTGGAATGTTGACAACTTATAAATCAGATTACTTTCCACTTTCCCTTCCACCCCGGAAACCGGAACTTAGGCCCTCAGGCTTTGTCTAATTTAGTCTATAGTCCTGAGAGATCTTCACTCCAGTTGTCAATTTTATATTTGTTGTTGATTGCAAATGTTAAATCTACTGATAGTATTTAAACTTCTTGAGAGCAGAAACTATTTTTTAAAAATTGAAACCCAATGCCTGCCACATAAATAAAATACTCATTGATCAATCCCACTTTGGAAACTCTATTTGGAATTACTGATTTAGAAGCAGGGCAGAGATGGTCTAATTAGTGGCAAAGATTCAAATTCTCATTCATTTGGATTGATATCCAATATTCTAGGTCACTTACATCTACTGAACTACTAATTTTGAGATTTCAACAAGCAAGGAAGGAAAGAAGCATTTATAATGCACTTATTTTTATTTTATGCTTTATGTTATTTCATTTGACTGCCCGACAACTAAAGTATAATAATATTGCTATTATAATCCCCATTTTACACCTGACAAACTAAGTCAGACAGGTTGCATGATTTGCTCAGGGTCACATAGCTAGTAAATGGCTATGAAGTCAAAATTTTCCTGATTCCAAGCCCAGTACTCTGTCTACTGTATCATGTATCTGGAATGTCATATTTCACATTTGTTTTAGAGCAGCAAGATCAGAGTCTCATGTTTTATTACTCAACATAAAATATTGGCATGATGGTTATACCAATAGATTCCTAGAACATGTCTACCAAAGGAACTTTGGTATAGAGTTGCACAGTCCCACCTTGGTCATCTAGTTCCACATCATTTTAGAGCAGAGAGTCAAAGAAATTAAATGGCTTGCAAAAGGTCAGATAACAAGTTGTGGGGCAACTAGGTGGCTCAGTGGATTGAGTGCCTGGTCTGGAATCAGGAAGACTTATCTTTGTGAGATAGAATCTGACCTCAGGCACTTACTGTGTGACCCTGAACAAATCGAACAGTCCTGTGTGCCTCAATTTCCTCATCTATAAAATGAGGTGGAGAAAGAAATGGTAAACCATTCCAGTGACAACTGAACAAGTAATAGAACTTAGTTTCTTTTCTTTTTTCTTTTCTTTAAGGCAATTGGGGTTAAGTGACTTGCCAAGGTCATACAGCTAGTAAGATTCTGAGGCTAGATTTGAACTCAGGTTCTTCTGACTCTAGAACCTGTGCTCTATCCATTGTATGATCTAACTGTCCCTGAATTTTGTTTCAAACATGGGTTCTAACTGTAAATCCAACCCTTCCTCAGAATAGAGGACATATTTACTAGTCTCAGGCTACTAAGTTCAATGAGTAGATAATGATGTCAGACAAAATTGCAGCCATGTGGATCACTGGTACATTAAAGTTACTCTTGGGCTGCCAGAATTTGTGCAGAATGAAGACAATATCTGTCTAGATGTTCATCAATAATCACTTATCATTTGGAGAGCCTATGGGAAATGGACAAGAGCTCCATCTTGTGCTCAAACACATTCAGATTAAGTAGGCTTTCCAGCAACATCTCTACAAAGATGTAATTTGTCACCTTCTGATAGACTGGAAAGCATTGTAGATTATATCTGGGTAAAACCAAAGAATAACAGAACTTCTATTAAACTGGTGATTAATTTGGTTAATAATGCAATAAGATGACATTTTATTAACTGGATAGAATTCATAGTGAGAAGACAAAAGCTTCTTCTCATCTAGAAGTCTTGTCATTCTCCTCCGGCAGTCTATTTCCATTTTATTTCACTTAGTCTTTGATTAAGTCTAAGCTGGCTTTCTGGAAGTTTTTAGATCCTATTATTCTTGTTGTCCATCCTTTCTGGGTTTGTCTCTTTTTCTCAAATTACTGACAAGGTTACATAGCTTCTAACCAAGCAGAAATCTTTGCAGCATCCCACTAATCTTCTTCCTGAGTTGTCATGAATATATTAAAGAGTAGTGTCTAATGACAAAGGCTTCCTCTTGCGATAAATTGGGCAAGCCTCTTAGTCTAACTGGGACTCATATGTAAAGTAAAAGATGAACCATGTCATCTAAGGTCTTTGCTTCTTAAGCTGTAGTTTGTGACTCCATCTGGGGCCATGCAATTGAATGTGGGGGGGTCACAAAATTATGACTTGTTATGAGTAAATGTTTGATTTTATACCTATTTTATATGCCTATATACCTGGGGTTATATAAAAATTTCAGAGGCAAAAAAAGATTGCAGTGAAAAAAATTTAAGAAATCCTGGTCTAAGGCTCTTTCTAGCTCTAAATCTTTGATGCTAGTAAATGTCCATTAAATCCCCAAACTAGCCATGAGCAGTACCACTAGAAGAATATTTGTATTGATGGCACAGGCCCATGTCAGGGAGGAGTTTGGAATCACTACATGAAAACTGGAACATAAGCCAAATTCCCCAAGTGTATATAATTCTTGGCCCTACTCAATGTACATCCACAGCACCTGTCTAAGTTAGATGGACAGGTGGCTCATCCAGATCATCCGTTCAACTACAGGTCACCATCTGGACTAGAACTCAAGGTCCAATTCATTTTTCCTGATTTTGAATATTTAAGCCAATCTTGTGTTTGCCAGAGCTCTGATGCTTCTATTTGAAGACGTTGGAATGCTCTAGTAGGTCTTACCATTTGAATTATGTTAGATAGCTTCTAAGACAGTAGCCAACATCTCTGATGTAAATGATATCATTTTGTGCCTAGTTGGAACGAGATTAATTGAGCCACCCACAGTCTCATGTGATCTTAGTACATGCTTGATCATATTGGACATCAATGGTGCCCAGAGGTACACCCCTACTCACCCAAAGCTTGTTTCTTGATAAAATCTGCTGGGATCAAAGAATAAAAGAAAAGGTTGGCCCTGGAAACAACTACATGAACTGATACATAGTGAAATAAGCTGAATCAAGAAAGCAATTTATTCTCTAACAGTAACATTTGTTACTTTGATGAAGATCCAAAGAAGTGACCATGTTGATATTTGGTACAGAAATTGTTTAGAGGGGGCAGCTAGGTGGTACAATGGATAGAGCACCAGCCCTGAAGTCAGGAGGACCTGAATTCAAATCTGACCTCAGCCACTTCACATTCCCTAGCTGTGTGACCCTGGGAAAGTCACTTAACTCCAATTGCCTCAGCCAAAAAGCAAAAAAAAAAAAAAAAAAAAAAAAA